>CM040122.1:339609550-340175936 GCA_022559845.1 Amorphophallus konjac | reverse complement strand
CCGTAGGCAACTCGGTGATGGTGGTAAGGGTCCGGGATGGGACCTCGCTACTCCGAGGGTTGGCTAGCCTAAGATTGAACCCCTAAGGGCCCTGGGATGCCCACTCTCGGGGGCGGACAGCACGCCAAGGGCGTGGGGTATAGTATCTCTCTCACAACTCACCCGCGGTAGCACTCAATTGATGTAAATTTGGGATCGGGCACTCTCTCACCATCCGACGGAGCTAAGATGAAATACTAATTAAGCAAGATAAATCAGCAAAGAGAGGGGGGCAGGAGCTCTCCTGATCAGCTTGAATACGCCGATCCCGGTCGGAGACGATGACGAGCGGGGAGGCGTGGGCATGCACCCGCACGCCGCGTCGGTGTAGCTTTGGATGGCGACCTGCTAATACATGCACTACTCCCCTTGTAAGGCGGTTGGACTAGGGGTGGGGGAGTAGAATTAAAACCAAAATGTACCTCCACACTGGGAGGGGCGCTCAGTCAGCCAGGCGGGGAGGGGAAAAGCCGAGCTAGGAACTAATTGGAAGGCGGTTGTCGGTTCTGTCCGCTCTCTGGAATAGGGGACAGGCAGTCGATGTCGGTGCCGCTGCGGCCACTCCCAGACTCCGTTTGCTACGAAAACTATGGTAAAACTTCTTGGGTTGGCCCAGGAGGACGTCAGATTTTTGGGAGGACTTCTGGTTGCCGGCGTTAGTCGGGGCAGGGCCGTGTGCAGGGTCTCTATTCTCTTGTTCATTCTACTTCAGCACCACTACCGCAGGAAGATGAGGTCACCACGGGTGCTCCTGGGCTCTGATTCAGGCGTGTCTGGAGTCACTGGATTCGTTGTCGAGCCCTCTTCGAAATGAGACTTGCGGGGAAGCCGGAGGATGTCATAGTAGATAGGGACAGCTGGAACAGTGATCAGGTGTCTATTCAGTCCCAGAGTGGACAGAACAACACACCCGAGGGAGAAAATTGAGAAATCACTGCTCCGGATGTCGAACGGGGTGCCGCTTCTTGGTAATGGAAGAAGACTAGAGTCTCTCAGACAAGTGGAGGCTCAAGAAGCATAGGAATGTGGCCGTGGGATTATCTGGAAGTTGCTTTAAGTTGTTGACCAGACCTATCCTATGTAGTCAGAGAAGAATGGCACTCCCTAGCAGTCACGAACTCAAACGGGGACGAGACCACCACCGTGGCAAAGCTGACAGGAAGACGAATCCAACGGTATGTGATACACCTCAAGGAGTTTCACGGTGACATTGTGGGAGCCTCTGTAAGTCGATGGAACACTGCGGCCTGCGAGCTGGAATAGGCTGGTTGAAGATGATAGGTGGGAAATGGGGTAGATGAGAGGGGAAATGGGGTGGATGGGTGTGGGGGTGACCCCAGACTATGAGGGGGTCTGGGAGGGGGCAAACCTAGGTGAGGAAGGGGGAGAATGGGGGTAGGAAGGGGGTCTAGCAGGTGGTGGGAGGGAGAGCTACGAATTTGGTGTTTGGAGGGAAAGGGAGAGGGAGATCTCTCTCCCTTGGGGAGTCTAGGGCATGGGGGAGGAGAGAGTGGAGGGAAAATATTCAAATACTCCTTGGGAGCTGCAGGATTGTGTGGGGAATAGGGTGGATTCTATTGGGGAGAGGGAGATTGTGTTGGGAGAGCCAAGATTCTCCTAGGGAGGGAGAAGATTTGGTGGTAGTTGGGAGAGGGGGTAATTAATGCTCCTAGGGAAGTGAAGGGTCTCTAGATGAGATGGAGGGTGATGGATGAGGTGGAGGATGATGTGGAGGGGTGAGGATAGAGAAAGGGGCACAGGTTTTAGAGAGAGAAGGTGGAGGAGAGAGAAAATGGCTTTCTAGAGAGAGAGGTAGAGAGAGAGGGGGGGATAGGGGTTTCTCACACTCAATTGGCTTCTCACCAAAAGAAGAAGATTTAAGTTGGACACTAGAAAAATTAAATATTCATTCATTCATTAACTTCAAATGAGGAGATGGGGGTCCTATTTATAGGGATCCCACAATTTACAATAAGTTCCTGACTTTAGTACTAATGACAAATAACCAAGGGGAAGGGGGTGCCCTTGGGCCTAGCCCACTGAATTGGGTCCATTAGCTAACTTTAATCAACCTAATGACACATAACGTAGGTAAATGACTCATTAACCAATGTACATGACTCAAATAAAAGAGAAATTACAATGATATGACTCAAAAAAATATGAAAATTACACGACTTGACACAGAAAAATGTGACGGATACAATGGAACCATGCCGGTGAGCAATCGGAGCTGTGGAAAAATGTGAAGGGCGAGAGATGCCCCCATTATGCCCCCGGGGTGGGAAGAACTTGACTCCGTCGAGTATGGGCCGGCCGGGGAAGAGGTCCTCCAATGTAGCTCCGGGCAAGCCACAACCTCCAAACTCAACCTCGCGTCCTTAGCCGGGGGACGGCTCTTCATCATCTCAAGGTGGCTCGGGCACACCCTCTTGCTGGCGATGGTACCCTGCTTGCCTAGTATTACCTCCGTGTGCACACGTAGACTCTCAAGCTGATATGTGGAGGCTCTCTGAGGGTGTCACTCACAAAGGTGGGGGTAGGCTCAAGGTGCTCACTGGGATCCACCGCGGTGCCCTTAGAGGGTGCTAGATCCACCACGTGAAAAGTGGGGTATATCCCAAAATCCCATCGGTAAATCCAACCCGTAAGCTAGGTTGCCAAAGCCACTCGGAACCTGGAAGGGCCAAGTCCTCGTGCCCTCAATTTGGAGGTGACCATAAGGTAGAGCCATTTCAAAGCCACCATCGTAAGGTTTCCTACTTGGAATCCAAAGTGGCAATCACGAGTTTTTGCCCGTTCATTATGAACCTCACCGCCCGTTGCTAGATGCTTGCTTGAATGAGTATGCCATGAGCTACGGTGCGGTGTGGGTGGGAAGTGTGTGGTATGCAAAGGGGGACCGAGGCAACCATAAGTGGAACTATCATGCAATGCGGCTATGTAAACCTCGATGGACCTAGGAGGGCTGGGGCACCCTTAGGTGAATCTATCATGCATGGGTGAAGCAAATGCCAGGGGACCAGGGCAGCCATGTATAAACCTATCATGCTCTAGACCCAACTTATTGATGCCGATGGATGGGGGAGGGCCGGCACACCCAAATACGGACCACTCATACTTCTGACTTGACATGTGGGTGTGATGAATGAAAGGACCTGACTTACTAATCATGCCAACTTGTGTGAGGTGCCAAGACATAAGCATTCCTACTCCAAAGATGATTTCTTTGTGAGGGGTTGTGATGAGGGCATCACCCATGATTCCCTCTGGCTCGGGACCTCCCTTCCTTTCGATGTGGGCCAGACTTGAGCTCCATGTCATCCAAGCCTCTACAGCACTTTGATGGATCACTTTGGTGTACATCTTGTCTTTATTTTGAGTCATCTTGATGTAATTTGTCTTTTAATTGAGTCCAGTACCTATGTTATGTGGTTATGTCCCTTAGTCTAGTAGTCATCATGTGGGTGATGGGCCCAATCACTTGGGCTTGGCCCACTTGCGCCCCCTTCCCCCTAGAAATGTGTCATTAGTCTTTTTAGCAGGGACTTTTTGTAAATTTGGAGTTCCCTATAAATAGGACTCCAAACCCTCCATTTGGAACTAATGAAAAAATTTGAGTTGAATATTGAAACCCTTGTGCTCTCTCTCTCTCTCTCACTCTACCTCTCTAGCTCTCTCTCTCTATTTCTCTCTCTCTCTCTCTAAAGGGGGCGAACCCCATTCTCTCTCCTCCCCACCCCCAATTTCGAAATTCACTCTCTCTCCACCCTATTCACCTCTAATTAAGACCCCTCCCCCTTCTCCATACCTCCCATTTAATCCCCCTCCAACCCCTAGGTGGAATCCCCTTCTCCTAGGCACCTCTCCCTCTTCCCAACCAATGTTTCCCCTTCCCCATACAACCTTTCACCTTCCCAAGGGGGAATCCCTTCCCCCAAGCACCCCTTCCCCTCCCCAAGGCAACCCTTCCCATTCCCTAGGCCACCATTAACCCCTCCATTAACTCATCTCCCCATTCCCCTAAGCCCATTTGCGCCCGCCCCTCTCTCTCTCACCTTCCACCCTTGGCCGCACCTCCCTCCCCCTCCACCTCCTAGCTGCGACCCAGCCCTCTTCTCCAGCCTCTCCACCATCTCTACTCACCCCCATCCAAGCCCCACAGCCATTAGCCCTCTCCCCATTGCAGTCCCTTCACCCCTCCCCACCATTACCAACATCGTTCACCTTCCTGCTCTATCCTGTTCGCAGGCAGCAGCAGGAGCCCGACTTGCAGAACCTGCCCCGAGGTCATTCGGCATCGTCTGGAGGCGTACCATACATCAACGGAAAGGTAGTCAAGATAGATTCACAGCCGAGGTGGTCTCGTCAGCATCCGACATCCCTACTGTCTGGAGGGTTCGTTCTCGTCCGACTGCGCAATCGGGACCTGAAACTGGACCAGAGCTGCAGTGCAGAAGCTCCCACGGCCACACCCCATCACTTCTGAAGACGTCGTTCGGCCGGGGTCTTCTACATCCAATATACTTCCATCAGCAGAAGACGGCATCCCGTTTTGCATCCGGAGGAACGTTTTCCAATTTTTCTCCCCCGGGTGCGCAGATCAGGCCACTCAGGACCTGACCAGACACCTCCCCACTCAACGGGCTCTCCCTCCCTGCCCCGACATCGTCTGGTGCCTTCCCTGGTGGCCATTCGAAGAGGACTCGTCTGTGGTCATTATAGTTTTGGTCTCGCCTCATTCGGGCTTCGGGAGAGGTCGTGACACCCGGATCTTTCTGCTACTGCATCCTGGAACCAGAACAAGTCAGAGCGCAGGGCACCTGTTCCAGGGTCCACTCCGACCGGTGGTGACGAAGGAGCCGTCCACCAAAATTCACCAGCATACCAGGGTCAGTTAGAAACAATTCGGCACTGGTTTTGGTGACTTATGAGCTTGGGGGAGTGCACAGCAGTGACTACACCGACTCCCTATCCTGCTGTTCCAGACCTGGGCAGATTCTGCAGGGTGCTCGATCGGCGCAATTCAAGCAAATCTCCCCACCCCGCCTGGCCGGCTTAGCGCCCCTCCCTGCGAGGAGGTAGTGTTTGAATGTAACCTCTATTTTCCCCACCCTACGATCACCCTCCTGTGTGAGGAGTTGTTTTGTACTAGCAAGTCTTCAGCCGAAGCTTCATCGGCACAGTGTGCGGGGAACCCACACTTCCCCGCTCACCCATCGTCTCCGAACGGGGTTGGTTTCTTCAAACAAACCAGGTGAGCTTCTGCCCTTGCTCTCCTCTGTATTTCTTAACTTAATATCTACAAAACTAGTCCGCTGGTCGGTGAGAGAGCGCTCGTTCCCGAAGCTTCCAGTTTATGTGCGGTCACCGGGGGCTAAAGTGAGAGAGTGACCCAATGCCCTCAAGGCACCTGGTCCCCCCTTGATTTTGGGCACTGTACCCTCAAGAGGGAAAACCATAGCCTTGATGGCCCTCTACCGGCAAGGGTCTTGTTCCACCACCTCGACTCGGCATCACCGAGTCACCACGGGTAACGGGTGTGCACGGTGGGTCGGTGATTTCCAATCAACCTCGAGTCTTACGATTGTGTTTGCGAATAAGGTCCAAGGGCCCACATTCACCTACTGCATTCTTCATCATTTGCCTTAGTGTGTCACATCAAATGGTATCAGAGCAAGTTTTAGACTTGTCTCTACGAGTCTAGTCCTAGGGCATTGACATTTGAGTCTCCCTTGCATCATGTTTTCCATCACTCCATTGCATGACCACCCTAGGGAGATGCCCCAAGTACCCATGGACCAATTTGACACTGTCATCAACAAAATTCATAACTATATAGATACCATCACCACCTGACTTGACCGGTTCGAAGCAAAAAGTAACCACGGCCCTAGAGCTTGGTCACCACGGGATGAATTTGGAAGGGAAGCCAAAGGACCCATAGACTCATGGGAAGAGATAAAGATTGAGGTTAGGAAGATCGTCACTCCCCGACCTTCCCACTCCTACCTTGAGAACCATAACCCGAGGAGCACTCCCACTCCCCCTTTCCCTCCCAGTCAACCCAAGACCTCCCTTAGGGCCCAAACTCCACCACCCCAAATGATTCCAATCCCGATCACCACCACCATTCAAACCAAATTGGCCACCACCCAACCCAAAATCCTCCATCAAACCCACACCCCACAAGCTTCCACGGTCCCCACCACCACCCCTCCATCTTCCCCTAAGAGAGACACACCCCCCAAAACCAATCAACCCAATCCTCCTCAACCCACCCATCTTCCACTACCAACCCCAATCCTACCCCAACATAGGTCTCCACTTCTTCCACTCCCAAACACAACCCAAGTTCGAACACCCTCACCACCCCGGGTGCACCCCACACCAGCTATCATCACCCCATCCCCAAAAGACCTTCCATTTCCCTTGGAGAGTAAAACCTCTACACCCCAAAGAGATGAGAATGAGATTGAGGTACATGAGGCCTCCCCCGATTGGGAAGAAGAATACGAGTCACAATGTCATGAGTTAGGCCGGGAAGTTCCCATGCCATGTGTAAGAAGTGCCCTAGCTCACACACCCGACCACCTAGAGGAGGAGAACACCATGGTCACCATCCCAACTGTGGGGGAAACACATGTCCAAGTTGAAGAAGAAACCTCGCACAGTGGTCTTCACCCTACACCACCCTCCCTAGTTGGGGCCGAGCTCATCTTAGGAGAACCCCTTTTATGTTGGCTGAAGGAGAACCCAATTAGAGATATCATGCCCCATGTTTGTCCTCCGATGGAACAAAACCTTCCTATAGTACCCTTATCCACCTATCACACCACAATCCAATCATCCTATCAAGTGGAAATATTAGGGGATCTTCTTAAGGGTCTATCTTGGCAAATGGAGTTAACTGGCATGTTGACCACTGTAGCCGACCGACCTAGGAGCCTTGACCTCCTACACCTATGTGTCGGGTCCATCTCCTCGATTTACACTGTGGGTTGCTACACTAGCAACCTTCTTCTATTCCTCCCTACACTCGATGAGCCCGATGCTATCCGCAAACTAGAGTTGCTTATCTCGGGTAGAACATCAAGCCCTCAATTCATGAACTTTGACCCAATTTTTCGACTAGAGGAGGATGACTCACCACTATGTGAGGACCATGAGGACCTAGAGTTCCTCTCCCTAGGTGACCCTTACCATGACCCCTTCGATCCCTTCCTATACCCACCCACCTTACTCACCACCAACCTTTTCCTACCCCAACCCACCAGGATAGACCAAGCCCACCTCTCTCTAGACTCGGCCCACACCAAAGGTATCATGACCATAGGAGAAATACACCTAGGAAACAAGAAAGTGCCCCACTCCATGACACATACCTTCTTTGACCCCTATGACCCTTTTGAGTGGAAGCTCGAAGGCCACCCCACCACCCCACACAAGGAAGTCACCTATGGGAAAAGAATTCCTATGTCTTGGCACATCACACCTCTTGGCATGAATAGAAAGTCGGGTCCTTTCATACATGACACCCACATGTCAAGTCGGATGCATGATTGGTCCGAAGGTCCTCCCACATTCATCATTGGCCTTAAGCATGTTACGAACCTTCATGGATGTCCGGGACCCCCAGCATTTGCTATACCCATGCGCAATAGATTCCCCTATGGATGCCCCGGCCCTCCAACCATTGTTATAAAGTCCATGCATGATAGAGCCATTTATGGATGCCCCGGTCCCCCTAAGTCCGTCAAAACCAATGTAACACTTGATAGCACTGAATTTGGTTGTCCAGGCCCTCCCTTCATCTTTAGAGGATCATCATTCATGACACTGCATGGCACTATTCGCAAACAAATCAACAATAGCAATGAGGTTTATAAGAAGTCAGCTGATTCCCACCGCAGCCACCAAGAATTTCAAGTTGGTGATTTTGTGATGGTGAGAACTGAGAGGTTATTCCCCGGAAATATCTCAAAGTTGAGGTCTCGTGGAGCCGGCCCCTTTCAGGTGTTGAGACTCCTTGGCACTAATGCTTATGTGTTGGACCTCCCCGAGGAATATGGAGTAAGTCCCACTTTCAATGTAGCTGACCTGGTGCCCTACAAGGGTCCCACGGTGACACCCAGTGAGGAGATCCAGCCTATCCCACCCCTTGAGAGAGTCCCTACACAAACGAGAGCTCCATCCGGCCCGAGAAACCAGCGTGATCAAGTGGAGCGGATATTGGATGAACAAATCACCAACACACGGAGCAAGGCATATGAGCGATACCTGGTTAGGTGGAAGGGACGGCCACCTTTGGATGATGCCTGGGTGAGCCGAGAGGATCTCCAGCAGCTGGACCCCGACCTATTGTAGCAGTATCGCAGCAGGGAGGGCCCCTACTCGACAGAGTCGAGCTCTTCGCGGCTCGGGAGAATTGATGAGGGCATCACCCATGATTCCCTCTGGCTCGGGACCTCCCTTCCTTTCGATGTGGGCCAGACTTGAGCTCCATGTCATCCAGGCCTCCACAGCACTTTGATGGATCACTTTGGTGTACTTCTTGTCTTTATTTTGAGTCATCTTGATGTAATTTATCTTTTAATTGAGTCCAGTACCTATGTTATGTGGTTATGTTCCTAAGTCTAGTAGTCATCATGTGGGTGATGGGCCCAATCACTTGGGCTTGGCCCACTTGCGCCCCCTTCCCCCTAGAAATGTGCCATTAGTCTTTTTAGCAGGGACTTTTTGTAAATTTGGAGTTCCCTATAAATAGGACTCCAAACCCTCCATTTGGAACTAATGAAAAAATTTGAGTTGAATATTGAAACCCTTGTGCTCTCTCTCTCTCTCTCTCTCTCACTCTACCTCTCTAGCACTCTCTCTATTTCTCTCTCTCTCTCTCTCTAAAGGGGGCGAACCCCATTGTCTCTCCTCCCCACCCCCAATTTCGAAATTCACTCTCTCTCCTCCCTATTCACCTCTAATTAAGACCCCTCCCCATTCCCCATACAACCTTTCACCTTCCCAAGGGGGAATCTCTTCCCCCAAGCACCCCTTCCCCTCCCCAAGGCAACCCTTCCCATTCCCTAGGCCACCATTAACCCCTCCATTAACCCATCTCCCCATTCCCCTAAGCCCATTTGCTCCCCCCCCTCTCTCTCTCACCTTCCACCCTTGGCCGCACCTCCCTCCCCCTCCACCTGCTAGCTGCGACCCAGCCCTCTTCTCCAGCCTCTCCACCATCTTTACTCACCCCCATCCAAGCCCCACAGCCATTAGCCCTCTCCCCATTGCAGTCCCTTCACCCCTCCCCACCATTACCAACATTATTCACCTTCCTACTCTATCCAGTTCGCAGGCAGCAGCAGGAGCCTGACTTGAAGAACCTGCCCTGAGGTCATTCGGCGTCATCTGGAGGCGTACCATACATCAACGGAAAGGTCGTCAAGATAGCTTCGCAGCCGAGGTGGTCTCGCCGGCATCCGACATGCCTGCTGTTCGTTCTCGTCCGACTGCGCAACCGGGACCTGAAACTGGACCAGAGCGGCAGTGCAGAAGCTCCCACGGCCACACCCCATCACTTCTGAAGACATCGTTCAGCCGGGGTCTTCTACATCCAATCTACTTCCATCAGCAGAAGACGGAATCCCGTTTGGCATCTGGAGGAACGTTTTCCAATTTTTCTCCCCCGGGTGCGCAGATCAGGCCACTCAGGACCTGACCAGACACCTCCCCACTCAACGGGCTCTCCCTCTCTGCCCCGACATCGTCTGGTGCCCTCCCTGGTGGCCATTCGAAGAGGACTTGTCTGCGGTCGTTCTCGTTTTGGTCTCACCTCGTTCAAGCTTCGGGATCGGTCGTGGCTCCTGGATCTTTTTGCTACTGCATCCTGGAACCAGAACAAGTCAGAGAGCAGGGCACCTGTTCAAGGGTCCACTCTGACCGGTGGTGACAAAGGAGCCGTCCACCAAAATTCACCAGCGTACCATGGTCAGTTAGTAACAATTCGGCACTGGTTTCGGTGACTTCTGAGCTTTGGGGAGTGCACAGCGGGGACTAAACCGACTTCCTATCCTGCTGTTCCAGACCTGGGCAGATTCGGCAGGGTGCTCCATCGGCGCAATTCAAGCAAATCTCCCCACCCCGCCAGGCCGGCTTAGCGCCCCTCCCTGCGTGGAGGTAGTGTTTGAATGTAACCTCTATTTTCGCCACCCCACGATCACCCTCCTGTGTGAGGAGTAGTTTTGTACTAGCAGGTCTTCGGCCGAAGCTTCATCGGCACAGTGTGCAGGGAACCCACACTTCCCCGCTCGCCCATCGTCTCCGAACGGGGTTGGTTTCTTCAAACCAACCAGGTGAGCTTCTGCCCTTGCTCTCCTCTGTATTTGTTCACTTAATATCTACGAAACTAGTCCGCTGGTCGGTGAGAGAGCGCTCGTTCCCTGAGCTTCCAGTTTATGTGCGGTCACCGTGGGCTAAAGTGAGAGAGTGACCCAATGCCCTCAAGGCACCTGGTCCGCCCTTGATTTTGGGCACTGTACCCTTAGGAGGGAAAACCATAGCCTTGCTGGCCCTCTACCGGCAAGGGTCTTGTTCCACCACCTCGACTCGGCATCACCGAGTCACCACGGGTAACGGGTGTGCACGGTGGGTCGGCGATTTCCAATCAACCTCGAGTCTTACGATTGTGTTTGCGAATAAGGTCCAAGGGCCCACATTCACCTACTGCATTCTTCATCATTTGCCTTAGTGTGTCACATCAGGTTGTAGGATGACCTTTGAACTTCCATTGGAAAGGATCGAAGGGATCTAAGAAGGTGGACATCATGGGGTGGGGCACAACCTTATTACCTAGGGATATGTGGCCCAAGGTCATGGCTCCCAAGGTGTGACCCGAGTCAAGGACTTGGTGGATTGGACCAAACATGGTGGGTTGGGGTAGGAAAAGGTGGGTGGTGGGCAAGGCAGTTGGGTCCCATGGGTTCCTTGACCCCCATTGGAAGGAATCAAAGGGATCATAAAAATGGTTATCAAGGGGGAGGGGCCCTATGTCCTCAAGATCCTCAAATGGTGGTGGGTCATCCTCCTCTAATAAAATAATTGGGCCGAAGTTCTTGGTGGGTGGGTCGGCCATGAGGGGAGGGCTTGGCTTTCTACCCGATATAAGAAGCCTCAAATTTTGGAGAAGGTCGGGCTCATCGGGTGTGGGGAGGAATAGAAAGAGGTCGCTAGTGTAGCAACCAATGGTGCAAACCGAGGTGATAGACCCGATGCATAGATGTAGGAGGCCAAGGTTCCTAGGTTGTTCGGCCATAGGGGTCAACATGCTAGTGAACTCAATTTGCCATGCTAAGCCCTTAAGAAGATCCTCTAAGGCCTCAACTTGATAGGATGCTTGGATTGTGGTGTGATAGGAGAAGAAGGGCACTATGGGAAGGTTTTGTTCTATGGGAGAGAAAACATGGGCCGTGATCTCTCTAATTGGGATCTCCTTTAGCCAACTAACAAGGGGTTCTCCTAAGATGAGCTCGGCCCCAACTAGAGAGGGTGGTGTAAGGTGAAGACCATCGTGTGAGGTTTCTTCTTCAACTTGGACATTAATTTCCTCCAAGGTGGGGAGTGGTTTTAGAGTGTTCACCACTATGGGGTCGGGTATGAGTTCCTCTACCAAGGAGGTGAGACGGTCTTTTGGGGTGATGAGGGTTGGTGTGTGGTGCTCCCGGTGTGGAGGGTAAAGAGGAACTTGGATTGGGATTCATAGGGGAAGTAGTGGAAGCCTAGGTAGGGGTAGGATTGGGGTTGGTAGTGGAAGGTGGGTTGGGTGAGGGGGTTTGAGTTGATTGGATTTGGCGGGGGCGTTTATTTTAGGGGATGATGGAGGGGTAGTGGTGGGAACCAAGGGGGTTTGTGGGGTATGGGTTTGATGAGGGATCGTGGGTTGGGTGGTGGTGGTCGTCATGGGCCTAGGTGGAGGGACGGACACGAGGTCCACTTGGGTTTGAATGGTGAGGGTTGGGTGAGTGGTGGTCCTCATTGGGGAAATCGGGTTGGTTAGGGGTCTCTTCCCCTTGGGATCGGCTGATTGTGGAGGGGTGGGAGTGGGAGCCAATTTGGTTTGGATATTGAGGACTGTGGAAGGGGGTGTTGGTTGGGGTATGGGGGCCCTCATGGGGTAAGGTGGAGAGGTGGATGCTTGGATCATTTGGGTCTTAAGGGAGAGTACTTGGTGGCGAAGTGTAGTGATGATGGTTGAGAGGGGAGTTGTCGGGAGTGGTGGGGGTGGAGACCTAAGGGTGGTCTCAAGTTGGCCGGGTGGGGATAGAGGAGTGGTAGTGCTCCTCGGATAAGAAGGGGAATGTTAGGGAGCGTAGATCTTTCTAAGTTCCTCTTTCATATCATCCCATGAAGAAATAGGCTCTTGCCTCCTAACCCTTCTTAATCCCTCTATATGTTCCCACTTACTCTTGTCTTGACCCTGAAGTCGTCCTTTGGCAACGAGGACTCTCGCGGGTCCATATGCCATAATCCTTTCAAAGTACTTTTCCATGGTAGCCTCCCACTTTACATAGGCACTAGGGCTCGATCCGTCAAAGCGAAGGTCCTCATCTAAAATGATGTCCAAGAGTGGTGGACCGATCGGACCCTTGTGGAGGACCGAGTGGGACGGATATGACCAAAGAGAGGTAGCCATATTGATGCACCGGTTGATGAATGCAAATGTTCCTTAGGACTAGACTTAGTAGAGACAAGTCTAAAACTTGCTCTGATACCAATTTGATGTGACACCACGTTGGGGGTGGCAGCCACTCGACCGATGCCCTTGGACCTACAACCCGCAAGCATGCAATTTTGACGGCGGACTCACTCGAGCGGACTCACCCGCTTGACGCACACTAGGGGCCGTAGGCAACCCAGTGATGGTTGTGAGTGTCCGGGATGGGACCTCACTACTCCAAGGGTTGGCTAGCCTAAGATTGAACCCATAAGGGCCCTGGGATGCCCACTCTCAGGGGCGGCCAGCACGCCAAGGGCGTGGGGTATAGTATCTCTCTCACAACTCACCCGCGGTAGCACTCAATTGATGTAAATTTGGGACCGGGCACTCTCTCACCGTCCGACGGAGCTAAGAGGAAATACTAATTAAGCAAGATAAATCAGCAAAGAGAGGGGGGCAGGAGCTCACCTGATTAGCGTGAATACGCCGATCCCGGCCGGAGACGATGACGAGCGGGGAGGCGTGGGCATGCACCCGCACGCCGAGTCAGTGTAGCTTCGGATGGGGACATGCTAATACATGCACTACGCCCCTTGCAAGGGGGTTGGACTAGGGGTGGGGGAGTATAATTACAACCAAAATGTACCTCCACGCAGGGAGGTGTGCTCAGTCAGCCAGGCGGGGAGGGGAAAAGCCGAGCTAGGAACTAATTGGAAGGCGGTTGACGGTTCTGTCCGCTCTCTGGAACAGTGGACAGGGAGTCGATGTCAGCGCCGCTGCGGCCACTCCCGAAGTCCATTTACTACGAAACAAGCGGCAAAACCTCCTGAGTTGGCCCAAAAAAATGTCAGATATTTGGGAGGACTTCTGGTTGCTGATGTTTTTCGAGGCAGGGCCGTGAGCAGGGTCTCTATTCTCTGGTTCTGTCTGCTTCAGCACCACTGCTGCAGGAAGATGAGGTCGGTACTGGTGCACCTGGGCTCAGATTCGGGTGCGGCTGGAGGCACTGGATTTGTTGTCGAGCCCTCTTCGAAATGAGACCCGTGGGGACTCCGGAGAAGGTTAGAGTAGACAGGGATAGCCCAAACAATGATCAGGTGTCTGCACAGTCCCAGAGTGGACACAATAGCGCACCCGAGGGAGAAAATTGAGAAATCACTGCTCCGGATGCCGAACGGGGTGCCGCTTCTTGGTAATGGAAGAAGACTTGTCGTAGAATCTCTCAGCCAAGTGGAGCCTCAAGAAGCACATGAATGTGGCCGTGGGAGCTTCTGGAAGTTGCTTCAGGTTGCTGACCAGACCTATTATGTGCATTCGGAGAAGAACGGCACTGCCTGGCAGTCACGAACTCAGACGGGGACGAGACCACCACCATGGCAAAGCTGACAGGAAGATGAATCCAACGGTATATGATACGCCTCAAGGAGCTTCACGGTGACATTGTGGGAGCCTCTGCAAGTCGATGGAACACTACAGTCTACGAGCTGGAACAGGCTGGTTGAAGATGATAGGTGGGAAATGGGGTAGATGAGAGGGGAAATGGGGTGGATGGGTGTGGGGGTGACCCCGGGCTGTGAGGGGGTCTGGGAGGGGGCAAACCAAGGTGAGGAAGGGGGAGAATGGTGGCTGGAAGGGGGTCTAGCAGGTGGTGGGAGGGAGAGCTGCGAATTTGGTGTTGGGAGGGAAAGGGAGAGGGAGATCTCTCACCCTTGGGGAGTCTAGAGCATGGGGGAGGAGAGAGTGGAGGGAAAATATTCAAATACTCCTTGGGAGCTGCAGGATTGTGTAGGGAATAGGGTGGATTCTATTGGGGAGAGGGAGATTGTGTTGGGAGAGCCAAGATTCTCCTGGGGAGGGAGGAGATTTGGTGCTAGTTGGGAGCGGGGGTAATTAATACTCCTCGGGAAGTGAAGGGTCTTTAGATGAGGTGCAGGGTGATGGATGAGGTGGAGGATGATGTGGAGGGGTGAGGAGAGAGAAAGGGGTGCATGTTTTAGAGAGAGAAAGTGGAGGAGAGAGAAAATTGCTTCATAGAGAGAGAGGTAGAGAGAAAGAGGGGGGACATGGGCTTCTTACCCACTCAATTGGCTTCTTACCAAAAGAAGAAGATTTAAGTTGCACACTAGAAAATTCAAATATTCATTCATTCATTAACTTCAAATGGGGAGATGGGGGTCCTATTTATAGGGATCCCGCAATTTGCAATAAGTCCCTGTGTTTTGTCCTAATGACAAATAACCAAGCGGAAGCGGGGCGCCCTTGGGCCTAGCCCAATGAATTGGACCTATTAACTGTGAGCGACGTCACGCGGTTCGGGGAAGAGTGGAGAGGACGCGGAGCGCGCGCGGGCTCCTCTTTTTTGTTTGTTTGTTTGCTGCAACACAAAAATAAGAGAAGAGAGAGAAGGGGCCACCACGGGAGATTACTCCTGCGGGGCGAGCGGGACAAGTGTGATATAGCAAGATATGGGGGTTAAACGGTCATAGCGGGAAGTGACTCACCGCGGCCTCGAGAATATGAGCAGATAATAAGATGACAGAATATAAAGAGAATACAAAGAGCGGGAATTTAAACGGCCATTGGGGAAGTGACTCGCCGCGGCCTCGAGAACATAAACAGATAAGAATATAACGTATAAGAACGTGAATTTAAACGGCCATTGGGGAAGTGACTCGCTGCGGCCTCGAGAATATGAGCAGAATATAACAGAATATAAAGAGAATATAAGAACGGAAATTTAAACGGCCATTGGGGAAGTGACTCACCGCGGCCTCGAGAACATGAATAGATAAGAATATAACATATAAGAACGGAAATTTAAACGGCCATTGGGGAAGTGACTCGCCGCGGCCTCGAGAACAATATGTGATCGCCAGGGGCCAAAAGACCCCAAAAATAAGAAGGTGATCGCGCCTACCTCAAGAGCGGGAGATGGCGGGTTGCTTCTTCCTCTCCCTCCGGCCGGCCGACGGAGAGGGCTTTCCTCGGCTACCCTTGCAAAACAATGACAAACAAATGACAAGTGGATTAGAAAGATGGAGGTGTAGTATTCAAATCCTTGCGATAAAAAATAACGAAATGATGGCAAGACACACACCTGGTTGGTGTTATCTTTTAAACCCCTCTCGGACTCGAGTAGGAGGAAAATGAGATGATGGATGTAAGAAGTGTATAAGAAAAGGCGCCCTTATGAAGGGGGATAGGGGATGCAAGATGATGAATGCAAAAGAACTACGAAGAAAAGGAAAGAATTGGCTTATTGAATGTGCCGATCGTGAAATCCGGCGGAGCTCCGGCAGCGTGGGGACGACGTGGAAGCGCGGTGGATGAAGATGACCTTCCTCTCGCGAGCGTGAGCACCCGAGAAGCCGGCAGAACCTCCACCTATAAAAGAACCCACGGGTTAGAAAATGACTCCGTAGCCTCTGGGCTCCGGCAGCCTATCGGATCACTTCGAAGCTCCCAGAACTGAGGGGGTGGGCCTCTATTTATAGGGCTCCGGAGGGTGGAGGCGTCCAGGACCCTGGACACCTCCATCAGGGCCGAACTAATATTTTATTCTATTTTTATATATTTTTTTGGAATACTTTTGTGGAGGCGTCCAGGGCTCCGGACGCCTCAAACAGGTCCACCGAAAACCGACGACGGCCGCACGCGGTTTGGCACAACGCGTGGTTTTGTGAGCGGCGCCTTGTGATTCAGAAATGGGCGCGTCCAAGTGGCTGGACGTCTCTATAATTTGGATTTTTTCACACACGACAAACCGTCGTTCGGTGAGCGGCGCCCGTGAGAGAGTTGATGGAGGCGTCCAGGGGCCTGGACGCCTCCAAAATATATATTATTTTTTATTTTTCTTTTGTCTTTTATGCCAAAGCTGGCATTTTGATTTTTTTATAATTGTTTTTATGGAGGCGTCCAGGGGCCTGGACGCCTCCATTAATATATATATATATTTATTTATTTTTTTTGTTTTTTTATGCCAACTGGCATTTTACACATATTTTTTATTTTTGTTTTTATGGAGGCGTCCAGGGGCCTGGACGCCTCCATTAATATATATATTTTTTATTTGGTTTGGGCCCTGAGAAAATAAAATAAATTAAATTAAAAACATGGGGGCGTCCAGGGCCCTGGACGCCCCCATTAAGACCCACCCGGGTCCTCAAATCAGGCGTCGGCGGCCGCCCGTCAGGCACCCTTCCTGATTCCGGAACCTCCTGATGCGTCTGACTGGTGTTGACGCTGTCCGAATGCCGTGACGGGACGATTCCGAATGCCGAAAAAGGTAGAAGAAGACCCAAGAAAAGAAAGCACTCGAGTGATTCGAAATGCGTAAGCCGTTGCGGGGCGTTGTATAGTAATATGAGACTTTCTCAGGAGACGTCAAGAATGGCGTGTCTACAGCTGTCCCGCCTTGGCGTCTGCTTTGCAAGGGAGCGACACGTAGTGGAATGGTATCGAAGTGGAGTGAAATAAAGTGGGAGCGGACTGATAAGTTGATGCCAAGGTGTGATGAGACATGCTTTTGACGTTACTGTTTGGAATCTTTCTTGGAGTTTCAATGAGGCGACCTTGAAGAAGGTCTTTCAAATATAGACGATTGTTCGGACGGAGATCAAATAAGGGAGGGTGAGATGTGTGCTCAGGCACGAAAAAAAAGAGACCAACTTCTCGGTGTGGAAGTACCTGGGTCATAAACCTGCAGGTTTCACCTTTGGGGAGCGGTTACCAGCCAATGTGGAAGTGCTGCGGCCAAGGTGGGTCAAACAAGGTCAAAAGTAAAGGAATATCTGAGGGTCTGTCCAAACAAGGGTCTCCTTTGGAAGAGCAGCGTAGGGCTGTCTCAAGGAAACTCAGTATTTCATTCGGAGTGGAATATCTCATATTTGTGGGAATTGAAACACAACGGCTTTCACAATCGAATCACTTGAATGATCTTCCGCAATAAATCAAAGTCCTATATTAATGCATGCTGGGTTTAAAGAAAAATTTAAAACAAACTAAAATAAAAAATAGCCAAGGATAATATTGTCAACTTGTTAAGAACGGGTCAGGATACCGATCCGGTGAGCCGACACTGGGCTGGGGCCCGTTTATCTGCGCACCAACTCACTGAATGGAACCGTCGTCCCCATGCTACCACAAATTAACGGTCTATCCGTACAACCCAAATTCTCCCGGGATCATCACTATTTTTGTTGAAGGGGAACTCAAATCCCAGATTTGTTCGGGTCGCAAGGTCCTTGACATGTTCTAGTAGCGTAAGTATCATATACTACGATGGATGACATGGTGGGACCAACCATTGAAAGGTGGGACAGGAGACTGGACAACGATGTCCGTTAGTAAAACCTGCACAGGCCAGCATGGATTAATGACATCAGAAAGTAGCAGATTTATAACAGAATCACACCACAATGGAAAGGAAATCTAGCCAAAATCTTGACACTGACTGCTGATGTGACATGTCCCGTCCTGTAGCGATCTTCCCTTCCTATAAGAACTCCCCTTAGGCTAGTTCATTCAAATACACCAAGGTGGGTTTTGGAAGCTCAGAAGAGGAAGGAGAGGAGAATCTAGAGATTTCAGGATGGAAGGAGAGTCTTCCCGCGTTATGAAGAGGAGCAGGCCTAGCAGCGAGATCAGGCGACTCTCCGACCTTGAGGGTCATCTGAGTGGGACGATCATGTCGCATATGGTAAGTTGATTCATTTCAAATTTTCCATGTGAACCTTCTTCTTACTTCCTTCATTTCTTCTTCTTTCTTTTCTCTTCCAGTCATATCCACTCTTCCCAGGCCCGAGGAAGTTTTCCAAACTGCCATGGCTTTCAAAGCTAACTTCCAACATCTCCATTGGCATGAGGGCCATACTCTCGAAGTGGCATCTGCAGGGGCTCCTTATTCACGCCAAACACTATGAGAAGATTCGTATGGATTGGGCGGCTATGGGAGCACTAGTGGAGATCTGGCATCCCCAGACCCACACTTTTATCTTCCCGACCTTTGAGGTGACCATCCTCCTCGAGGAGGTGGAACTTCTGCTCGGATTGAAGAAATTCAAGAGTGACGGGAAGGTGAAGGCTATGCGGATGCTGACACGGGGGACTTCTGAAAGTGTCCTTGGAAGCTTCATGCCGCCCGACGCAGCCAGAAAGGTCCGTACTCAAAAGGGGATCGATCTCCAAAAGCTTGCGGAGTGGGTCATGGACGCCCTGAGAGGGTCACCAGACGATGACTATTTAGAGGGAATCATGAAGGGGTTCACCATTTGTCTGGCGGGTGCTCTCTTGTTTCCTTATACCGACAACATAGTGGAGGAAGACCAACTGAGTGGTATCTACAGGATCTGGCATGGAAAGAGGGTGGGACCCGCCGTCCTTGCCTATCTTTACAGCGGCCTTACTGCCTCGAGCATGGGTAAGCCTCCTTTTGGTTGCGCACTTGTCTTAAGTTGCTGGCTTGATCTGCACTTCAAATTCGACCACCGCGAGGGAATGCCAACTGCTTCGAAGCTTTTCCAACAAAGCCCGCTTCACCACATAGCCGACGTGTTAGGCTTCGGTGGTACTGTAGTGAACCGCATTCCGTGGCTGAAGAAACGTGAAGATTGGCGGTCTCACTTCCGCACCGTGACACAAGGCTTCTTCACTTGCGCACCGGCATGTTTGCTTTCGCTTGATCTCCTCATGAGGCCTTCTCCCGAAGTTGATCTTCAACTGATCGGTGCGACCGAGTTCGTCCTTTATAATGCGCATCGGTGCTGCCTCCAGATTGGCATCCCACGCCATTCGTTCCCGCCACCGACTAGCATCGTTCCTTTGAAGAAAAGGGAGTTGGGCACTGAAGCAGACGCGAAGGATGCGAAGGCCATTGAAGCTCCCTGGAAGACAAGTGTTGCGGGAAAGGCCTTAGCGCACGTGGTGGAAGAATGCGAGCCGTGGAGGGCTTATGTAACCGAACTGGGGAAGTTAAGGCCTAAGGCGCCTAAACCCCTGATGTAGCTCACTCTGCTTTTCTGATGGAATAAAATCTGGCATTTGGCAGTTTTGGACCAGTTCCCTTAATTATTATTATCTTTTTTGTGGTTTTTCTTTTTCTTTGTGTTTTTATTTTTTTGTTTGGATTATATACATACTCTTATCTTTTTTACTTTTATTATATATATATACCTTGTTTTTTGAAATATTTTTTTTATTATGGGGGCGTCCTGGGGCCTGGACGCCCCTAATTTTATATTTTTGATTTTTTAAGTTTTTTTTTTGTCTTGGGGGCGTCCAGGGGCCTGGACGCCCCTATTTTTTTTATTTTTAATTTTTTTAAATTTTGTTGATTTGGGGGCGTCCAGGGTCCTGGACGCCCCAACATCTTATTTAATATTTTTTTGGTTTTTTTTTGTTTTGGGGGCGTCTTGGGTCCTGGACGCCCCTATTTTTTATTTTTGTTTTTTTTTAATTTTTTTGATTTGGGGGCGTCCAGGGTCCTGGACGCCCCTATTTTTTATTTTTGATTTTTTGATTTTTTTTGATTTGGGGGCGTCCAGGACCCTGGACGCCCCAACGTTTTATTTATTATTTTTCTGGTTTTTTTTGTTTTGGGGGCGTCCAGGCGCCTGGACGCCCCTAAATTTTTGAATTTTGAAAAAAATAAAAAAAAGTGGGGGCGTCCAGGCGCCTGCACGCCCCAAATAGGGCGGATTCTATATATATGGGGGGGGCCTCACCCTCTGCTCATTTGTACTGTTCATTCTGACGACCCAGTCACCCCAGACGACCCATTCTTAGTCCCAGTGGAGCGAGGAGGATCGAGCCAGGGTCCACAGAAGCGGAAACGACGCGCTCGTCGTCCGAGGAGGCTGAGGGATGATGCCGAGGAGGCTGCTGCGGCGGAGGAGATTGCCGCGGGTGAGGAGGCCCTTCCTTTGGCCCTGGAGGCTGCAGTGGACGCTGGCGACGCGGGAGAGGACGAGCACGATCGGGTAAGCCCCTCGGAACTCTCACTCTGTGGTTCAATAGGCTAAACGGACGGGTGAGAGGCTGTGAGAGAAGGCCGGGGAGTGAGGGAAAGGAGGCGTCCAGGGCCCTGGACGCCTCCACATTTTTCTTTTTCTTTTTTATTTTTTTATTTATTTACGAAATTAATAGAAATATAATTAAAAATAAGGAGGCGTCTAGGGCCTGGGACGCCTCCATGATAATATATATATTATTAATATATTTTTTGTTTTGGTTTTGGGGTTTTTATAAAAAAAAAAGAAAATAAAGGAAAAGGAAAGGAATATACAGTGTTATTGTTTATACATTCCAAAATATATATATATATATATATATATATATATATATTTAAAAAAATAAAGTAAAATGAATAGGTAGTATATACAGTGTTATTGTTTATTATTATTCATGATGCTGATATGTTCTCTGTTGGTTTTGTGGTGTACAGGGCGTGATGAAGGGACGGATCAGCTGGTCCCTAGTGGTGGCAGCATACCGCGGGCTGCCGGACTTCCAGAGGGCGCGTGTGGACGCCATGGGCTTTGGAGCTTTCCTTAGGATCGAGCCCTTCCGGCTCGACCTTCCTCTTATCCAGGCACTGAGGGAGCGGTGGCACGCACCGAGCCGGCCGTTTTTGATGCCCTGGGGGCACATGGTGCCGACACTAGAGGACGTGGCTCGGATTATCGGGCTACGAGTTGACGGAGAGGCAGTCAGCGGGGTCACCTACCTCGACTACCGAGAGAGTGCCCTGGACCTGCTGTGGTTAGAGACGAGCGTGACTGATAGAGACAGCAGGGTAGTTGGCCGAGTGGAGATCATGGAGGCGCTCGGATTCGTCCACCCGCGCCAGCGGGTTAGCGAGACTGGAGCGGAGTTCTTGGCTCGACTAGAGGGGGATGCTCGTGCAGCTTTCACCCAGGATCCGAGCGAGAGGGAGCTGGTGGATCTAGACCTTCGGAGGTTTCTTTTCTTCTTCCTGGGCCGCCTTCTGCTGGGGACGAAGGGGGACGGCATCCACTACCGCTTCCTCGGGATTCTGGCGGACCTTGACAGAGTGGGGCACTACGCGTGGGGAGCGGCTCTGCTTGCCCATTTGATTGCTGATCTCTCCCAGACTTCGGAGAAGGAGACGACAGTCAGCGGCTTCGCACCTTTTCTCCAGGTAAACATTTTATTTATGCATTCCCACAGTTGAATATGCAATTATTGTACTAATGATGTATGATGGATGCAGGTGTGGAGCTATTACTATTTCCCGATGGGGAGGGCTAGGCATGGGAACAGGAGGGCCGTGCCTCTGGCGCGGCGGTGGAGGCCGATTGTGGTTGCAGCACCCCACGGCTACCAGCTGGCGTCGCTTCGTCGGGAGCTGAGCGAGTATCCCGAGGCCATGGTATGATGCGTATGATTTTTTTATGTTTTTATGCATGTGACTATCATGATGTATGCATGGTGATGCAGGTGGTGTGGAGGCCCTACCTGGACATGGGCGATGCTGGCCAGTCCTGGGTTGTAGCGGGTCTTCCTCGTTTCAGGCGGGACGTGTGGGTCAATTGCCTGAACGAGATCGAGCCGCTTCGGCTGAGGCTGGTTATGAGGACGTTGGGGCTGGCCCAAGAGTGGGTTGATGTAGAAGAGCCGGCCCGTATTGGGCGGAAGACCAAGGGGAAGGCGAAGGTTGTGGACTGGCGTACGTGCTTCCCAGCACAGTACCAGGACTGGCAGCAGGGCGGGGTCCCAGTGGTGTCCCATGTACAGGACAGCACAGACTACATGAGACGGTACCGGGCTACGTATGGGGACCGCCTCTTCCTTGGTGGTATGGCAGGGGTAAGTGAAATGAGAATGCTTCACTCTTTTATATGTATATGCATGTGGTACTAACTTACGTGCAATGCAGGATGCTCGTGATACCATGATCGCCGACTTGCGGGCCCAGTTGGCGGACGCCAGGCGGCAGTTGGTGGCCATCCGACAGGAGTTGGAGATCCTGGTGAGTTTAGGTGATGCATTTTTTTGTGACCTGGATTTTTGATGCTTAGCCTTTGACTGACGTTTGCCCCGTGTTTTAGCGGGCCCACCAGACAGCGGCAGCCGGGATGGCTGGTGGAGCGGGTTCCAGTTCACGGGGCCCTCCTCCGGAGGTTTCTGCCCTCCAGGAGCAGCTGGCGTATGCGGTGGCTCGGGCTGAAGAGGCCGAGCGTGACCGCGAGGCTCGAGTGAGCGCTTGCCTGACCTTGACTCTCCTCTGGCTGCTTTCCTTCTATCACTGTTGTTCTCTTATGGTGCATGCGTCCTTTGACAGGTGGCCGAGATTCGGGAGGCCCTGGCGCGTGCTGTTCGTGCCGAGCAGGAGCGCGACGCTCGGGTGGCGGAGCGTGACACCCGGATTGCGGGGCGTGACGCCCGAATTGTGGAGCTGGAGGAGGAGCGTCGACGGGAGGCTGAGGAGCTCCCTCGTGACGTGCTGGATCTGCGGATCACCCTCGAGCTGTCGAGGAGGGAGGCGATGAGAGAGAGAGAGGAGAGGGAGAGAGAGAGGGAGGAGCGATAGCGGGATCAGACCGAGAGGAGGGCTCTGGAGGCCCAGCTGCTGGAGCTCCGACTGAGTCTCGGCACGGCGGAGGGGAGGCTTCAGGAGAGCGAGGAGCGGTACCAGAGGGTGAAGGAACGCGGGGCGCGACTTCGTCAGTCTGGTTCTTTTTCCATGGGCAGCTACCTGGTCTCTTCGGCCGAGGAGCGTCGTCGCGCCTTCGAGGCTGGAGTGCCACCGCAGGGCGAGGCGAGCACGGCTTCTCAGGGTTCGCAGAGGCCCCCTAGGGATCCCCGGCAGAGGAGGGAGGAGAGAGATGACCAGGAGGGTGATGGTGAGAGTTAGAGAGTTGCTTGTACACGTCACCCTTCTCGCTGTATGATGTACTTTCGGCTATTATATGAAATGAAAATAGCTTTCTTGTGTTGTGTGTACTTTTCTCTCTCCCACACTTTCTTCTTTGCACTGAGTTGTCCTTCGAGGCACGCTCCACGAGACCTTGCCCTGAACAGCGGGGAACTACGCTTTGCACGGGGGGATTCTGTTTCCTTTCTCCTCCTTGTGGGTGCGTCCAGGCGCGAGGACGCGTCTTAGTCCTTGAATTCAAATTTAAAGCGTCGGGTGGCCTTTCTTCTCCCGTGCCTTACCCGCAAACGAGCCCGCCTTCCGCCGAAACTCGCTTGCCCCCTTTTCGTCTTCCTCCTCTTTTGATTGATGGAGTTCGGTGGGCCCGATCATGGTGAAGGTGGAGAGGGACGAGGAACTCCTCGCCCGAGGAGGGACGCGCCAGAGCACGGAACGGCGTCCATGGAGGAGGAAGGGCCGCTTCGGGCCCCCGAGGGACCCGAGGGGCTCGATGGCGCGGGAGGAGGTGAACACGGTCCGGTAGGTCCTCCGATCTCTTCCTCTTTTAATTCATTTTGGGTTTTGAAGCGAGCCGCGCGAGGGGGGAAAGGGTTCGGCGAGTGTTGCACTCAAATGATGGACGCGTCCTAGACAGGGGACGCGTTCTTTTTGACTGATGTGGGAACCCTTTCTTGGTGCAGGACATGGCAAGGACCCTGGGTCTGGCCGAGGAGTGGGCGAGTGCGGACGAGCCGAGCCGCGTCAGGAGGGAGAGTCGCGGCAAGGCGAGGCTCGAGGACTGGCCCGTACGTCTCCCTGGACAGCAAGGGGGTGTACTCGTGTAGGACAGTGCCGACTTCCTGCGGCGGCAGAGAGAGAGTTACGCGGGGCTTCCCCAAGCTGGGGACACGCGTGGCATCGGCGGCTCGCGCGCCCAACTATCAGAGACTAGGCGGCAGCTGGCCGTCGCTCAACATGAGCTGTCGCTCCTGATAAGTTACGTGCCGCACTTTTATCTTCAGATTTTGGAGTTTCACTGACGGCCGTTATTTATTTTGTTCCAGCGTGCCCAGCAGACAGCGACGGTGGGAGTGGCTGGCGGATCTTCCAGTTCCTCGACCCCTTTTCTCGAGATTGCCTCCCTCCGGGAGCAACTTGTCGGTGCGGTCGCCCGCACGACCTGGGCAGAAGAGGAGCGTGACGCCTGGGTGGCGACTGTAGCGGAGCTGCGGCATCGTGGTGAGGAGAGACCTTCTCCAGACATCTTGTAGTTAAGGGTTCTTCTGCAGATGATGAGGAGAGAGGTAGAGAGAGAGAAAGCCGAGAGAAGGTCCGAGCGACAGCGGGATCTGACTGAGAGGAGGGCCTTGGAGGCCCAAGTGAGGGAGCTCCAGCTGGGCCTTCAGGCCATCGTGCAGAGGCTAGGAGGGATGGAGACGCGCTACGAGAGAGCGCGAGAGTTCGGGGAGCGACTCCGCCAGTCCGGTCGCTTTGCCACTAGTGGCTTCTTCGCCAAGCCAGGGGAGGAGCAGCGAGTCACTGCTGCGGAGCAGGCGCCAAGAGGCGAGGCAGGTGCTACTGCACGGGGATCCCGGAGGCTTCTAAGGGACCCTCACCTCGGGGGAGAGGAGGAGAGTGCCCAGAGAGATGAGTGATGGTGAGGATTGGCGAGCTAGTGGACCGCCACCTCTCTATGATTGTAGTGTTTGTGACAGCTTATATAGAATTATGAATGGAGTGATTTGATTTTCTGCTATTTATTTGTTCTTTTGTGCGTTCCTTCTTCCCTACACTTCTTTCCTTTGCACTGTTCCCATGTGATGGGTCTGCCGAGACTCCGCCTCAAGCGGAGAATCGCGTCTTGTGACCATTTTCCACGGGAATCTGCCGTCGAAGTCAAAAAAAAGACGGCCCTAGTTTCTTTTCCCAACGTTGTGTCAAATTTTACGGACGTCCTCCAAATCATGATAGGGTATCCCTAGACAACATAGGGGCTATTCGTCCTATTCTTCGTCCAGTCAATCACCTTGTGCGAGCGGTGAAGCGACACATGGGACCGCTTGGCCGGTGCCTCATTGCGAGGGCTATCATTAACAGGTGATGGAGGCAATCTTGGCCCGCACACCTTCCATTTCTATAAATTCTTGTCCCTTTTATCTTCCCAGGTATATCGAGGACTAACTCGAGGAGCACAAGTTCTTACGGGAGAGGAGGAGTTCAAAATTCTGAGAGTTGGATGGAGGGCGAATCTTCCCATTCCTCGAAGAGAAGCAGGTCTAGTGGTAGTAGTTCCAGGAGGCTTTCAGACCTTGAAGGGCACTTCAGCGAAAGGGCCCAATCACAACTCGTAAGCCAAGTTTTCTTACCCTTTTTTCATTCATTCTTCCTTTCTTCTGACCAAACCTCACCTCCATTCCTTGTATGTGTAGGTTGTGATGAAATCATAAATCTTATGGGAGTTGGTAGTAGCAGCGTACAGGGGCCTCCCAGATTTTCAGAAGGCGAGGCTAGACGTGATGGGATTTGGTACTTTCCTTCGGATCGAGCCGATCCAGCTCGACCTGGTCCTGATCCAAGCCTTGTGTGAGAGATGGGACCCAGTGAGTCGGGCATTCCTGATGCCCTGGGGGCACATGGTGCCCAGCTTGGAGGATGTGGTCCGGATCACAAGCCTGAAGGTAGAGGGCGAGGCAGTGACCGGAGTCACTTACACGGACTACAGAGAAGGTGCCCAGAAGTTACTGGGTTTGGACCTAGATGGTCGAAAAAATAGGTCGGTAGCTAGGGCGTCCCTGATGGATGCATTAGGGCTCACCGACACTCGTCGGCGGGACGATGAATCCTCAGAAGAGTTCATGGAAAGGATGGAAATAGGATGCCGTGCCGTGTACTGCACAGATTTCGACAACTGGGAAAGATGCAACATAGATTTGAGGAGATTTCTCCTCTTCCTTTTGGGGAGATTGGTACTGAGCTCGAAAGGGGACGATATCCAATGTTGCTTCCTGGAGCTGCTGTCAGACCTTGAAAGAGTAGGGTATTATGCCTGGGGAGCCGCCATGCTGGCACACTTATTTGCAGGCCTATTCCAAGAAACGGATCGTGAGATGACTGTGAGTGGTTTCACACCATTCATCCAGGTATTTTTTTTGGTTTTGCTTGTTTTGTATTTTTTTGTGTTTTTACAAAGTTCTGATGACCTGCGCCGAGCAGCTGTGGAGCTATTATTACCTCCCTATGGGGAGAGCTCGGCATTGGCGACCTGCGATGGTGCCGCTAGCCAGGCGGTGGGAACCCATCATGAGTGCGGCACCCCTAACCTACCAACTGATGGTGCTAAGGCGGGAGCTACAGGAGTTCCCTGCAGCGATGGTAAACTGGAGACCCTACTCAGACATGGTCGATGCCGACCAGCCGTGGGTTCTAGCAAGTCGTGCCCGGTTCGGACGGGAACTGTGGATGCACTGCCTGAATGAAATCGAGCCGCTTCGGCTACGATTAGTTATGAGGACTTTAGGACTGGCTCAAGAATGGGTGGATTCAGCGGCGCCACCTCGTGTCGGGAGAAAGACGCGGGGACCGGCGACCTGCATTGACTGGCGCGTGCGATTCCCCGAACAGTACGAGGACTGGCAACGGGGTGGCACGATTGTAGAATCACAGGCGCGGGATAGTGAGGACTACTTGCGTCTATATAGGATAAAGTACGCAGAACGGTTCCAACCCCGGGGACTTGTGGAGGTAGGTTTCCCCTTTTCTCTTCTTTTCTTTCTCCTTTTTCTCTTTTTTTTTGGTTTTCCGGTGGAAATGCTGACTCGTATGGCTGCAGGATGTCCGAGATGCCATGATAGCGAATTTACGAACTCGCTTGGCAGAGATGGAACAACAGTTGGGCGATGCCCGCGGAGCTACGAGCGCCTTGGTAGGTGTACAGTGCGCGTTCGTAATTAAATCCTCAGATTCCTGATGTTGGCTGCTAATTCACGCGGTCGTAGCATGCCCAGATTGGCGCGGCTTCCCCAGCGATGGGAGTAGGTGGTGCCTCTTCCAGCTTGTGGATTCCCACCTCAGAACTTGACTTGCTTCATGAGCAACTTGCTCACGCCACGCAGCGTGCTATGGAGGCAGAAGGGATGCTCTCTATACAGGTAAGAGTCTCAGTGTTGAGTTCTCCTTGTTTATGCCTTATCGTGTATCTGAGATGGTACACTTGGCAGGAAAAGGAGACGGAAGAAGCGCTTGGCCAAGTCACGCAGAAGGAGGCTAGGATAGCAGAACTGGAGAGGGAACTGCGGCGTCATCCTGATGACGACTCCTCTAGGGATGTCGTGGAACTGAGGATCACTCTCCAGTTGGAGAGGGAAGACCGCGAGAGAGAACGTGCAGAGAGAGAAAGAGACGCAGAGAGAGAAAGAGCCAACAGATTGACTGAAAGGGAGGAACGAAGGGCGATGGAAGCCCAACTATTCGAACTCCAAATCAGCCTTGGCCTTGCTGAACAGTGGCTGAGAGATGGTGAGGAGCGTTACCGAAGAGCACGAGAGCGCGGCTTTCGTGTTGGTAGCTTCTCTGCTGTTTCCGTGGATCAAAGCCGGGGTGTGGGAATAGGAAGGGGAGTACAGAGCGGTAGGAGTACCGCTTTTCGTAGTTGGGTAGCACCTTTGAGAGCGTTTTGCCCCGAGAGTAGTGGGACGAGTAATGCAGAGAGAGAGGGCGGAACTTGATGTAATTTTTTTGATTTTTTGGAATAAAATACAAGGTTCGGTTTGTTTGTTTTTCACCTTTGCTTCAGTTGCCTGAATCCCTGCATATATCACTGAAACAAACAAATCAAAATTTCTGTTCTGACTTGGCCCCTTGCTCAATAAGCAAATGGTCACTGTGACTGTCCTTGATGACTGGTCAAGGGGCCAAGCCTTTATTTTAACAAAGGCAAGGGAAAGAAGTGGTGATGATAAATGCGACATGCAAGCACACGAATGCAAGCGGTATTAAAGTGAGATGCTGCACGCAAATGCAATCATGCAAAATTGATTTGTTTTCTTTTTTATATTTGGCATTTTTTTGTTTTATCATAAAAAAGATTTTTTTGTTTGCAAATATGTACATTTTCTCTTTTCCATTTTTTTTTGCTTTTATGATAAAAAAATTTTTATTGCTAACGCCCGGCAAGCACCCAAATGGCTCCTAACCTACGTGAGACAGGGGTTTGTTACTAACCTCCCAGGTATCCTAAGTGCACATCTAGGTTGATTTGGGCCTCTAGACCCCTCGAATGATGATCCCGCCGGCTAAGACTTACCCTGATGACAATACCGTCATGCCATGCTTAGGCTCCTAGTTGCTTCCGACCACAGGGATTCACCCAAAAGATGTTTGAGGTAAAAGATTTGCCCAACCCGGGTCTGTTTCCTCACAACTCTAGATGGTATATGATGGACCACCCTGGAACCCTAACGACCAACCGCACGACGCTGACCCGGAATCAGACGCCGTCGCACCCATAGGTGACGCGCTTGCATTGGCCTAAGCCCGAGGTTAAACAAGAAGACATCAAGGTGGTAAACAGGGGTCTTGACCAGCCACAAACAAAGAGACTCCTTCGCAGCGATTGCTTTTGCTTTTCAAAGTAGGCAACCAAATGTGTATATTAAAATAAGGTCGCAGACCCTGGGCAGTTTTCACCTTTCAGAAACTCCATCGAACCTTCATCTTTAGAGGGAGAAGGAAGAGTGTAGGGGATAAACCTCCTGAGAGGACCGGCAAAGCCGTTAACCCGGCGAGCGAATAAGGGCCCATTAACTCTTTCCTTTCAGACAACTTCGGACCAAATCTTGAGCATTTACATTCCACGGCCCCTTTTGTGGATTCAGACTTTTGCTTTGAGGGGTTCCGTTTATCGTAACGGGCACGGTCACGACCAGGCTTTTCTCTTGATTTTGATTTTGTATTTCTTTTTGTGAGGGAGATATAGTCGTTTGACGTTTGTGGGCTCCCTTTTCGTATGCCTGCGGGGACACTGCCCTCTTCTCGTGCTCTGATCGATGCTCGAGGAAATGGATCCTACTCTTGCCTTTGGGGTTTGAGTTTCGGTTTCTCATGCTCAGCGTTTTAAGGGCGCCGACTGTCTCATTTGGTCGAAGGGATAAGAATAAAGGTTACAGCTTCCGGAGATCTTCTGGGTGGGACCCCACCGTAGGTGATGCTATCGACTTTTTTGAATAAAATACATAAGTGAGCACATGTTAGCTTCCTTCGAGAGAGCATAGGCCGACGTGGCCGGACAGGGATCTCCACGGTTCTGGCAAACCAAGACCCGGTGCCTACCAAGCCTCAATGGGCCCTATCCTAACATGAAGGTTAGATGCAGGGACTTAACTACATGGTGACTGCCAGGCATCGGCATTTTGAATCTTCCATGTTTTTAGTGGTTTTTGGTATTTCTTTGTTTTTGATGTTTTTTTATCTTTTCATCATTTTTTTTTATTTTGTGCTAAGGGTAGTATTTCTTAAGGTAAAGCTCATTCCAAGGGTGGGATAACTCGGTCCCTTTGACGTTGACTAGCTTGTAGGCGTTGCCAGAGTACACGGCTTGAATTACAAATGGTCCTTCCCAATTGGGTTGGAGCTTAGAACGCGGACCTCCAGGTTTGACAAAAATTCTTTTTACGACCATCTCACCAACTTTGAATTTTCTCTCAACGACTTTCTTTTGGTAAAAGCGAGCGAGTCTATTTTGATACACACGCGCGTGTTCGGCAACGGCCAGCCGCTTCTCATCCAAGAGTTCCAACTGGGCGAGGAGTGAATCACGACGATCGTCGAGGAGAAATTCCTCATCCAATTGTACCCTGAGAGAAGGGATCAGAGTCTCATACGGGACTACCGCTTCCATACCATAAGTAAGGGCAAATGGAGTCTGCCCGGTGGGGGTACGGATTGAAGTGCGATAGGCCCATAGAGCTTCGATAAGCTTTTCTGGCCAGTCTGAAAACTTACTAGACTCGTAGGTTTTTTTGATGATTTTGAGCAATGTTTTATTGGTGGCCTCCGCTTGGCCGTTACCTTGTGGGTAATAAGGCGATGAATGATGCAATGCAATTACGTACCTTTTGCAGAGGTCTTGTAGGTCCTGAGAAATGAAATGTGGCCCATTGTCGGTGACGATCATGCTTGGGACGCCGAATCTGGCGAGGATGTTCTTCATGATGAACTTGCAGACTGTTGACGCCTTGATTTCCGCGTAAGCTTCAGCTTCGGCCCATTTGGTGAAGTATTCCGTTGCAGTAAGGATGAAAGATTTCTGCTTGGTGAGAGAATTGGGATCACCTAGGGGACCAATGATGTCGAATGCCCACATGGAGAAAGGCCACGGGGAGGATATTGGGTGAAGTGAGGAAGATGGTGAATGGATTTTATCGGCGTGAAGTTGACACTTGACACACCTACGGACATAGACAGCACAATCCTCTTCCATAGTGGGCCAGTAAAAACCTTGCCGAATGATCTTTTTGGCGAGCATCTGACTATTCACGTGGCCACCGCACACACCCGAGTGCGTCTCTTCTACACACTTCCAAACCTCATCGTCACCAAGACATCTTAACAGAATACCAGTATGGCTCCTCCTATAGAGTAGACCTCCAACCAAAATATATTTCTGAGCCACCCTTCTTATGGCTTTCTTGTCCTCTGTGGTGGCCCCTTCAGGATAAGACTGATCTTGGCAGTATTTGACAATTTCATAGAACCATGGTTTCTCTTCATCAGCCAGTTCTTCTTCGGCCTCTGCCAACATGATTTCCCTCTTCTCAAGGATATCTTCATGCAGGATCTTCCTTGCTATCCTGTCTTTGATATTTACATAGGAGGCATCATCGATTGCAGGGGTGTGAAGTTTATAGATGGAAATGGACTTAAACCATCTTCCTAGAGGGAACCTTATGGATGATGCCAATGAGGCGAGGGCATCGGCGAGAATATTCTGATGACGAGGGACATGAACAAAGATCAGTTTGGTGAATAGTTTGGCAAAGGCAGCAGTGAGTTCTTGGTATGGCTTGAGTTTGGGATCGCGAGTGCGATATTTAGTGAGCACCTGGCGAAGGATGAGTTGACTATCACCTACGACTCGCAACTCAGTGATACGAAAAGAATGAGCAAGTTCTAGGCCAGCTAGAAGGGCTTCATATTCAGCTATATTGTTGGTGACTGGAAATTTGAGTTGGTATGCCAATGGGAATGTGAGGCCTTCAGGCGACAGGAGGGCGATGCCGATTCCTCTCTCTTGAGAATTCAGAGCTCCATCAAAATATAGCGTCCACATTGGCTCATCTGATTGGTTGATGGACATTAGTTCCTCATCTGGAAACTCTGATTGGACGGGATCGAACTTGGGAAGAGGATGGTGAGCGAGATGCTCAGCTATGGCATAGCCTTTAATCGCCTTTTGCTGGACGTAGACGATGTCAAACTGAGAGAGAAAACTTTGCCAGCGTGCTAATCTATCCGTAAGGACGGATTTCTCCAGAAGGAATTTGATAGGATTCATTCGAGCAATCAAGTGGATCTCATGAGCCAAGAAGTAGTGCTTCAATTTCTGCACTACCCAAACGAGGGCAGCACAGGTTTTCTCCATGACGGTGTACTTCTGCTCACAGGGATTGAGAAGTTTGGACAAGTAATAGGTTGCCCGTTCCTTGCCTTCTTCATCAGCTTGTGCGAGGATGGCTCCTACGGAGTCATCCAAGACTGAGACGTAAAGGATCAGAGGTTTTTCCGGTTTGGGTGGAATGAGAACGGGTGGACTAGCCAGATATTCCTTCAACCCTTCAAAAGTTTTCTGACTTTTAGAATTCTAGTGGAATTCTACTCCTGGCTTGGTCAACTCGTAGAGAGGACTACACCTTTGTGAATGTTGGGACACAAACCGACGAATAAACTGCAACCTCCCGATTAAACCTCGGACTTCCCTCAAATTCTTGGGAGGCGGCATATCCCCGATAACCTTAGCTTTGTCAGGATCTATCTCGATCCCTCTTTTGCTCACAATGAACCCCAGCAATTTACCTGACGACACACCAAACACACACTTCTTCGAGTTCATTTTCAGTTGGAACTCCCTTGACCTCTGCAAGACCTTAGCCAAAACTTCTGGATGTTCCATCCTGGTCCTTGATTTTACCAATAAGTCATCCACATACACTTCCAGATATATGTGCATCATGTCATGAAATATGGCCATCATCGCTCTTTGGTAAGTGTAGATCGGATTAAAATCCACACTTAGGAATTAAAAATAAAACAAATGAATATGAACAACGTAAAAGATGCGATAAAAATAGCACGAGAGGCTAATGTGGAGATGATGTGATCGCCAGAGACGCGAGGGTCTCAAGAGGAGATGAGAACGGGGAAAGAATCGTAATTACCTGGTGGAAATGGAAATGCGGGAGGATGTAGAGTTTCTTCCTCCTTCTTCGATCGGCCGGCCGATGAGAAGGGTTCTCTTCTTTGATTACCTTAAAAAAAATAAGACAATGAAAACAAGCAAAGAAGAAAGGATCAGTCAAAGTGCTATAGTATCAATCCCAAATAGAATATGTAATGAGAAGAGGACATCAACGTGCGCACCTCCTTTTTTGTTGTTTTTAAACCCCTTAAGAAGACTTAAGGGCAGGGAGAGTATGATGATAAAAAAGATGCAACAAGACGTGAACAAATGCAAAGGGTGAATAGATATGAAGAATGGAGGGGTGATGATATACCTAAGACACGAACGAAATAAAACAAAACAGATGAATAAGTGGAAACCCTGCTGTCCCTGACGACAGTAAAGGGAAAAACCGAATGAATATGTTGATGGAAGAAGCACCGGATGTAGCCCAACGGAGGATGCAGAGGGGGAAGCAGATGCAAAGGATGCAGCCCAAGGATGAAGAGGGCTCTGCTCGTGGCCTGCAATGAATGTTCTGGGTATTCAACCTTCTGAGTGCTTAACCCTTAACACGATCGATCAAGCCTTCATTTTATAGCTTCAATCGGATGTGATCAAACAAGGTAAGATAAGAACGGGTAATGAGGCATCCAAGGAAGGATCGAGATCGAGTAAGAGACCAATTGATAGTAGGGAACTGTGAGGGAAAGATGGAAAAAGGAAGGACTCTGGAGTGAAACACGACTTAGGACAGGGCGTCAAATCATGAATTGACGACCTTCACAGAGACGCTTCTTGAAACACGACCTGGGAAAGGGCGTTTCTTCCTGGATTTAATTTTGGAAATAACTTCTTTTTGTTTGAAAATTAGGGGGACACGCCTGACGGAGAGACGTTTCTTTAAAAACAAGCCCTGAGGAAGGACGTTACTCACAAAATGCTTTTTATTTTGAAAGTAGATAAATCCAGAAATTAACGGATAATACCAGGAATGGACGCCCTCACTTATGGTCGTCTCTTCTTTTGAAAACGCCCTATGACAGGTCGCTACTTTGAAAATAACGCCCTTCTTCAGGTCGTGAATCACGAAAATGCAGGAAAAATGCATAAAACTCACAAAAAAAAGAAAAACTTCATTTTATAGGAATATTGAAGTCCACTTGGGGCGTTTATATAATGACATGAGATTTGATCAACCTAACGTCAATTTTGGCGTGTCTACAGCTGCCCCGCCTTGGCGTCTGCTTTGCAAGGGAGTGAGACAGAAATGGAATGAAGTGTAATGAAAGGAATGAAGTGGAATGAACTGATAAGGAGACGCCAAGGTGTGATGTGACACGCCTCAGACACCAAGCATTTGAAATCTTTCCAAGATTCTGAGTGAAACAACTCTGAGTGGTTCCAAGGAAACATCGATTTGTTGGATAAAAGGAGATTAAACTAAGTAAATAAAGGGTGTGCGCGTGGGCACGACAGGGAAAGACCATTGGAGAGCGATTATCAGCCAACGTGGACATGCTACAACCAAGGTAAATTTCGCAGAAAAGTAAAGAGAATTGGGATAGAGATCCAACAAAAGGGACACTTTCAAGGAATCAGCCTGAACGGCTTCAAATAGAACGAAGTACTTGATTTGAAGTGGAATATCTCATGTCAACTCAATCAAAAGCGAGTGAACTTCATTATTGCCATAATATGAAGATTTTCAGCATGAAACTCAAAGTCCTATATGATGCATGCTGGGCTAAAAGAAAAGATTAAAACAAACTAAAATAGAAAATAATCAAGGATAATATTGCTAAGCCATTTAGATCTGGTCAAGAATCCACATCTCTGAGCTAACACTAAGTCGAAGTCCGTTTGTCCGCGCATCAACTCAGAAAGTGGAACCATCGTCCCAAACCTTTAACGACTCAACGGCCTATCCGTGTGATCAAGACTTTCCTGAAATCGTCATCGTTTTTGGTGAAGGGGAACTCAAATTTCAGGTTCATCAGAACCACAAGGTCCTTGACATACTATAATAGTGTAGATATTATATAATAATAATGCTTAAAAGAAACAGATACAAGGTGACACGATGTTACTCCCATGAGTGGTCCAAACGCCTCGAATCCTGCAAACTTCTGCACTTGAAACTTATTAGCCTTCATCCAGCAATTCAGAACATGACATGATCATAAGTGCTTAATCATAAACAATTTCACCAAAATAATAGCACTTAAGTTCATTAAAACATCATAATCCAAAAAAAACACCCCTAAGAATAGGGCGTTAACATCATAAAAGGCGCCTGACCATAGGTCGTTTAACATTTAAAACATGCCCCGCTCGAAGGCGTAAACAGCAACGGAAGCTTAGAAGAAACAAGACCCCATCAAGGGCGTTACATAAAACACGACCCCTGACAGGTCGTCAAAACAAAAATCGACGCCCTTACACAAGGCGTTAATTCAGCACGAACATCCGTTTCTAAATCAAGAACACAGTCCTTAACCCAATCAAATTTCTATCTTCGGGACTCTTTAAGACTCTTCAAATCCTTATAAAAAGGAAGGCTTTCTTTCAACAAACCATCCGAATCTCTCTCTGCAGCCGAATTGCTTCTTTTCTTCTTCATCTGCAGGTTGCAGCACGAGCTACTTCTGCAAAGCAAAGCGATGGTCAGGATGATGAAGAAACCTAGGATCTCTACTCCCAGAATTACTGAAGTACAAGGGCACATAAGTAATCGAATTGCTTCGAATCAGGTAAGCTATTCTCCTATTCTTTGCTCTGTACTGTTCCTTTTCTTTTTTCTCTTCTGCCGAACTCTCCTCTTATATTTCATATGCTTATGTTCGTCACTGCATGTGTTATATTTTCTTCTCACAGGATTACCCAACCCTTCTAGGAGCTAGAAGATATATCCAAATCAAGTGGTTGCCCCTCATCCTCTCTAAATTCTCCTCAGATATGAGGGTATATGTAGCTAGATGGCATCTCTTAGGATTGATAACCCATGCCAAGCATTATGACCAAATCCATCTTGATTGGGGCGCCATGGGAGCATTGATTGAAACATGGCATCCTTCCACCCATACTTTCTTATTTTCCACATTTGAGGCCACCATCTTGCTGGAAGAAGTAGAGATGATCCTGGGCTTGAAACGAATGAAACAAGGAGAAGAAGAGCACATGGCCAACATGCCAAGACCTATCTCGTCTTACGAGCTCTTAACCAGCCTTATTCCTAACCCAAACTTAGTGAATCAGATCAAAATCACCAAGGGAATCAACCTCATGAAGCTAGCCTCGTGGGTATACAAAAGAGCAGATCAAGCCAAGGAAGAGGAGGAGATAGAAAGAATAACAAAGGCCTTCGTGGTGTGCATAGCAGGCGCACTACTGTTTCCATCTACGGAGGACTTCCTTGAAGAGAGTCAAATAAGTGCAGTGGTGAGCTTATGGGAAGGTGAAAGAGTTGGACCGGCCATACTAGCTTACCTCTACAGCGGGCTTACATCGGCGGCCATGGGGCGGCCCATATACGGCTGTATGCTAGCCTTCTCAAGTTGGGTGGACCTCCACTTTAAATTTGATCCATGCCATGAAGCCCAACAATCGTCAAGGATCTTCTCCAAAAGTCCGCTTTCTTACATTGCCGGCTCGTTGGGAATAAGCAATAGGGTGACGAACCGCATTCCTCAAATCAAGAAAAGGGCGGAGTGGAGAGAACACCTTAAGGTAATGCCCAAAAACCTCTTTACTTGCACTCCGCGCAAGATTCTCCATCGGCACAGACCTTCGACTTATTGGCGCATCCGAGCTCATCTTGTACAATGCACACCGGTGCCTTCCTCAGCTCGGGCTCCCAAGGCAAGTGCTAGAAGACATCTCCCATCTTCCTCCAATCAAATCAAGGGATCTAGGCAGCAATGAAGATGGAGAGGAGACAATCACCATTCAAGCTCTGTGGAGACTAAGCAAGCTTCGTCAACCTGTGGAAGACTTAGAAGAAGACAAGGAACATTGGAAAAATTATGTGATAGCATTGAGGAAATTAAGGCCCAAGGTGGCTCATTAGGCATTGTAATCCTTTCTTTCAAATAATAAAGATTGCTTTCTGATTGAGCCAATTATCACTGTGATTATGATCAAAATTTTATAAAACCTGCGTTTCTGTTGCAAATAACGCCTCAAAGAACGCCGTGAATTCAAAAATAAACGCCTTACCTCAAGGTGCCTCAATCGGCCCATCTTCCATATTTGACGCCTGCAAAGAGGGCGTGACTCAAATAACGACTTCAAACAAGGCGTTAATAGGTTCAAACCCCCAAAGAATATAATCGTTGAATCATCAACATAACGCCTTCGCCTTAGTCACATTTAAAGAATAACACGCCCTCCTCAGAGGCGTTACTAAAAAACAGCAATGATGACTTTCATCACATCAATCAACGCCCATTCAATGCGTCTGACGACGGTTATCGTTCCCCATGCAAAACAAAATAACGCCTTAATCATCGTCGTCTACCTTCAAGAAACGCCCAAAGCCTCGTCATGAATTCAATTATAAACGCCTCCTATTAGGGCGTGTCTTCTTTTCGAAACCCAAAAGTCATCAGCCCCTTTCTCCTTCCTCCTTCCGTCCTCATTTCCCCCTTCTGCAAACCCTAACCGAAGCCCCCCCTCTCGATCTCCCTCTCTCGATCTCTTCTCTCACTCCTTCAATCTCCCTCTACCCTAACCCTAGCCATGGCCGGTGGAGGACACAAGTGCCAGAGGGTAGCCGCCCCAGAGGTCGTTGACCTCGACGCCTCTCGTGCCAAAGAAGAACCTGCCGTGGAGGAGCTCGCCATTATTGCTGTTGAAGAACCGGCGGTGGTTGCCGGCAGTGACGAGGTCGAAGGAGCCGCAACAGAAGAAGGAGGAGAAGACGAAGGTGGAGAAGAAGAAGAAGAAGGAGAAGAAGATGAAGAAGAGGGAGATGGAGAAGAAGAAGACGGTGGACCACCGCCCACGGCGGCGGTCGCTCCCCGGGGTCAGCTCCGGTGACCCAGACGGCCACTGCCTCGACCACAACCCCTGAAGCACAAAAAGGTAGGTTAATTCCAATTTTTTTTTTATTTTCATTTTATTTTTATCTTTCCTATTTTCCATAGCCCTTGGGCACGAGTTCTGCAACTCAGAAAAGAAACGCCTCCCGTGGGGGCGTTATTCATAAACAAAACGCCCTGCCCCAGGGCGTTAACTTTTATTTTCTGTTGAAAATTAATTAAACTTCATGACAAACGCCCTGCAGCATGTCGTTTCTCAAAAATTATTATTTTCCATTAATTCCATGCCCATTAAACAATTTTCAAAATATTTTCATGAATTATTTCGCATGCTGCCAGTTATTTGATTTTCTGCTAAATTAGGAAACCACGCCCTCTATTAGGGCGTTAATTCAACAATAAACGCCCATATCAGAGGGCGTCTCTTTATTCATTAACGATTTAAAATTAACCACCCTTTTAGGAAAACGCCCTACCCCAGGGCGTGATTAGAAATATGTTTTAGAATTTAGCAAACAACCACCAAAATACGCCCAATACGGAGGCGTGATGAAGATGAAAAACGCCCTCATCCAGGACGTTGCCTTAAGGCACATTTAGAAAAATGCCCCCCGACAGGGGCGTGAATTCATCAAGAAACGACCTGAGGGTGGTCGTGAATTCCAAAAACATTAAAATTCAATATCAGGCCAAACCAAATGTAATTCCACATGAATATTCAAACAATTAAACAAAATAATTTTCTTTTAATGCATGCAGGGGCTGATGAGGACCTGCATCTCGTGGGTCATGGTCCGGGCAGCATACCAGGGTCTCCCTGACTTTCAGAGGGCTAGAGTAGATGCTATGGGGTTCGAGGCTTTCCTATCCATTGAGCCATTCAGACCTGACCTAGCACTTATCCAGGTTTTACGAGAGCGATGGGATAGGGTTAGCCGGACTTTTCTGATGCCCTGGGGGCATATGGTTCCCAGTTTATAGGATGTAGTCAGGATCACAGGTTTGCAAGTAGATGGTGAGGCCGTGAGCGGGTTCACCTATTCCGACTACACGGAGATGGCCCAGAGGCTGCTAGGGTTGGATATGGTTTATGAGGTACCTAGTGAGTGCAGGACCATCTTTCGTACCGACCTGACTACGGTGATGGGTTTGGGAGACGCCAGGCATAGGTCAGGGGAGACCATGGACGAGTTTTCACAGCGGCTGACCGACGGGGCGAGAGCGGTATACTGCCAGGACCCGACTGACCAGGAGAGTGCGGACCGTGACCTGAGGAGGTTCCTGCTGCTGCTGCTCGGGAGATTATTGCTGGGGACGAAAGCCGACGTCATCAACTGCCGCTTCTTGGGCATCCTTGAGGACCTGGAGATAGTTGGCACTTACGCTTGGGGTGCAGCGCTGCTGGCACACCTGCTGGCGGACCTGTCCACGGGGACAGGACGTGAGACGACCGTCAGTGGCTTCTCACCTTTTCTTCAGGTATTTATTTTCCTTTTTTTTCTTTCCTTTTCATGCAAATGAATACCTTACTAATGCAATGCATGGATGCAGGTGTGGAGCCACTTATACATGCCGATGGGGCGCGTCGACCCACGGCCGGGAGCTGAGGGAGCCTTCCCTCTCGCACGACGCTGGTTATCAGTTATCTCTGGTGCCCCACTCACCTATGAGTTGTGGGTGTTACGGAGAGAATTCCGTGACTTCCCTCCCTCGTTGGTATGTATGAATGAATGATATGTATTTTATTTTTTGTGTTTATTTGAATTGATTATGATGAAATGATGGTGATGCATGTTTATGAATGCAGATGCAGTGGAGGCCATACGAGGGGATGACAGATGAGGGCCAACCTTGGGTCGTATCGGGGCGACCTCGCTTCGGGCGTGAGCTATGGCTGCACTGCTTGAGCGAGATTGAGCCGTTACGGCTTCGGTTGGTGATGAGGACCCTGGGCCTGTCCCAGGAGTGGATCGAGGTCGGCGAGCCTCGAGGCATTGGAAAGAAGACCCGCGGTCGCACCAAGGCGATCGATTGGAGGGTTCGATTCGCGGAGCAGTACGGGGATTGGCAGCGAGGCGGGACCCGAGTTGCCTCCCAGGCGACAGACAACTCCAAGTACCTCCGGCGCTACTGGGAGGTTTACGCCGGTAGACCTCAGATGAAGGTCTTAGGGGTATGCATGAATGTAATTATTTCTAAATGCCGATGCTTATACATGTCTATTATGCAACTAATATGTGATGAATGCAGGATGCGCGAGATATAGCGGCTATGGATGCCCAGGCCCATCTACACGGCCTGGAGGACCAGCTGGCCGCCACACGGGCAGACCTGGAGACCCTGGTGAGTGTTTAAATTATTCCTATATGCAAATGAATTTTTTGTTGAATTAATGATTATCCACTGACGGTCTTAATGAATGCAGCGTGCCCAGCAAGGAGCAGTTAGGAGAGACCCAGGTGAGGCCTCCAGCTCGAGGGGACCTAGCGCCGAGGTGACCGCGCTATCGGAGCAGCTAGCTGGAGCAGTTGCACGAGCCGAGGCAGCAGAGCATGACCTCGCCAGACGGGTAAATTCTGAACTCAAACTCTGTCAATTCAATTATTAATTAAATATAGCATTGTGTACTGATAAAAAAAATGTTTTGCAGACTGAGGAGCTCCGAGCAGCTATTGCTTGCGTCTGTGAGGGACAGCAGGCGACGTCCTCGCAGGCGAGTGATTTACCTTCAACCATGTGTTGTTTATTTACTTCATTGAATTGTTGATCTTGATGATTTGTTTGCCTGTTTTCAGAGTGCACAGCTGCGAGCGGCGCGTACCGAGTTGGCGATCCGCGAGCAGCGGATCACAGAGTTGGAGCACTCTGCGAGGCGTTGGGAGGAGCTTCCTCAGGACGTGGCGGAGCTGCGTGTGACCCTTGAGCTGGAGAGGCGCGAGCGTGCCTGGGAGCGTGCGGAGTACCGAGCGGACCTCGTCCGGGAGCGCGAGGAGCGTACTCGCGAGCGTGAGGAGCACCGGGCGGACCTTGCCCGTTACCAGGAGCTAGCTGGAGCGCGGGAGCGAGAGCTGGCAGACTTGAGGACTCAGCTAGTCCTTTCCCAGGAGCGGCAGCGAGTGTCTGAGGAGCGCTTGCAGCGAGGCCGAGAGCGGGCGCGAGTTGCAGGGTTCAGCCTTGGCGGCTCTTCTTACGTGGCGGGTTCCTCCTTCCGACCGCGGAGCGAGGCAGGGGACCAAGCGCGAGGTCCAGCAGCGTCACGGGGCTCCATGCCCCCTCCACCAGCACCGCCTCGGGATGCCGAGGGTGAGGCAGAGAGTAGACCAGAGGTGAGTGGAGGTGAGAGCTGAGGGCCTTTTACTTGTACTCCTCCACCTTCACACCTGTACATGATTTTGACATGACATATATATATATATATGAGATTCAGATTTTTGTTACCTGAGCACTTTGTGTGGTTGTGGCCTTGTGTTCGTGTACTTTCTTCTTTCCACGTTCTTCGTGTTTGTTTTCTTTGCCCTGTATCTGCAGCTGTGATTTTCACTTAAACAAACAGGTTAATTCATTTGTTCGACTTGGCCCCTTGCCCGGTGAGCAAGGGGTGTCAATATTCTGACCTTAATAAGGGGTCAAGGGGCCAAGCCTTTAATTAAATAAGGCAACATGAAATAACCAAAACTGGGAGATGCCTCAGGACGTCACACATATGCAAACAATAATTAAAAGATTCCCAGGCAAGAGTGCAATTCATGCAACATGAAGAATTTATTTTTGTTCTTTTCATTATCTTTATTTTTTTTAGGATTTTCTAAAAAAAACACGCCTTAGATTAGGTCATTACTCTCGTAAAAGACGCCCTCGGGAGCGGCGTGAATTTGAAAAGATTTTTTGAATTTTGTTAAAAAAATATGACCTTCCCAGAGGTGTTATGTTTTAAAGAAACGACTTTAGGCGAGGCGTGACTTAACATGAACGCGCCTTGAACAAAGGCGTTAATTTTTATTCTTCCCAAATTGTGCTGATAATGCCATTAAGGTGGTGGTCCTACTTGGACATCATCTAAGATCCATTAACCTCTCTTGAATAATTAAAAGGGGGATTGGCGTGCATATAATTAAACTTATACACAAGATTTCATGCAGTGCATTCTCTTCGGTTTGTCTCGACCATTCTGCTGGTTCATGACTTTTCCAAAAATAAAAGAGAAGATATAAGGAAGCCCACAAAAGATTCAGAGATGTCTGAGGCAAAGCTACCTCCCCTACCCTATGCCTGTTGGGGTTCGGTCTTTGGCGTAGGGACGTTTTGTTGCCTTTTGCCTCTTTTCATATTGCATGCATACGCCCAAGGTTTTCCTTGCGGGGACTTTGCCCTCTTGACATGCTTTTCTTTTCACCATTTGACTTTCACTTTGGAATTGATTTGCATTGATGAACAGCCTAATTGTACTTGGGTTTTTTTGTGGCATTTGTTCCCTTTTGGGCCCTGACTTCCTCCTACTAGGGCGGCGGATAGGCTTGGCGTGTCTACCTCGAGACCTCCCTTCCTCCCTTGTGGGCCGAAGAAGAAAAGAATGGATATCGTCTTTCGCCTTTAGTCCGGTTTCAACTTTTCATCAGATTTTGCACTGCTTGAGCTCAAGAGTAGAGTGTGTAGTGTGTGCGGGGTCAACTCCCATTTTAAATTAACAAGACTGATGAATGGATTTTGAATTTTGACCTTTCGGGCCGTGGACCCTTGTATGCCATGTCAACCCAAAAGGAAAACCATGAAAGAAAACTTTTTTTGTTTTGATTTTGAAAATATTCGATTTTTTTTTTGGATTATTTGGGAAATTTTTACTTTCTTTGGATTTTTATGAAGTTTTCAATTTTTGTTTGGATTTTTGTTCAGGGGTAATATTTCTTGATATACAAACCATTCCATGGGTGAGTCAATTCCTCTCCTTCAGCATTAACCAGTTTATAAGCATTGCCAGGATAAACATTTTTTATGACGAACGGTTCTTCCCAATTTGGTTGGAGCTTTGAACGAGGGCCACCGGGTTTTACAAAAATTCTTTTGATTACCATTTCACCGACCTTAAATTTTCTCTCAATTACCTTCTTTTGATAAAAACGTGAGAGCCTGTTTTGATAAACGCGCGCATGCTCAGCGGCGACCAGACGCTTCTCGTCCCAACTGGGCAAGGAGTGAATCACGACGCTCATCAATAGAGAGCTCCTTGTCAAATTGTACTCGCAGAGAGGGAATAAGAATCTCATAAGGGACTACTGCCTCCATTCCATAAGTAAGGGCGAAAGGAGTTTGCCCAGTGGGAGTTCGAATGGAAGTGCGGTAGGCCCAAAGAGCTTCAACCAGCTTGTCTGGCCAATCCGCAAATTTACTAGCCTCACACGTCTTTTTAACAATTTTGATCAAGGTTTTATTAGTGGCCTCTGCTTGGCCATTGCCCTGCGGATAATAGGGAGAAGAATGATGCAATGCAATGTTGTACCTGTTGCAGAGATCCTTGAGATCTTGAGAGATAAATTGAGGTCCATTGTCGGTGACGATGGTATTCGGGATCTCGAACCTCGTGATGATGTTCTTCATGATAAATTTGCAGACAGTTGACGCTTTAATTTCCACGTAAGCTTCTGCTTCCGCCCACTTGGTGAAGTACTCCGTTGCCGTCAGGATGAACGACTTTTGCTTCGTGAGGAGATTCGAGTCACCAAGAGGTCCAATGATGTCAAAAGCCCACATGGAAAAAGGCCATGGGGAGGACGTAGGATGGAGTGAAGAAGCAGGAGAATGAATCTTGTTGGCGTACAGTTGGCACTTAACACACCTACGAACGTAGATAGAGCAATCCTCTTCTAGAGTGGGCCAATAGAACCCTAGTCTAAGAATCTTCTTAGCTAGCATCTGGCTGTTCACATGACCACCACACACACCAGAGTGCGCCTCTTCCACAACTTTCCAAGATTCATCATCATCGAGGCATCTTAATAAAACACCGGTGAGCCCTCTTCTGTAGAGTACACCTCCAACCAAAGTATAACGTTGAGCCACTCTTCTAATTACTTTCTTTTCTTTTGCGGTGGCTTCCTCAGGATAGGACTGATCATTACAGTATCTGGCAATCTCATAATACCACGGCTTCTCTTCGTCAGCCAACTCTTCTTCCCAGTCCAAAAGCATGACCTCTTTGCCTTTGAGAGCTTCTTTCTGCTTAACCTTCTCAAGCACTTGATCCCTAATATCAAGGAATGCGCGATCCTTAATAGCCGGGGTGTCACGCTGATGAATGAGGGGAACATGAAAATCACGCTCAGGAGGGAAAACTAAAGCGGAAGCCAAAGAGGCGAGAGCGTCAGCCAAGATGTTCTGGCTGCGCGGGACATGAACGAAGATCAATTTAGTGAAGAGTTTGGCGTAAGCTGAAGCGAGTTCCTGGTAGGGCTTGAGCTTAGGATTGATAGTGCGACACTTGACCAACACCTGGTGCAAAATGAGCTGACTATCACCGACAATCCTCAAATGGGTGATGCCATATCGATGAGCGGTTTGAAGACCGGCCAAAAGAGCTTCATACTCAGCTATATTGTTGGTGACGGGGAAGTGAGCCGAGCAGCAAATGGAATGGTGACCCCTTCAGGTGTTAAAAGAACCATGCCGATCCCTCTTCCTTGAGAATTTAGAGCTCCATCAAAATGTAATGTCCACATAGGATCGTGGGGTTGATTGATGGACATTAGTTCTTCATCTGGGAACTCTGAATTGACCGGATCAAAACGGGGGAGAGGGTGATGAGCAAGGTGTTCGGCGATGGCGTAGCCTTTGATAGCTTTCTGCTGGATGTAAGTGATGTCAAATTGAGAAAGGAAGCTTTGCCAGCGTGCTAACCGATCAGTGAGGACAGATTTTTCAAGGAGGAATTTAATTGGGTTCATGCGTGCAATGAGGTGAACCTCGTGAGCTAGGAAATAGTGTTTTAATTTCTGAACTACCCAAACCAAAGCTGCACAAGTCTTCTCCATGGCTGAGTACCTCTGCTCACAGGGGTTAAGAAGTTTAGACAAGTAGTATGCTGCCCTCTCCTTACCTTCCTCATCCACTTGAGCTAAGACAGCGCCTACAGAGTCATCCAGGACAGAAACATAAAGAACAAGTGGTTTGCCTGGAATTGGCAGCCTCAGGATAGGAGGATTGGCCAAATAATCCTTTAATCCGTCAAAGGCTGCCTGACACTTGTCATCCCATTCAAATTTGACTCCCGGCTTAGTGAGCTCGTAAAACGGCCTACATCTCTGTGAATGCTGGGAGACAAAGCGGCGAATAAATTGTAACCTCCCGATTAATCCTCGAACTTCCTTCAAATTCTTGGGAGGAGGCATGTCTCTAATGGCCTTTGCCTTGTTGGGATCAACTTCGATTTCCCTCTTACTGACTATGAAACCAAGCAATTTCCCTGAAGAAATGCCAAATACGCACTTCTTGGGGTTCATTTTCAATTAATATTCTCGGGATCTCTGCAAAACCTTAGCCAGAACCCCAGGATGCTCAATCCTTGTCCTTGATTTTACAACCAGATCATCCACATACACCTCAATATAAATGTGAATCATGTCATGAAAAATTGCCATCATAGCCCTCTGGTAAGTGGCTCCAGCATTCTTAAGTCCAAAGGGCATGACCACATAACAATAAGTCCCCCATGGTGTAGTGAATGATGTTTTCTCTTGATCTTCTTCAGACAGACGAATTTGATTATAACCTGAGAAGCCATCCATAAATGAAAGAGTCTCAAATCCTTCCGTATTATCAATTAGAACATCAATATGAGGAAGGGGGAAGTCATCTTTAGGACACGCCCGGTTGAGATCCCGAAAATCTATGCAAATTTGAACCTTCCCATCTTTCTTCATAACTGGGACAATGTTAGCCACCCAATTGGGGTAAAGGACAACTCTAACAAATCTAGCTTTGTGGAGCTTGTCGACCTCTTCTTTCATCTTCAAAGCCATGTTAGGGTGGAAACGCCTCAACCGTTGTTTGACCGGGACAGACCCTGGCTTAAGTGTAAGGCGGTGTTCAACGAGCGCAGGGTCTAATCCAGGCATATCCTCATAACTCCAAGCAAACGTGTCCTTGTATTCTTGAAGAACTAAAATGAGCGCCTCCTCTTCGAAGGGTGGCAAATTCTTGCTAATGAGGACAATCCTAGGGTCTTCCTCGGTACCCAGATTAATTTCTTTGGTAGGTTCTTCTACAGAGGCTGATGGTTCGTCAAATCTTCTTATGCCACTAGCAAAGGCGTCAGCCTCGTCCTCATAGTCTTCATAACTTTCTTCCCCCTCTTCAATAGGGTCTTCATCATTCATAATTTCATAAATGCCCAAACCCTCATAAGAAGCAATAACATCTTCATATTCTAGCTCTGGCAGGATAATTGGATCTTCCACAAACTCCAGGAGAGCTAAACAAGCTTGGCATCTGATGGTCAATTCCAACAAAAATCTGCGAGGAATCTGCTTACCCTTGGCCTTCTTGTGTGAATCTACCCCATGAATTTTATTAGAAGAAGAGGAAGACGAAGAAGGAGAGCAACTAGGCTGATTAAAAAGGAAAGAAGGAGGTGAAAAAGTGGATACAGGAGGTGATACAAAGGAGGACCCCTCACCGGAGGGGGAGAAAAGACTTACCAAGGAATCTTGGAAGAGCGGCCCCTGGGTCGGGACGCACTCGGGAGAAAGATAGGAGGTCTCCTTAATAGAAATGGAGGATTGGAAAGTTGGAAAATCGGCATTTTTTTTTCATTTTTATCTTTTTCTTCATTTTTATTTTCTTTTCCAAGTAGAAAGCAATGTGAAGGGAGAATAGCAGGGTGAGTGGAAATTGCAAGATCAGAGAAAGCTTCAATTAGTGATGGCCCACGCGGGGGCGAGATGGAGAGTGTGGAAAATCGCTCGCGGAGCGAAGGAGGAATCGGGAGGGAAATCTGAATTGAATCGGGAGACAAGTTGATTATGATCGGTGGTGGTCGTGGCACGTGACCAAACCAACAGGAATATAAAGAAGCCAGCAAAGATGGATGCACAGAAGTGAGGGAAAAGAGGCCGGCCCACAGCCTATCCACGGTAAAACCTTCTTCAAAAGGGACGTCTGGCTCCCCTGTATCTGTAAAGTCACTTAGCAACTGCCTTTTGTTTGCAATCACAGCTGGCATCTCAATCAGTTCTTGAATCAGTGGCGGCCATTCCGGATCTGTCGGCATGAACAGGCGGCTTAAAGAAATAGTGATGTCATTCAGGTCGAACCACCTGTACCAATCACATTCCGGATAGTCCATTTTCCTTCTTTTGTCCGGCCTTAAAGACTCCAGGGCCTTGTAGGTAGCCAGTGGTGCAATATGACGAGCAAACTGTCTGGCGTGAACATCCTGACAATCCAGCAATGAAGTAATCATAGTCGTCTGCTCATCATTATGAATGTCACCCATGACAAAATGTGTCTTCAATGTCCAGGTGAGTGGCTGGCGATCTGGCTTTAAAGTAGAAGTCATAAAAGCCCATGGCTCTTCTTCATTTTTACCGGGCCCTTTATAGCCCAAGCCGCCTCGTACAAGCAATTTCTGCGGCTTAATGGGCCTAATCCTGCCCTGACAATTGGCGCCCAGGCCCTTGCCGTCTTGATACCCCATTTTCAACAGAATGTTCCAACCAGGGGTGTTAATCATATTCTTTTTCTTCTTCCCCTTGGAAGGTAGGGGCGTCATAGCAACTGCGGTGACGGTCTCAGACGGCCTTGGTTGCGGACGAGGGACGTCCAGCACAGACAAAAGTGGCTTGTTGGCTGGCCAAATGGAAGGAACTGATGAAGCTGCATGAATATCTTCCTCTGGCAGGATCGGCATACTGGTCACCTTGATAATGCGGCCCTTGTGGGGGAATTTAATACACTGATGATTTGTAGATGGCACTGCATCAAGCTGCTGGATATACGGGCGGCCAAGAATGCCATTAAATGTTGGATCCATATCCAAGATGTGGAAATCTGCTGTTATGGAAGCTGGACCCAAACTTACTTTCAGAGTGATCATGCCTAGAGGAGGCTTTTTTGTGTTATCATAGGCAGTGACCGTTATAATGGACGGCCGAATTTGACTTTTAGGAATGCCGCACAACTTTAGAGTACTTGGTGGCAAAACATTGATGGATGCCCCAGTATCCACCAAACACTGCTTGACAGCCACCTTGTTGATGTCGACTGTGATGCACAGGGCATATTTTCTTGCCGGAAGAGGTGCTAGCTCATGCTCATGAAAGGTGATTGCCGGTTGACTGCTAGCAGGTGTCAAAATTGTGACTATTTGCTCGACCGGAATGTCTTCGTTGACCATGACCTTCTGCAGATATTCTTTTAAAGCCAGCTGATGAGTGGTGAACCGTTTGATCAATTCTAGAATAGATATTCTGGCTGGAGTGCGGTCCAAGTGCTTTAATAAATCATACTGAGTCCCTGGCACTAACTCTTGTTCCTGTTCTTGTCCTTGCGGCCCCTGTACGGGCTCTAGCTCTCTCTGTGGGAAAATACGGTGGAATATCCGTCCACTGCGGAGCGGCGCTACGCCTTGACGCGCCTCTGTCGGGGCAAGAATAGGAGGAGGGTTAGAAGAAGAAGAAGGAATGTTGGTAGCAGAAACCCTGCTAGGGGATATCAAAGGGGAATTCAATGAAAGGGATGCCCCCGTAGGAGACGTGGTAGTGGCATTTAACACTGATGCCCCCGTAGGAGGAGTATTTGACGAAGACGCCCGCGCAGGAGGTGTGGGAGAAGAGAGGGATACCCGAATGCGAGGAGCGATAGTGGGTGGTGGAATAAGGAGAGATCGGGGCACAAAAGGTGGTTGTACTGATGGTGGAGGTACCCTTGTCGGTGGGGGAGTAGTGGTGGTGGGTGTTACCGGTGCCGACTTTGAGCGAAGCAAGAGCGACCTGGATGGCGCGGGTGTGGGATTGGTGATGGATGAAGAAGTGGCAGGTTGCGGGGGTGGCAAGCGGGTAAGAAGAGAGCGAGCCGGCAAGGCCGTGGAATTGATGGGGGTAGATGGGTTGACGGGGCGTAAAAGAGAAAGTCCTGATTGAAGATTGACAGAACAAGAAGGAGGGGTGCGCAAAAGGCGCGGAGTTTGATTTTGAGTTGGATCATGGTGAAATGCCCCGACAGAGGCGTTTTCTTCGTGCCATCCCTGCCCTCTCTCCACCTCGTAGAGAGACGTGACAGGGTTCACGTGTTGATTAGGAGCGTGCTCCGGCAATGGATTACGGACGATCCCCATATCCGGTTGGGGTGCTGGAGCTTGCTGTGGCTGAACTTGCTGCGGAGCTGGCTGCTGTTGTTGCTGATTTTGCTGTTGCCGAGGAGGCCTTCTTTCTTTCATGGTGGCGATGAATTGCCTCATTTCATCCCAATTAATGCCACCATGGTCATTCAAATCATAAATATGATCTCTGAAGTGGAAACAACGATCAAGGTTGTGACCAGGGGCGCGGTGAAAAGCACAGTAACGGGATGTGTCAACATTGGCGGGCCACACCGTTCTTTCTTTTGGTAGGACGAGCAGGTTGGCGGCCATCAAAGCATTAAAAATATCAGGGAGACTCTCTGGGAGCGGTGGATAATGGGCCCTCTTGGGGCCAAGCGGTGGTCTCCATTGTTGTTGGCCATAGTTGGTAGGCGGAGGGACTTGATGGTATTGTGGTGGTGCTGGAGGGTCGGTGCGGGGCGCTTGGCTTGGTGATGGAGCAAAAGAAGGTTGGGGTGCGAAGTGGTGTTGTGGAGCGGAGGCAAAATGGGGGTTTTGCTGTGGAGGTGGCGGAGGTCGTGGGTTTGATTGGTGGTGGGGGTGGCCAACTACACCAACCTGCTCATTTGTGACAGTGCCCTCAGTCGTGGGCCCGCTGTTGACATTTGTATTCTTTTTAAATAGCCGAGGCTTCGGCTCAAACATGCCCATGATGGGCGAGTCCTTCATTTGCGTTTGTATATAACGAGCTCTTTCATAGAGCTCTTCCATAGTTGTCAGCCGATTCATGGCCAATATATGCCGGAATTGAGGAGTTGCGTTAGAAATAACCATTTTCACTTGCTCCTGTTCCGACAACGTGTCCTTCAATTTCTCGGCCATAGACTGCCACCTATCAGCAAATACGATGAAGTCCTCCTCGGGCTTCATTTTCTCAGCGACTAGATCTGTAACAGAAAGGGAAGGTCCCACCCGGTCTCTGTACTTTTGCAAGAATTTTCTTTGAATAACATCAAAATCGCCGGCATCAGCTGGCTCTAGAGAATAAAACTATTCGAGGGCTGGCCCCTCAAGAGATCTCCTGAATAAGTAGGCCAGGGAGGCCTTATTATCTTGCCAGAAAGAAGTCTCATATCGGAAATCCTTTAAATGAATGAATGGGTTGCCCGTCCCATTATATCGCCGAAAATTCGACATTTCAGAAGGTGGTAAATGGAACACCGGCAATGTAGGAAGAGAAATTTCCGGAGCATTCTTAGTCGCTGCAACCTTCTTGAGCTGCTCCTCCATGCTGGCCAGCTTCTAAAGTAAGAGAGTGTTGGTATCGGGCTCGACCGGGGCCTGATTCTGAACAAAAGAAGGTGGTATAGGCATTCGTAGAATCCGAGGAGGTTGGGAAGATTGGTGCCTAACCGCTGAATAGCTCGCCTGCTGGGCCGGCATGGCCGCAGTAGGCGTTTGTGGACGAGAGGAGGGGGGATGCAAGACCGCCTGGTCATTAACAATCTGATGGCCACTCATGGCCGGAGGGGGATTAGAGGAAGACGAAGGGACGGATTTCCCCTTCAAAGCGGCCTGAATGGCTTGCCGCTGGGAGTCATCCAACTGGGGGAGAGCTTGGATCAAATCTGTGACATTAATGGATGGGGAAGGGTTCCCCGAAGTGTTGGAAGATGGAACTTGAGACGAAGGGTCCGCCTCATGAATAGTGGTATCAACCACATGAACTTGTGAGTAATGAGGATGAGGAGGGAGATAGTTTCCCTCGTAATAAACCGAATCTTGGAAAGGGTCACCATACTGACCAAATACGTTCTCATCCTCATCATCATAAGAGTACCCGTTGCCTGACATGTTGATGATTTTACCTGAACGGAGTTTCATACTTAAGAGAGAGGATGTTTAATGAAGGAATTTCCAAAAAGGCACTTTAATTAAAACAATTCAACCAAGTCAACCCAACCAAGTTATGCAAACAATGTTGGAAAGCACGGAAGATTTTAATGTTTGGATGTTTGAGATTAAAGTGGATTATTTGTGAATAGTTCACTCTTTTGCCAAATGAAACCTAGTTTGATCCAAGTGTGACCTCCGGGTCAACTAGGTTTTCTCTCTCTTCACCAACGAATAGGATATTTAAACTCCGGGTACTTCGAGGGTACAACCAGCCCGGCGTCCGTGAGGGAATCCACGGGTGCGGGGACTTATGGAGGTCTTGAAAAAGGGATTTTCGGTCCAAAGAGACGGAATGCTCAATGGAGGGTTGTCCCGATTCCAAGAAAGGTGTGTGGAATCCTAGGCTAGAGAGAGGAGGTCTCTCAACCAAAAAACCCACAAATATAATGAAGCCAATATAAATCACAGCAATATATCAAGACAGATCAATATGACAAGCAGTGAATCACAAATAAGGCAGTAAGCAGATTGCTGTGAGAAGCTCAGAAAAGACACGACCTGGAACAGGCCGTTACCAACTCAGCATGAAAAACACGACCTGAGGGGTGGTCGCTACCAAAACAAGCAATGGCAGCGTAGCTGTCGTGAAATTCTGTGAGGGGCTCACAGGGAGAAGGAAATCACGCCTTGGAGTTAGGCGTTGTCATGAAAGGACGCCTCCACAGGAGGGCGTCAAATGAATAAGACACGCCCCAATGACAGGCGTCAAAACATAATACAACGCCCTGGATGGGGGCGTGACTTCTCAGACGGTATAAATAAGACAGGGAAAATTAATGAAACGCCCTAATCACAGGCGCTAAAAAAACAATGACACGCCCTTGGATGGGGCGTGAATTCTCAGATAAAATAATTAAGCGGCAAAGCAACAGAGATATGCGGAAGGCGCCCACAGGAGGAGGCGTTAATCAACTAAAACACGCCCTTGAGAAGGGCGTGATATCAAAACACGCCCTCGTGGAAGGCGTTAATTATGGGAGATATGCAAATGTGCAGAGTGCACAGTGAAGGATGGAGGGTGCCCGAGGGGCACAAAGGAAAGGGTACCGAGGGTACCAAGGGGAAAGGGCACACGTGGATGCCAATGGGGAAAGGGCACACGAGGGTGCCAAGGGGAAAGGGCACACGAGGGTGCCAAAGGAGATGGTAATCAAAAAGAAAATAGTGGAAGTCTCACCGTGATCGCCAATTTGTAGATCGGATTAAAATCCACACTTAGGAATTAAAAATAAAACAAATGAATATGAACAACGTAAAAGATGCGATAAAAATAGCACGAGAGGCTAATGTGGAGATGATGTGATCGCCAGAGACGCGAGGGTCTCAAGAGGAGATGAGAACGGGGAAAGAATCGTAATTACCTGGTGGAAATGGAAATGCGGGAGGATGTAGAGTTTCTTCCTCCTTCTTCGATCGGCCGGCCGATGAGAAGGGTTCTCTTCTTTGATTACCTTAAAAAAAATAAGACAATGAAAACAAGCAAAGAAGAAAGGATCAGTCAAAGTGCTATAGTATCAATCCCAAATAGAATATGTAATGAGAAGAGGACATCAACGTGCGCACCTCCTTTTTTGTTGTTTTTAAACCCCTTAAGAAGACTTAAGGGCAGGGAGAGTATGATGATAAAAAAGATGCAACAAGACGTGAACAAATGCAAAGGGTGAATAGATATGAAGAATGGAGGGGTGATGATATACCTAAGACACGAACGAAATAAAACAAAACAGATGAATAAGTGGAAACCCTGCTGTCCCTGACGACAGTAAAGGGAAAAACCGAATGAATATGTTGATGGAAGAAGCACCGGATGTAGCCCAACGGAGGATGTAGAGGGGGAAGCAGATGCAAAGGATGCAGCCCAAGGATGAAGAGGGCTCTGCTCGTGGCCTGCAATGAATGTTCTGGGTATTCAACCTTCTGAGTGCTTAACCCTTAACACGATCGATCAAGCCTTCATTTTATAGCTTCAATCGGATGTGATCAAACAAGGTAAGATAAGAACGGGTAATGAGGCATCCAAGGAAGGATCGAGATCGAGTAAGAGACCAATTGATAGTAGGGAACTGTGAGGGAAAGATGGAAAAAGGAAGGACTCTGGAGTGAAACACGACTTAGGACAGGGCGTCAAATCATGAATTGACGACCTTCACAGAGACGCTTCTTGAAACACGGCCTGGGAAAGGGCGTTTCTTCCTGGATTTAATTTTGGAAATAACTTCTTTTTGTTTGAAAATTAGTGGGACACGCCTGACGGAGAGACGTTTCTTTAAAAACAAGCCCTGAGGAAGGACGTTACTCACAAAATGCTTTTTATTTTGAAAGTAGATAATTCCAGATATTAACGGATAATACCAGGAATGGACGCCCTCACTTATGGTCATCTCTTCTTTTGAAAACGCCCTATGACAGGTCGCTACTTTGAAAATAACGCCCTTCTTCAGGTCGTGAATCACGAAAATGCAGGAAAAATGCATAAAACTCACAAAAAAAAGAAAAACTTCATTTTATAGGAATATTGAAGTCCACTTGGGGCGTTTATATAATGACATGAGATTTGATCAACCTAACGTCAATTTTGGCATGTCTACAGTAACTAGCTCCAGCATTCTTTAATCCGAACGGCATGACTACGTAACAATATGTTCCCCAAGGGGTAGTGAATGACGTCTTTTCCTGATCCTCTTCTGCCAAACGAATTTGATTGTATCCTGAAAATCCATCCATGAAAGAGAGGGTTTCGTAGCCTGCCGTGTTATCAATCAGCACATCAATGTAAGGTAAGGGAAAATCATCCTTTGGACACGCGCGGTTAAGGTCCCGGAAGTCGATGCAAATCCTGACTTTCCCATCTTTCTTCATGACCGGGACAATGTTCGCCACCCATTGAGGATAAAGAACGACTCTAATGAACCTGGCTTTGTGGAGCTTATCGACCTCTTCTTTCATTTTCAAAGCCATCTGAGGATGAAAACGCCTTAACCTTTGTTTTACCGAGATGGACCCCGGTTTTAGGGTTAAACGGTGTTCGACCAAGGTTGAATCCAGACCCGGCATATCCTCGTAGCTCCATGCAAACGTGTCCTTATATTCCTTGAGAACCTCAATTAATGCCTCTTCTTCAGAGGGTGGTAGGTTGTCACTTATGAGGATGATCCTAGGGTCTTCCTCAGTTCCCAAGTAGACTTCTTTGGTGGATTCTTCTACGGCGGTTGACGGCTCGTCGAATCTCCTCATTCCACTAGCGTATGCGCCCATCGCATCCTCATATTCTTCACCCTCATCTTCAGTGGGGCATTCTTCATCCGTGATCTCGTAGACTCCATGCCCTTCATCAGATGCACAGTCGCCCTCGCATTCTATTTCGGGTAGCTGGATGAGATTTTCTAACAACTGGGGGATGGCAAGAAGGGCCTGACACCTGGCGGTCAAATCCAGAAGGAATCGATGAGGGATCTGTCTACCCTTGGATTTCTTCCTAGGTACTACCCTTGGCCTATCATTCCTAGATTGACTGACAATATTTACAGAAGAAGAGGAAGATGAAGAGGATGGTGTAGAATGTACAGGAGAAGACCCCTCAGAGGAGGGGTAGAAAAGGTCACTCATCGGACCTTGGACGGGTGGTCCGCAAGGCGGTACGCACCCGTGGGAGATGTAGGAGGTTTCCTCAACGAAGATGTGTTGTTGGGGAGTTTGAAAATTGACGTTTTTTTTTTCGTTTTCATTTTTAATGACAAAGTAGTGAAAAAAGATTGGAGGAGAGAGGAAAGTGGTTATGGCTAGAGGATTGTGAGGCTCATAGAGCAGATCATGGTTGAAGACCTGGCGCGGGTTGAAAAGCCCGCGTAGGTATGTAAGCAAAGAAGGGGACCTGGGAAGATCATCAGACAATTGTCTGGCCCAGGAAGAAGATATCAGCAAAGGCTGAGACGAGTGGATGGAGAAGATGGCGGCTAATGAGCCGTCGACGGCAATGTTGAGGACGGATGAAGATCCGTCGATGACAGAGTCCTTCTGGCGAGGACGAGGATAGTTTGGAACCTTGGCAAGAGTGGTAATATTCTCTGGTATTTCGGAGATCAATGGTGGTCCTTCAAGCTGCGGAGATGAGAACATCCTTTCTAGTGCAACGGAAATGTCCCGTATGTCGAACCATTTGTCCCACTCGCATTCCGGATCTTTGATCTTGCCTCTTTTGGTGATCCTCAGACATTTTTCAGCCAAATATACAGTATGTGATCCCCCATATGCTTCTCGTGGGTGATCCCCCATCTGAACAACGGGCCCTCTGTTGAAGTGGTTTGATAGAGTCCACGTGAGGGGCTTCCAATCTGCCTTGAATGGTCCTTTGAAGCCTAGGCCAAACCTGCGGTTCGGCCTAATTTCCTTTGGCGGTTTGAGGATACCTTGTAATTGTGCGCCCAGACCTTTTTCTTGTTGATAGCCGATGTTCCTCATAATCTCCCAACCTTTGGAGTGAAAAGGGAGACATGATGTTGTGGTTGCCCTGACCAGCTCCTTTGGTGCTAGTGGAACATGAGATGGATCACGTACGTCCAGTAGTGACAATATGGGCCGATGAGACGGCCAAACAGAAGGCAGAGAGGTGTTGATAGCATCCACTGTGTGAAGGACAGGTGTATTGACCACTTTAATAATTCTCCCATTGTAGGGAAACTTCAGGCACTGATGGTTGGTGGAAGACACAGCGTCCATGGCTTCGATGTAAGGGCGACCCAATATAGCCTTGAATGTGGGGTCCATGTCGAGGATATGGAATTCCGTGGGAATTGACATGGGGCCTAGTTCTGCCTTCAGAATAATCATCCCCTGCGGCGGCCTTTTGCTATTGTCATAAGCCGTGACCGTGATCGAGGAAGGTCTTATTTGTTCCTCGTTGACCCCACACAACTGAAGAGTGCTCATGGAGATCACATTTATGGATGCACCCGTATCCACAAGACACGGGTTTATGGATACCCCATTAATTTTTATTGAAATGCACAATGCATATTTCTGAGCTTCCTTGGGAGCGAGCTCGTAGTTGTGAAACATGATGGCTGGTTGTGTGTCTGTTGGGGTCAGGACGGTCGAAATCTTCTCCACGGGGAGGTCTTCATTAACCATGACCTTTTGAAGATATTCCATCAAGGCCGCCTGGTGGGATGTGGATCTTTGAAGTAGCTCTAGGATGGAGATCCGGGCAGGTGTCTTGTCCAAGTGTTTCAATAGATCATACTGTATTCCAGGGATAGCTCTTTCTGGTTGTTCTGCATCATCCTTCTCTGGCTGAGATTGCTCGGGATTCTGACTGTTGTGGGGGAAAACCCTGTGGAAAATTCTTCCACTCCGGAGCACCATTGCCTGCGGCTTTTGTACCTCTGTGGGGGTAGCAGTGAGTTTTAACAGGGGTTTGAGGGGTAGTAGTGGAGGAATGGTTGATGAAGCAGGGGTGATGACGGGAGCAGGGATTCTGATGAGGGGTTTGTTAGGTGGCGGCATGGTGGAGGTAGAGGGGATATTGCGCGGATTATGAAGGATAAGGGGTCTAGAAGGTGGCGGTGGAGATGAAGTAGGAGTGGCTAGGGCTTGAAGTGGGCAATGATTTTGAGGTGGGTGATGGTTAATGAGTGGTTTTGAAGGCATTAGTGGTGATACGGTGGAGGAAGACGGGGTTATGTATGGTTGACGGATGATAAGGGGTTTAGAAGGCGTAGGGGTAAATGTGGTAGAGGTGGATGGTAAAGTGGGGGAGTGAGAGAAGATAAGAGGGTGTGAAGGCGTAGTGGAGAGTGTCGTTTGATAGGAGGTCGGGGTGCGGATGAGAGGGCGTAATGGTAGTGGAAATGGTGATGGTGATGCTGATGCGGGTTGATGAGAGAGAGGTGCTACCCGGGCAAGGTGAGGGGGTTGCATGACGATAGGGTTGGAGGTAGAAAGAATGGAGGTACTTTCCTGGTGCCACACCTGCTCTCGCCCGACTTCCGGGAAGGAGGAGATGGGGTTAACCTGATGATTGGGCTGTTGGTGCTCCGGTAATGGATTCTGGATTATGCCCATGTCGGGCTATTGTTGTGGGGCCTGCTGAGGCTGTTGTTGTTGTTGTGGTTGCTGCTGCTGCTGCTGTTGTAACTGCTGCTGTGGCCTATGAGGAGGTGTCCTAGCCTTGAGAGCGGCGACGTATCGCCTCATTTCATCCCAATCTATTTGATGTTCATCATTCATATCGTGGATGTAATCTTTGAAATGGAAGCAGTAGTCTACTATGTGTCCTGGCTGCCTGTGGTAGACGCAGTATTTGGAGGTATCAACATTCGGGGGCCACACGGGCCTTTCTTTGGGTAGGGCGAGTTGGTTTGATGCCATGAGGGCATTAAAAATGTCTGCTAAGGTTTCCGGCAATGGTGGATAGTAGGCTCTCTTGGGACCGAGCGGCCTCCTTTGTTGCTGTTGGGGACCATAGTTCCCCAGGGGTGGAACTTGGTTGTACTGAAGTGGTGGTTGTTGTTGCTGAGGTTGTGGTTGTTGTTGCCGGGGTTGGCGTAATGGAGGCATATTATCCTGGGGTGGATTATTTTGGGGTGGAGGACGAAGAGGGAAAGGACCTGGTTGGGGTGGAAGTCGGGGCATTTGTGGAGGCCTTGGGTTGACTGCATAGTTGGCATTGTTGACCGCACTGACTTGCTCATTTATCACGACCCCTTCTGTGGCTCCGCACGGGACACCAGCGCCTGTCTTTCTGACCACTTTGGGTTTCGGCGACTCAAACATGTTCATGATGGGGGAGTCTTTTAGCTGGGTTTGGATGTACCGGGCCCTTTCATAGAGTTCCTCCATTGTAGTAAGTTTATTCATGGCCAGGACATGTCTGAACTGTGGGGTTGCATTAGACACAATCATCTTCACTTGTTCGGGCTCGGAGAGGGTATCCCTTATTCTTTTCGCCAGAGACCTCCATCTATCATCATATCGGACAAAATCCTCGTCGGGTTTCATCTTTTCGGCCACTAGGTCGGTAATGGAGAGTGAGGGACCGACCCTATCCCTATATTTCTGCAAGAACCTTCTCTGGACTATTTCAAAATTCTCGGCCTCGCGGGGCTCCAGAGAATAGAACCACTCAAGCGCAGGACCGTCCAATGATCTCCGAAAGAGGTATGCCAGGGACCTTTGATCATTTTGCCAATAGGAGGACTCATACATGAAGTCATTGAGGTGAATGAAGGGGTTGCCGGTACCATTGTATCTGCGGTACGTGGGCATTTCGGAGGGAGGAAGATGAATGACGGGAAGGATTGGCAAAGCAACGTCCGGGGTGGCTTTCACGTCCACCATTCTTCTTAGATTTTGAAACTGCTCGTCCATGCGATTGAACCTATTGAGGAGCGATTGGGAGAGCTCCTCTGGAGGTGAAGGTGGCACTTGCCACTGGGGGAGAAACTGTCTCCCGGAGACTTGAGGGGGAAACCCCGAATGAGAGGGAGCTGTCGGACCACCGACAGTTGGCCCTGGCTGAAGCGGTGTGTGGGGAACAACGGGAGTTTGAGATTGTGACGGGAATTGGAATGAGGGTGGTTGTTGGCTCGCTTGACCTTGAAGCGAGGGAGACTGGATGGCTTGCGCCAATGAGGGAGATGGAATGGCCTGCACGGACTCTTGGAGAGGTGCGATGACCGGAGTTGATTCCTGGGGCGTGGGGGAAACAGATTTCCCCTTTAGAATGGCCTGGAAGGCCCGGAGCTGTTCAGAGGTAAGCTCCGTGTTGGCGAGGACGCCCAGTAAAGAAGAGATATCCTGTGGTGGGGACGTGTCCCCGGCAATAACCTGCACCTCATGCGAGGGGTCATGAGAAGGACCCGAGTCCATAGCATAGACTCGCGGGTCGGCTGACAAACCACGGCTAGGGTGGTTCTCCTCAAAAGACTCGTGAGACATGCTCACAGTTTTCCCAGAACGTAAAAACATACACTAGCAAGTAGGTAGCAGAGATTATCAAACAAGTGGATGCCTTTACGCCCTTTTTTTTGTGTTTTGATTTTGATGATTTTTTGTATTTTTTAGCGAGATCCGAAGTTCACACAAAATGGGGGCCCTAGTTTGTTTTTGTTTCACCGCCGTGTCAGCTAGGGTCTCTCATCTCACCATGAATGAAATGACTAACTCCGGAGAACTTCAATGGTACAACCAGCCTAGTGAACGAAGAGGAGATTCTTCGATGTCGGGGACTTACGGAGGTCCCAGTGTAGGAGATTCTAGTCCGTTGAGAGGAATTCCCAAACGGAGAGTCCTTCCTTCACCGGGAAAGGGTGATCCTCAAAAAAATGAAAAAAGGATAGAAAAGAGGAATGGATGTATGCAATGGAATGCTGACAGATATATAGAGTAAGAAAACAACAGAAATAACAGACATATAATAAACAAACAACCAATCACAACTGATAGTGCTGCCGTGAGCACAACGGGGGCGCGCGCGGGCGCGAAGGTGGAGAGGCACGGGTGGTGCCGAACTTGCAAGGGTAGCCGAAAGGAAGCAGTAGAGGTCCCACCGTGATCGCCAATCTGTGAGCGACGTCACGCGGTTCGGGGAAGAGCGGAGAGGACGCGGAGCGCGCGCGGGCTCCTCTTTTTTGTTTGTTTGTTTGCTGCAACACAGAAATAAGAGAAGAGAGAGAAGGGGCCACCACGGGAGATTGCTCTGGCGGGGCGAGCGGGACAAGTGTGATATAGCAAGATATGGGGGTTAAACGGCCATAGCGGGAAGTGACTCGCCACGGCCTCAGGGGGACGGGAATGGTGCAAAAATTAAATAACAAGAATTGAAACGGCCATTGGGGAAGTGACTCGCCGCGGCCTCGAGAATATGAGCAGATAATAAGATGACAGAATATAAAGAGAATACAAAGAGCGGGAATTTAAACGGCCATTGGGGAAGTGACTCGCCGCGGCCTCGAGAACATAAACAGATAAGAATATAACGTATAAGAACGTGAATTTAAACGGCCATTGGGAAAGTGACTCGCCGCGGCCTCGAGAATATGAGCAGAATATAACAGAATATAAAGAGAATATAAGAACGAAAATTAACGGCCATTGGGGAAGTGACTCGCTGTGGCCTCGAGAATAATATGTGATCGCCAGGGGCCAAAAGACCCCAAAAATAAGAAGGTGATCGCGCCTACCTCAAGAGCGGGAGATGGCGGGTTGCTTCTTCCTCTCCCTCCGGCCGGCCGACGGAGAGGGCTTTCCTCGGCTACCCTTGCAAAACAACGACAAATAAATGACAAGTGGATTAGAAAGATGGAGGTGTAGTATTCAAATCCTTACGATAAAAAATAACGAAATGATGGCAAGACACACACCTGGTTGGTGTTATCTTTTAAACCCCTCTTGGACTCGAGTAGGAAGAAAATGAGATGATGGATGTAAGAAGTGTATAAGAAAAGGCGCCCTTATGAAGGGGGATAGGGGATGCAAGATGATGAATGCAAAAGAACTACGAAGAAAAGGAAAGAATTGGCTTATTGAATGTGCCGATCGTGAAATCCGACGGAGCTCCGGCAGCGTGGGGACGACGTGGAAGCGCGGTGGATGAAGATGACCTTCCTCTCGCGAGCGTGAGCACCCGAGAAGCCGACAGAACCTCCACCTATAAAAGAACCCACGGGTTAGAAAATGACTCCGTAGCCTCTGGGCTCCGGCAGCCTATCGGATCACTTCGAAGCTCCCAGAACTGAGGGGGTGGGCCTCTATTTATAGGGCTCCGGAGGGTGGAGGCGTCCAGGACCCTGGACACCTCCATCAGGGCCGAACTAATATTTTATTCTATTTTTATATATTTTTTGGAATACTTTTGTGGAGGCGTCCAGGGCTCCGGACGCCTCAAACAGGTACACTAAAAACCGACGACGGCCGCACGCGGTTTGGCACAACGCGTGGTTTTGTGAGCGGCGCCTCGTGATTCAGAAATGGGCGCGTCCAAGTGGCTGGACGTCTCTATAATTTAGATTTTTTCACACACGACAAACCGTCGTTCGGTGAGCGGCGCCCGTGAGAGAGTTGATGGAGGCGTCCAGGGGCCTGGACGCCTCCAAAATATATATTATTTTTTATTTTTCTTTTGTCTTTTATGCCAAAGCTGGCATTTTGATTTTTTTATAATTATTTTTATGGAGGCGTCCAGGGGCCTGGACGCCTCCATTAATATATATTTATTTATTTATTTTGTTTTTTTATGCCAACTGGCATTTTACACATATTTTTTATTTTTGTTTTTATGGAGGCGTCTAGGGGCCTGGACGCCTCCATTAATATATATATTTTTTATTTGGTTTGGGCCCTGAGAAAATAAAATAAATTAAATTAAAAATATGGGGGCGTCCAGGGGCCTGGACGCCCCCATTAAGACCCACCCGAGTCCTCAAATCAGGCGTCGGCGGCCGCCCGTCAGGCACCCTTCCTGATTCCGGAACCTCCTGATGCGTCTGACTGGTGTTGACGCTGTCCGAATGCCGTGACGGGACGATTCCGAATGCCGAAAAAGGTAGAAGAAGACCCAAGAAAAGGAAGCATTCGAGTGATTCGAAATGCATAAGCCGTTGCGGGGCGTTGTATAGTAATATGAGACTTTCTCAGGAGACGTCAAGAATGGCGTGTCTACATTAACTAACTTTAATCAACCTAATGACACATAACTTAGGTAAATGACTCATTAACCAAGGTACATGCCTCAAATAAAAGGGAAATTACAATGATATGACTCAAAAAAATATGAAAATGACATGACTCGACTCAAAAAAATGTGATGGACACAATGGAATCATGCTGGTGAGCGATCGGAGCTGTGGAAAAATGTGAAGGGCGAGAGATGCCCCCATCATGTGTCGAATAAGACTCTAGCATAGAAGCCTGATATCAAAAGTGTAGCTTCAGTCACATGATCTGCTTGTTCTGCATCCTCCTTAGCCAATGTGAATACTCGTGCTGGCGCTCGGGATTTTTCGACTGGCTTTGCTGCTACTGGCACTGCGATTGCTGCCATCGGGGCTTTAGTAGGCTAGACGACTGTGCCTTCGGACAATCCTTGATCATATGATAAGGGCTTCCACATTTAAGACACCTGCCAGTCACCCTCCAACACTCTTTACCACCATGCCATTTTTCGCAATGCTTGCATTCTATCTTGTCTCCTGACGATCCTCCCGATCCATCGGCTTATGGTGAAGCTGACTTTGTCGACGCATAATCTGATGGTCGAGAGAAAGACATCTTTTTCTTGTGGTCTAGTCATTGAAAATTCGATGATGGCCTCTTCATCGATGCTTTCTTTTCTTCTTGATATTGGTCCATTTCACTTTCTTGTCGACATGCCGCACTCAGAGCTTCTTCCATCGTCCGATGATTGAATGCAACCAATCTAGTCCTTAGGGATGGTCAAAGGCCCATGACGAACTTCTTCACCTTCCGCCGTTCGTCGGTCACAATATGAGGTGCATATCTGGCCAGCTCTGCAAAACGTGCCTAGTACTCGAGCACCGTCATGGATCCTTGGGTCAGAGTAAGGAACTCTTACTCCATTTTGTCTGGGACATGTTCAGGAATATACTTCACCTTGAATAGACGAACAAATTCTTTCCATGTCGCGTCCACCAATCCATCCTCAAATTGGTTCCGCAGAATAGAGGACCACCACACATCAGCACATTCCTGAAATCACATGGTCCAAATTGAGTGAGCACAATGCTAACCAACCAAGTCACATAAAAGATGAAAAGAACTTCCGTACCTCCAACATAAATGTTGCCAAGTTGACCTTCTCATTCTCATCACATCGAATGATTCTGAACACCTTCGCCATTGCACGCAACCAATGCTCCACAACTAAGGGTTGGCTCTCCCCCTTAAACGATAGCGGGTTCATCCTTCAGAACCGTTCCGCAACCGACGGCCCTTCCATAACCCTTGGAACTACTTCCGGAGGCGGTGGGGCCTTAACCACGAATACCATAGGTTACTCACGAGGCCCTCTCAATTGAAAGTATACACTTCAACCAATCCAAACCATACCTGGGCTTGAGCCTGAACATGAGCTTGCAACGCTGCATGCGCGTCATCCTGGCTTTCCATCACACGCACTAACCCTTGCATGAAAGCACCACAATCAACCAATGGCGGCGGCACCGGCAATCCCTGTTGACCTTCTCCCACATCTCTCCTCGGCTCCTCCTCACGAGTAAGGGCAGTAGCACGGCGACTGCGGGATGCCATAGCCTTATTAAAAAAATGGATTTATTATGGTTGACCTCCTAGTTTTGACTGATTTATATTTCTTCATATGTATATTTTCGGCTCATATAACTTATGAAACTATCTAGATCTTGGAATATGAAGCTAGTTGATGGTTTACTTATCTAAATTCTCAACATTGGGCTCTGATACCACTCTCTATAACACCCCACCTTAGAATATGGTTCAGTTTCTAACTCTCTTCGGACTTAAGAGAGATACCACAGTGGGAACAACCCAACAAAACAGAATCTGGTTGACGAATTATAAAAAATAAAGAGAACAATTGACAATGGAAGAAAAATCTCATTTCCATCAATTAGATCACATACCCAAAATCATAATAGTCCAAAGCTGATAATACGTAAAAGTTTTATACAACAGTCCATTATTACAAAATTTAAATCTTCTAACAACAATCACCACAACTGGAAAAAAAAGATCTCTAAAGATTACACCAAATCCTCTCGATCGGAGTCACTACGCACTAACTCCTCGTCCTCACCAAGGGAATCACCTGAAAATTTTTAACAAGCATGAGTCTAGGAATAGACTCAACAAGTTACTAAATTCAAATTGTTTTCTTTTTGTCAATGCCTAACATACTTCAAGGATAATTAAACTTACAGAAATTTATGATACTTAGAATATCTGAAATCATGTTGCTGGGGACATAAAGGCAAATATGTAGCAGAAAATAGGTGTATATATGACTATAACTTCATTTTTTCAGAACTCACTTGCCTGCTCATATTTTTAGATAACAGAAATAGAAATTCCTAGAAATTCATATGACTGAACATATTTCAGAAAATAGAATTTCAAAATTTACATAATTTCAGAAGTTATATGTCTTTACGGATTTCAGATACAGAGACAGAATTTCAGAAAACATATGGCATAGACACAGTGCCCAAACCAGCATTAGAAGGTCAGACAAACAGACACTCAGTCGCCTAGGCAATGGTGACGAGTCTTGGTTACTGCGCAGAACTAGGGGAAGTCCTCCCCACCTTAACCAGTGGAACTTATCCACCTCCAGGATTTCACCTCGTGCCCTCGAGATCAGAACAGAGTGAGACTCCCCATAGGGGCATTTCAATAGCTTGGCTCCAGAACCTTTTATGGTAGTAGTGTCCATATAGCCCATATAATACTTCTACATATATATATAGGCCAAAAACCATAAATCACATTGTATTCCTTTTACTAATCTATACTTGAAATACACTTTTCAACATTTCTTAATTACTGTCAAAGTATCTTACTCCCTGGGGTTGCAGAAATAAACACTTCAAAAGGATTTTGAGTTTCTGTGCAGAAAATAGGGTTGTTTCTAGGTTACATGTCACGTCCCGAACCAAGAGCAGTGGAACGTGTCGTTTTGCTCGGAACGTGACAGTTAAACAGTCGTGAACGATCAAGAGCAATGGCATGAGATCAAATAATTTGGAGCAACAATAAAAATCTTATTTTAAATATAACTCTTTTACAATTTCAAATTTGAAAACTGGCAGACTCGACAACATCATAATGGAAAGAAATGACCAAAGACACGCTAGCGAACTTGTCTAGACAATTAATAGGAAATACTATCTAGACTCAAGAAAGATAAAAGACACGGGTCCACTAGTTTTTGAAGCTCGCTGGCACACTTGTCCCTCCCATGTGAGTCTCGGTCTTGCTAGCCACCTGAATACCTAAAAAATGTTAGAGTAAACTGGGTGAGCGAAAGCTAGTAGGAATTATATCTTAAGAGCAAGCTAGCTTTAAGTATTTACATGTTACATGGATGCAAGGCTAATATACACGAATGATCGTAAAAGTAGAATGCAAGTATATCGATTAAACCGAGATATGAAATTTCTAGTAAACAGAGTTAAAGATAGTATCAAGCATGAGAGATTGGCTATTTAGAGTTCTAGCAAGTACCACGACGAGTCACGCACGCAAGTAATATCATGTAAAGTCACGAGAGAGAGAGTAAGTGGAATGTCTCTAGAACGACGAGTACTTCGGTGCAATGCCACACCGCGATCATTACAACTCCCATGGGCACTAGTACTTTCGGGTGCTCCTCCCAGGACCAGATCGAGCCCTTATATGCGCAGGCATTGTATAATGCACTTTCAACATCCACGATAGTTATAGCCAATGTAGAATTCCAAGGGAATGAAAGTTGTAGGAATTTTAAGGTAGATTTTGCAGAATATATCAGAAAACTAGGTGGAGTTGGCTCCCTAGTGGGTGCCATGAGTACTCGAATAAGCGTTCATAACCACATGAGCGCTCGTTCTTTGTACATGATAAGGTAAAAGAATTGGTGTCTACGTGGAGGCACGCAATCCAAGATGATTAGCAATGACATGGTTTCCCATTCCATTAGCTCAAGAATTAATCTCATGGCGGCTATTTAGCATACCATGAGGGTCGGTATACCATGTTCTTAGAGTGACATGGCAATAAAAGTGTTATGGGTTTTAGTGGTACAACCTGCTCAATCGGCCTTGAGGGAATCCAAGGCTTCGAGAAGACTTACGGAGGCCTCTTTGATAAATTCACCAGTCTGAAAGAAGGAATATCCTACGGAGGGTTCATCTATCACTGAGAAATATAGTGGGATATCGATAAAGCACCGAGAAACGTGGGACTATACTCACGGACTAGAATATAGTGCCAAAGACCATCATAGCCAGGAATTTTTTAAATCTAGTTCCACTTTTAGTGAAAATTTTGGAATTCTTTTAAATCAAGTTTCGCATTTAGAGTAAATAAATCTTGGAATTCTTTTAAATGAAGTTTAGCATCTAGTGTAAATAAAACCTGGAATTCTTTTAAATCAAGTTCGACATTCAGTGAAAACAGATCCTGGAATTCTTTTAAATCGAGTTCAACAGATTTTGGAATTCTTTAAATAGATCTTAGATTTTGGTTTATTTACGAACAATGCCATTTTCTAAATAAAATAAAATTTTCAGGAACAATTACATGGTCAGGTAAAGAAAATTAGCAGGAATCTAGAACTATAATCATGCATTAAATTAGGTGTCATGATTCTCTGTTATTAAAATTTTAAGTGTATAATTATTAAATGGCTAACCAAAATAACGACTGTGTATGCAGTCGTCAGACCAAATAGTGCCCAATATAAGGTCGCTATTTCTTTAAACATGCAGAAAACCCCGTAAAGCCATTGAACTCCAATTCTAATAAACCTATATGCATACATGGATTTATTATAAACATGGTTTTGCCAAGCCCTTGAGAAAACCTACCTTGGGTAATGATTTGGTGGCTAGAACGTGAAGAACGGTGGTGAAGTAACCAAAAATCTGATGCTTTGTTTCTGCAAGAAGAATAACAGCAACAGTAGCAATGGCCAGCATGGAGGAAGACGCAGAGAAGAAGATGCTTCCTGCGTCCCTTCTTGTTGCGGACAACCCGTAGGAGGAAGAGGAAGAAGGCGATGAAGAACCGCGATGTTCTTCACGAAGCAGTAGGAAAATAGTAGCAGTAAAAGGGCGTCTTTGGCGAATAGTGTCAATATGGGTTCGATGTAAGGGTTAGTATTTATAGGAGAAGGAATTCTTATGGGTTCTAGGAGTTCGATTAGGACTAAAACCATAGATATCCACGTATGGATATTTTTCCTTAATCCAAACTTACCCAGATAACATCCCTGTTCGAACCAAACACCGACTGTCCCTTTTGAAAATGACGCCTCAGGTTGGGGCGTTATTTCAATAAATGACGCTTGTATACATAGTCGTCAATTCCTTAATTGACGACTTACTCAGAGGCGTCATTCACCTTTCCCTATTTGTTAATTTAAGGTGTAACGATCTTTCTGAATTTTTATCTTTTTTTCTTGATGTGATCTTGTTGGGAAATTTTATGAGTATGCATTTTCCATTTTTCTCTATTTTTCTATGTAATTAGTTTTCCAAAATTCTTTAATTTAAAAACTGGCACTATTCATTTTAGAATAAAATAACGACTTTGTTTAAGTCGTTTCATATGAAATCAACGCATATAGTAATGGCGTCATTTGATTTTGGCCATTTCTCTTTAACCTCCAAAGGACCGATATTGTATAAATATCCCTATTATTGTACAATACCTTTAACTGTATACTTTATTTGACTTTTGCTAATTTGTAAATAACGACTTGCATTAAGTCATCTTTCATGTTAGATACGCCTGTACCAAGAGGCGTCAATTGAGTTTTTGGCCTTTTTTCAATGCCCTTGAAAGAATCGAAATTGCATATATGCTCCTTCTTTTATCTTTTACATATCTTTAATGTAATTAAATCTTATATATATATCCTTCTCCCTTCTAATAAGATTATAATGAAACAAATGTGGAATATTAAAATTTCTAAATTAGTAATAAAATATAAATTGACATTTTCTTTGAGATTTAATGATTCTTAATTCAATTAAAATTATGTTGTGCATTAAATGCTTACCTAAAAATAACATGTCATTCTTAAATTTATTATAATACAATAGTAGTGTCCATGAGTTCTTTTGTCAGATTTTTTAGGATGTCAGGGGTTGTGTACAGAGTTTGGCCTTGATTATTTACGTTGTATTATATTTATTTATATTACATTATATATATATGCACAGATATATGGATGAGTGGGTTGAGACTTAAGGGCCGTTATTTGTGTCAATATGTTGTTATCTATTTTTCCCAAAGCTTGTTATTTGTCATATACGTATTCTAAAGTCCCTTACAATGTGTGTGAGTTTCATATATCTTGATATATATATATATATATATATATATATATATATATATATATATATAACTAAACCTATTTGTTATTTACTAACCCTCATATACCTATTAATAATTTGTATGTATATAGGGATTTTATTCCTCATAATTTCTTTAACTTTTATTAGGCCTTGTCCTGGGTATCAGAGGCAGGTTCGATCCAAGCAAACCTTTTTACTTCCATCCCTGAAGGAATATCACTTGGACATTTATTTATTTGAATAAATTTTATTTATTAAACATTATATACTTATTTGTAAGAATATGTATTATGTATAGGTTTTCTTCCTAAATATATATATTCTTATTTCAAATTTACCGGGTGTTACACCCTCTCCCACTTAAAAGAATTTGGTCCCCAAATTCTCATCACCTTCCATTCCTAACGGGGAACTGATTCTATACAGGTAAAGAAGAAATCTTAAGTATGGAAAAGAACTAGTTTAGGAGTACGGATGAGAGGTACCTTCCCCAACTTTTCTCTTGACAAGTTCGGCCACAGCTTGAGTTTCTCTTGGAAGCTTCTTGGTCAAAATAGGGCATTCCGCAATCTTATGATCTAAGCTCCCGCAACGTAGACACGCTCCCGAGCTCCACCAACACTCTTCCGATTGGTGACCATATCTTCCATAAGATTTACACTTACCTTGAGAGTGATCTGCCGAAGTTCCCTTCTTATTACACTTCTTACATTTCTGGCATTTCTTACACTTTTACGAAATATTACCCTCGTTTACCTTTTTCTTGGTAACAGTGAACTTCCCATAATTATTGGTTTGATCCTTCCCTTCAACTCTCTCTTTCTCTTCCACCGCCTTCTCTAGCTCCTAGACTCTTCTAACAAGGTCCGCATAAGCTTGGACATCTACTAGTACCATCTCGGGAACAAAGCTTGGCTTAGATGGTTCCATTATATCTAAGTTCTTGCAAGGATAAGTGGGGAGATAATTTATTAACTCAATAAATATTGTTAATGAAATGTAAATATTGTATCGTTCTTCTATAACTTTAACCCCAAGTTCTACCCATCTCTCACGGAACTCCTATAGGATGACCGACAAGGATATTTAATCTTGGACTTAATGCCCTAAGGATATGAAAGCCGAAGCTCTGATATGACTGACAAGGATTCTTGACCTATCTCTAGGACATAATGACCTAAGGATTTGAAAGCTGAGGCACTGATATAACTGGCAAGGATACTTGACCTATCACTGGAACCTAATAACTTCAGGTTGTGAAAGCCAAAGCTCTGATATAACTGACAAGGATACTTGACCTATCATTGGAACCTGATAACTTCAGGTTGTGAAAGCCGAAGCTCTGATACGACTGACAAGGATACTTGACCTATCATTATAACCTAATAACTTGAGGATGTGAAAGCCGAAGCTCTGATATCACCTCTACCATGCCCCAAACCGATAGCAGTGGAACGTGTCATTTTGCTCGGAACGTGGCAGTTAAACAGTCATGAACGATCAAGAGCAATGGCATGAGACCAAATAATTTGGAGCAACAATAAAAATCTTATTTCAAATATAAGTCTCTTACAATTTCAAATTTCAAAACTAGCAGACTCGACTACATCATAATTGAAAGAAATGACCAAAGACATGCTAGCGAACTTGGCTAGACAATTAATATGAAATACTATCTATACTCAAGAAAGATAAAAGACACAGGTCCACTAGTTTTCGAAGCTCGATCGCACACTTGTCCCTCCCATGTGAGTCTCGGTCTCGCTAGCCACCTGAATACCTGAAAAATATTAGAGTAAACTGGGTGAGCGAAAGCTCAGTAGGAATTATATCTCAAGAACAAGCTAGCTTTAAGTATTTACATGTTACATGGATGCAAGGCTAAAATATATGAATGATCGTAAAAGTAGAATGCAAGTATATCGATTAAACTGAGATATGAAATTTCTAGTAAAAAGAGTTAAAGATAGTATCAAGCATGAGAGATTGCCTATTTAGAGTTCTAGCAAGTACCACGACGAGTCACGCACGCAAGTAATATCATGTAAAGTCACGAGAGAGAGAGTAAGTGGAATGTCTCTAGAACGACAAGTACTTCAGTGCAATGCCACACCGCGATCATTACAACTCTCATGGGCACTAGTACTTTCGGGTGCTCCTCTCAAGACCAGATCGGGCGCTTATATGCGCAGGCATTGTATAATGCGCTTTCGACATCCACGATAGTTATAGCCAATGTAGAATTCCAAGGGAATGAAACTTGTAGGAATTTTAAGGTAGATTTTGCGGAATATATTAGAAAACTAGGTGGAGTTGGCTCCCTAGTGGGTGCCATGAGTACTCGAATAAGCGTTCATAACCACATGAGCGCTCGTTCTTTGTACATGATAAGTTAAAAGAATTGGTGTCTACGTGGAGGCACGTAATCCAAGATGATTAGCAATGACATGGTTTCCCATTCCATTAGCTCAAGAGTTAATCTCATGGCGGCTATTTAGCATACCATGAGGGCCGGTATACCATGTTCTTAGAGTGACATGCCAATAAAAGTGTTATGGGTTTTAGTGGTACAACCTCCTCAATCGGCCTTGAGGGAATCTAAGGCTTCGAGGAGACTTACGGAGGCCTCTATGATAAATTCACCAGTCCGAAGGAAGGAATATCCCGCGGAGGGTTCATCTATCACTAAGAAATATAGTGGGATATCGATAAAGCACCGAGAAACGTGAGACTATACTCACGGACTAGAATATAGTGCCAAAGACCATCATAGCCATGAATTTTTTTAAATCTAGTTCCACTTTTAGTGAAAAATCTGGAATTCTTTTAAATCAAGTTTAGCATTCAGAGTAAATAAATCTTGGAATTCTTTTAAATCAAGTTTAGCATCTAGTGTAAATAAAACCTGGAATTCTTTTAAATCAAGTTCGACATTCAGTGAAAATAGATCATGGAATTCTTTTAAATCGAGTTCAACAGATTTGGGAATTCTTTAAATAGATCTTAGATTTCGGTTTATTTGTGAACAGTGCCATTTTCTAAATAAAATAATTTTTTCAGGAACAATTACATGGTCAGGTAAAGAAAATTAGCAGTAATCCAGAACTATAATCATGCATTAAATTAGGTGTCATGATTCTCTATTATTAAAATTTTAAAGTGTATAATTATTAAATGGCTAACCAAAATAACGACTGTGTATGCAGTCGTCAGATCAAATAGCGCCCTATATAGGGTCGCTATTTCTTTAAACATGTAGAAAACCTCGTAAAGCCATTGAACTCCAATTCTAATAAACCTATATGCATACATGGATTTATTATAAACATGGTTTTGCCAAGCCCTTGAGAAAACCTACCTTGGGTAATGATTTGGTGGCTAGAACGTGAAGAACGGTGGTGAAGTAACCAAAAATCCGATGCTTTGTTTCTGCAAGAAGAATAACAGCAACAGTAGCAACGGCCAGCAGGGAGGAAGAAGCAGAGAAGAAGATACTTCCTGCGTCCCTTCTTGTTGCGGACAACCTGTAGGAGGAAGAGGAAGAAGACGATGAAGAACTGCGATGTTCTTCACTAAGCAGTAGGAAAATTGCAGCAGCAGTAGGGCATCTTTGGCGAATAGTGTCAATATCAGTTCGATGTAAGGGTTTGTATTTATAGGAGAAGGAATTCTTATGGGTTCTAGGAGTTCGATTAGGACTAAAACCATAGATATCCACATATGGATCCCTTTCCTTAATCCAAACTTACCCAGATAACATCCCTGTTCGAACCAAACACCGACTGTCCCTTTTGGAAATGACGCCTCAGGTTGTGACGGTATTTCAATAAATGACGCTTGTATACACAGTCGTCAATTCCTTAATTGACGACTTACTCGGAGGCGTCATTCACCTTTCCCTATTTGTTAATTTAAGGTGTAACGATCTTTCTGAATTTTTATCTTTTTTTCTTGATGTTAGCTTGTTGGGAAATTTTATGAGTATGCATTTTCCATTTTTCTCTATTTTCATATGTAATTAGTTTTCCAAAATTCTTTAATTCAAAAATTAGCACTATTCATTTTAGAATAAAATAACGACTTTGTTTAAGTCGTTTCATATGAAATCAACGTCTATAGTAATGGCGTCATTTGATTTTGGCCATTTATCTTTAATCTCCAAAGGACCGATATTATATAAATATCCCTATTATTGTATAATACCTTTAACTGTATACTTTATTTGACTTTTGCTAATTTGTAACTAACGACTTGCAGTAAGTCATCTTTCATGTTGGATTTACCAAGAGGCGTCAATTGAGTTTTGGGCATTTTCTCAATGCCCTTGAAAGAATCGAAATTGCATATATGCTCATTCTTTTATCTTTTACGTGTCTTTAATGTAATTAAATCTTATATATATATCCTTCTCTCTTCTAATAAGATTATAATGAAATAAATGTGGAATATTAAATTTTCTAAATTAGTAATAAAAATAAATTGTCATTTTCTTCGAGATTTAATGATTCTTAATTCAATTAAAATTATGCTGTGCATTAAATGCTTACCTAAAAATAACATGTCATTCTTAAATTTATTATAATACAATAGTAGTGTCCACGAGTTCTTTTGTCAGACTTTTTAGGATGTCAGGGGGTTGTGTACAGAGTTTGACCTTGATTATTTACGTTGTATTATATTTATTTATATTGCATTATATATATATGCACAGATATATGGATGGGTGGGTTGAGACTTAAGGGCCCTTATTTGTGTCAATATGTTATTATCCCTTTTTCCCAAAGCTTGTTATTTGTCATATACGTATTCTAAAGGCCCTTACAATGTGTGTCGGTTTCATATATCTTGATATATATATATATATATATATATATAACTAAACCTATTTGTTATTTAGTAACCCTCATATACCTATTAAGAATTTGTATGTATATAGAGATTTTATTCCTCATAATTTCTTTAACTTTTATTAGTCCTTGTCCTGGGTATCACAGGCAGGTTCGATCCGAGCAACCTTTTACCTCCATCCCTGAAGGAATATCACTTGGACATTTATTTACTTGAATAAATATTATTTATTAAACATTATATAATTCTTTGTAAGAATATGTATTATGTATAGGTTTTCTTCCTAAATATATTTATTCTTATTTAAAAATTACCGGGCGTTACATTACACATGCATAGAAAAAAATTCATAATTTCAAGTATAGAATTTTTGTGAGTATGAAAATTTTACAGTGAGTTACCAACTTGGTTCTTTGTTATTTCACAATTTTTCAGAATTTTCTGAATCAAAATGGCATTTCAAAAATCTCCTTTTCCGGGTTTCTGGAATTTGGGATAGGGCACAAGCTGCATCGACCTAGTCAGGGGACTGCATCGATTGACCCTTGGCTCTCAAAGGGGCTGCGTCGATGCAGTCAAGGGGCTACATCGATGCACCCTAAATTTCAATGCGGCTGCATTGATGCAGTCAGGGGGTTGCATCGATGCACCCTAAACTTTCAAGAGGCTGCTCTAACCTAGTCAAGGGACTACATCAGAGCACCCTTAGCCTTCAAAGAGGCTGCTCAGACCCGATCAAGGGATTGCATCAGAGCACCCTTAACTTTGCTTTAAAAAATCAGATGAACTTTACAAAAGCCAACGTAGTTTAAAATGAAAAACCAGGAGGAACACTGGATGCTCTTTTTTTTTTGCTCTTCATAGATTTCTTTTAACCCCAAAACCATCGAAGTAGTCTAAACCATGTCAAATTTCTATTGCCATTGAATGGGTGGCGTTTCTATCAAAGCTAGGCTTGATCGTGTTCTGCTCAATTCCTTTTGCCCAGATTATTTTCCTAACATTACAGTCAAGCACCTTCCCGAGGGGCCATCAGACCACGCCCCACTTTTCCTTCAGGAAGTGGTTTCTCAAAGGCCACCCGGCCGCTTTATTTTTCAGTCTATATGGAGCACCCATGCCTCTTTCACTGCGGTGGTCTCTGAGGCGTGGAATAGCACTGATACTACCCACTCTAACCCTTTAGTTACCCTACAATCTAAGTTGCAGGATTTCTAGAACAAATTGAAAGCCTGGAACAAAGATGTGTTTGGCGATGTCAAGAAGAATATTGCTGCAGCGGAGGTAACTGTTGCCTCTTGCCAATGTGCTTTTGATGCTGATCCTACTGAGGCCACTAGAGCTGCATTGAATGAAGCTAATGCCCATCTCAAGAGATCAATCCATTGTGAGGTGATGCTCTGGGCCCAAAAGGCTATAATGGAATGGCTGGACAATGGCGATAGGAACACAGCCTTTTATCACTCTGTTACCCAAGGTAATCGGAAAAGGAATTTCATTCATCGGCTGAAAATCAACGAGCAGTGGTGTGATGACCAGAGTAGGCTGAGGGAAGAGGCTGCCATATTTTTCAAAAACATTATATCATCTGAACCACATAATATTGAAGCTGATATCTTACAGACCATCCCCTATACAATCAGTAAAGAACATAATATACTTCTTTGTGATATGCCAACTACGGCCGAGATTAAGGAGGCTGTCTGGGGATTAAACGGCAATGGGGCTCCAGGCCCTGATGGATTCACTGGCCTTTTTAATACCTCTTACTAAGACATCATTGCTCAATATACAATTGAAGCGGTCCAAGGCTTCTTCAAAGGCTTCCCAATGCCTCGCAGCGTCACCTCCAGCTTTGTGACCTTGATTCCCAAAGTGGCTGTCCCCCAGACCTTTAGCGAATTTCTCCCCATTAGTATTTGTAATTTCATTTATAAAATTGTGTCTAAGATCCTTGTTAGCCGTCTTGCCGACATCCTGCCGCTGATTATTTCTGAAGAACAGAGTGCTTTTGTAAAAGACCGATCAATCTTAGAGAACGTCGCAGTTGCTAGGAAACTTGTCAAGAACTTAAATAGGAAGACTAGCGGCTACAATCCAATTCTGAAGCTGGATATGATGAAGGCCTATGACAGGGTCGAATGGGACTTTTTGCTGGCTGTTCTTACTAAATTTGGCTTCTCTACCAGATTTACATCCTCATTGGTTTGTTGGTTTCTAATTATCGATTCTCGGTCTATTAAGTAGATCTAGAGGGGGGTGAATAGATCTTTCCTCGTAAAATTGACAAAGTGAAACTATATATGCGGAATTTAAAATTACTTACTATCAACAACCAAAGCAATCACAGAACATTCAACTCATAGATCAATATCAGTTTGTAAAAATATTAGCAGATATAGTGATTGACTTAATTGCCAATTGATCTATTGCACATTAATGAACTTGGAAGAGGTACTTGGTAGAGGTTCGACTCTAAAAGACTCCTCACACAAGTGATTCACCTTCCAGGTAAGCTTGACCTACCCTTTGTGTGGAATCCTTTTATATACCTTCTTCTAGCTCATAAACGAACAAGAAATCAGGCAGTTAATTCAGACAGACCAACAGTATAAATGTAGCAAACACACTTAATATGGCAACCACGGACACGAGGAATTTTTAGGTGGTTCGATGTCCTCTAGAGATCTACGTCCACCCCTTACTCAACTGAGTAAGGCTTCACTGCTGAGCTTTACAGCTTGCTACGGCTGATACACAGCTTTGGGGAACAAGTTCCCTACAGATGCTGAGCCTTACAGCTTAAGCTATCCAGAGGAATCTTCCTCTGCCGCTGGGCAATACAGCTTGGCTGACTGCTGACTAACAGCTTTAACAACCTGCTGACACACAACTTGAGTAAACAAAGGTTTGTAAAAGCAAATCGAAGAAACTAAGAAAACAAGAGAATGTAGCTCTTAATTGAGCGAATGTAGCTCTTAAATTGAGCAGACTGGTTCTGGTTTTGAACTAGGAACCAAGAACATAAAACACACTCACTCACTGAACTCCAACGCACTACTCTTCCTCAATTCTATCCTTTCTCCTTCAAATTGATCAGCCTCACTCAAGAATCTTCTCTATTCTCACTTTCAGTTTGTTGGATGCTCACCCTCTTCTCTGCTTCGTTTTCTGTGGCTAGCCTTCTGCTACTCTTGCTATTGAAACTGGGCGATCGGCCCTCCTTGTATAACCTTCAGGAGATGGGCGTGTGGTAGCCACAATTCCCGTCGAAATTTGATGTCAGATCTGATCCAGATTTATCCACGTGTTATCATCACTGGGCTTTTACTTTCCACGTGGCAGGATCGTCTGTTATAAGCCTTTCCTCGAATCAGGTGCCGTTCGATTGGTACTTTAAATGACACGTACAGTTTGCTCAGTAGATGCTCAACCATTGGCTGGCCTAGCAGAATAACAGACAAAGTGTTAGCTATTGCTAATATGCACAGACCTATCAAGCATTCATCACAAACATGCACGGACTAGATATGAGGGCTTGATGCACTAACACCGACCTTGTGCTTGCGTAGACAAAGAATGCACTGACGTACATATGTGTAAAATAGAACCTGTACTGACCTTATCTAGCTCAAGACAAAAAGACTACACAGACCTTATATGCAGTTCTATGAGGCGTGCACTGACTTGATATGGCATAAAGCAAAAGATGCACCGACCTTCATGCAAGGCCCTGCATACTAACACCGACTTTAGTCAAGCACAAAAATAACATTGCACCGACTTTAATCAAGGCTAACATAAAGTGTGCACCGACGCTAACAATGCTAACATGAAAAATGCATCGACGCTAGCATGGCTTACACAGACTCTGCACAGACTCTAATAAGCTCAACACTAAATGTGCACTGACCTTGTGTATGATAAAAGTGAATGTGCACTGACCTATATATTCGTTGCAGAAAACATGCACAGACTTCATTGTGCATATGTGAAGTGTGCACAGACCTCCACTGCTATTTGATGTGGCACAGCCCAAAGACCCCTAAATATGATAAGGTGACCCTAGGACTTAGACCCGCAAGCATACAAGCGCTCAATGATTCTCACAACGACGATTTCTGCTCACTCGATTCACACGTTCACCCGGTGGGTCCGGGAGATGATGGTGAGGGTCCGAGGCGGGACCCAATTGTCCTAATGGACTTACAATGCTAAGGCTGACCTCCAATGGGCCTGGGAGTCCCAACTTTGTGGGTGGCCGGCCCGCAAGGCGGGGTGTGGGGTGGCACTCACTCACGGGCCGCGGTGGGCACGATATTGCTTAAAATGAATTCCGAGCACTCTCTTACCATCCGACGGGCATTCAAGGCAATACTACATTTGCAGAAATGAAGCTACAAGGGTGTGATCAGAAGCTCACCTGATCGGTGTGAAGACACCGATCCCGTTCGGAGACGAGGGCGCGCCGGGAGGCGAGGGTATACACCCGATCGCCGCGGCGATTGAGCTTGACCTAAAATGTGAAGAGGTACAGCACTACGCCCCTTGCAAGGGGGGGATCTTGGGGTGGGGGTTAATGTATTACAATCAAAAATTACCTCCACGCAGGGAGGGGCCTTCAGCCGGCCAAGCAGGGAGGGGAACGAGCGAGATAGAGTCGACTTTCCGAGCTTTGCCGATTCTGCCTAGCTTCTGTAATTCTGGACAGAGGGCCGATGTCGATGCTGCCAATAATTCCACCGAGCTTGGAATCTGATGAAACTTGCGCCAAAAGCTTGCTAACCGGAGAGGGGTGCGGCTTGAATTTTTGGATGACGTTCTGATCTGCGGGCTGACTGCTCCAGCGACTGGAAGATGGATGCAGCTCTGGTCTCTGGCCGAGCTCAGTCTGAAATAGCAGGTTGCAGAAGCTGCCACGATCGCTCCTGAGCTGCAAATTTGGCACCGCTAGACTCGTTGGAATCGTGGACGAGTATACTTTGCAGCAAAACAAACAGGGAAGTCTTCTGATGTTGGAGATGAGCTGGGTGTCCAGAGAAGTGGACGGTGGTCGGTGCAGACTGTGAGGAGGCAGACCGGCGTGGGTGTGGTAGAAAATTGGTATCTCTGGTTGTCGGATGCCGAACGGGGTTCTGCCTTCTGTTCCTGGACGCTTACAGGGGGAGGAAGAACTTTTTAGAAGACCTCGAAGACTGGTTCCTTCAAGGTTCGTCGTGGCAGAGTCTTCTCTACCGCTCTGGCTCCTGGTCTGAGAGATTCTGCGCAGTCGGGGAAGAACAGCCTTCACGGACGGCCACGAACTCGGAATGGAGTGATTCCACCTCGCCTGCGAAGAGCACAGGGAGGCATTTCCAGAAAGTTAGGCCACGCCACCAGCAGAACCAGGAGGCAGTCGTGGACGTCGTTGCAACAGAGTGCTAATCTGTAGGTCGGCCTGCACACAAAGCTGGAGTGGAGAAGAGAGGAGGGGGCGAACTTGGCTTGAGGGGAGAGGAGGGGTGCGACCTAGGGAGCAAGGAGGGAAGGGGAGATTCGAATTTGGGATTTGGAATGAGTTAATTCAGCCTTGGGAAGGTGGAGATATGCTTAGGGAAGTGAAAGGGGTAGGTGGTGGTTGGAGGGTGGGGTTTTGAGTGGTGGAACTTCCTTGGGACTAGGTGAGGATTAAAGAGGGGTTGTGGGAAGTTGTGGGGAGTTAATGGAGGTAGGTGGGGGTTGGAAGTGGTTGAGAGGGGGAGGACAGAGAGTGAATTTCGAAATTTAGAGAGAGGAGGAGAGAGAATGGAGAGATAATGAGAGAGAGAGAGATATTGAGAGAGTTTGAAAGGGTTTTCTTCAATATTCATCAAAAGTTGAATACAAGAGGAGAGATGGGGCCTATATATAGGCAACCATTCTTTACATGACCAAAATACCCTTGACAATAAGATAAAAGATCGAGCATATCCTAGACTCAATCCTATGGGCCCATAACTAAAGTAATAAGGCCCAATTAAACATAACAAGGGAAATGGACTAAAACCATATGACTCAATAAAGGAAAATACATAAGATAGGACTCAATAAAAAGAAAATACATAAAATGAAACTTGGGAAATGAAGATAACAAGTGTAGACCATGATCAATCCATATCAAGAGTGTGCAGGCGATCAAAGCTAGAGGGGTGTCGGGAGATGCCCTCATCAAATCCCCCGGCGTGGGGAGAGCTCGACCGTGTCGAGTATGGGTCTACCTGGCTGTCATACTGCTCCATCATGTCGGGATCCAAGCATATCAAATCCTCCCAACTCACCCATGTATCCTCGATCGGGGGACGGCTCTTCCACCTAACCAGATAGCGCTGATACACCCTGTGCCTCGTAATGATACTCTGCTCATCCAGTATTGCCTCTACCTGCTCTCGTCGGTCTCTCAAGCTAGAAAGTGGAGTCCCTCCGGGAGTGTCTCTCATAAGGGGGGTTAAAGGCTCAAGCTCCTCACTGGGTTCCACCGCGGGGCCTTTGTGGGGTACCAGGTCCGCCACACTGAAGGTAGGGTGCACCCCATAGCTTTCTGGTAGGTCAAGCTCATAAGCATTGCTGCCAAGTCGTCGTAGAACTCGAAAGGGTCCCGAACCCCGTGCCCTCAACTTGGAGGCAGGCCCCGGAAGGAGCTGCTCCGTCCTCACCATCACCGAGTCTCCCACTTGGAACTCGTAGTGGCGCCGATGAGCATCTGCCCGCCTTTTGTAAGTCTCATTGATCCTTCCTACATGCTTGCGAGAATGCGTATGCCATGCATGATGATGCGATGTTAGTGTGAAACGAATGGTATGCTAAGGTGGACCTGGGCAGCCAAATGTAGACCGATCACACTTTGATGCTATGAAGACTGTGGTAGTCTTAGGAGGGCCAGGACATCCATAGATGAACCTTTTATGCATGGGTGTGATAAATGTCGGGGGACCCGGACATCCATGTATGCTCCTATCATGCTTAAGACTCATGATGAATGAAGGTGGGCCAATACATCCGAATATGGTCCACTTATGCTGCCTACTTGACATGTGGGTGATGTGGATGAATGTACCCGACTTATGAATCATGTCAAATGGTGTGGTAGGCCTGGACACATGCATGTTTATCCCAAAGGTGACTTCCATGTGCATAGATGTGGGATGACTTTTGAACGTCCACGTGAATGGGTCGAAGGGATCTACGAACGTGGTTATGGGGTGGGGCACTTCATCAATCCCAAGGTGTTTGTTGCCTAAGGTCAAGGCTCTCATGTTGTAACCCGATTCTAGGAAGGGAGGAGTTTGGGTCGACATGGGCGATGTGGGTAAGGTGAGGTGGGTGGTGAATAGGGAAAGTGGGTCACATAGAGATTTAGGCTCCCATAGAAAAGGGTCAAAGGGATTATGGTAAGGGTCACCTAGGTAGGGGTACTCCATGTTCTCAAAGTCCTCAAATGGCGAATCATCTCTCTCTAAGATAATTGGGCCAAGGTTGCTAATGGGTTGGCTAATCAAAGTACTTGGGATCTCAATGGTTGGGGAGTAGACTAGGATGAGTTCCTCCTCCATGGGAAGAAGGAGTATGATCTCACTTGTAAATTGGCCATTGGTGTAGATGGAAGTAATGGAGCCAATGGTGGGGTAAGCTAAGCTAATGGTGCTAGACTCTGATGGCCTCATGGCTAGCATATCGGTCAAGTGGACTTGCCAATGTAGGTAGGCCACTAAGTCTCCCAAATCTTCTACACAATAGGAGGTTTGATAAGTGACATGAGGCTGAGTGGGAATGAGTTGGGATTGATGTCCCATGAGTAGGTGGCTTGGTTGTAAACTAGGAATGGTGAGGCCTCGCTTGAGCCATAGGAATATGGAGTTATCTATGGTGATGGTGTCATGGGGAAGGGTGTATAGCTCTTGAGGAACTAGGTTAGGAGGGGTGGGTGAGTTGTATGGCCCTTGGATTTCCTTGATTTTGGGAGGTGGATCCGAATTGGTATCCCTCTCCACTTGGGTAGGTGTGTGGGTTGCAACTCCTAAGGACAATGGGGTAGGAAGGTCTATGGTGGGTGGGTTGGTGTTAGTCGAGGCATGGCGCACTCGAGGAGGTGAGCAAGGTCGGACATGGGTTGGACTTGGGAGTGGAAGTAGTGGAGGCCTAATTTGGGGTAAGATTGGTGTAGGAAGCGGGAGGTGGGTTGGGTGAGGGGCTTTGGGTTTTGGGGTGGTGGCCATTATGGGCCTTGGTGGAGGGGTGGACATGGTGTCCACATGGTTTTTAATGGTGAGGGTTGGATGAGTGGTGGTCACCATGGAGGGAATTGGGTTGGTTAGGGGTCTCTTGCCCTTGGGATCACTTGGGGTGGAAGTGGGGGCTAAAGGGGCTTGACTAGTGTAGGTTAGGGAAGGGGGTTTTGGTTGGGATGTGGGGGACCTCATGGGGTTAGGTGGGGAGGTGGAGGTCTTAGGTACTTGGGTTTTAGTGATAAGGGTTTGGACGGGTGGGGTGGGAGGAGTGGGAGTTCTCCTTGGGTTTTGGTGATCCGAGTGGGATGGGGACACATACCTAGCCCTTAGTTGATCCTTCATGTCCTCCCATGTGGTGAGGGGAGCTTCCCGTCTAATTATCTTTAAGCCCTCAATTTTACACCAATGAGTTTGAGCCCTTTTGGTTAGTTGTATTTTGGCAACCCATGCCTTTTCATCCTCGGAAATATGATACCAATTGAAGTATTGGTCCATTGTAGCTTCCCAATCTAAATATTTGCTAGGAGAGGTCCCATCAAAGGTGGGAAGTGGGAAAGGGGCCATCCTATCGTCCGTCCTTAGGGCGGGCCTATTTTTTCCAAGTTGGTTGAGTCGGCCCGATATGTTATCAAGCCGCTCATTGGCATAGGTCAAGGCTTTCATGAAGTAGTTGAAGTCATGAGTGTTAGTGGTAGGCATCCCTTGGGGTTTTGGATTCATTGTGGGATTGGAAGATGTAGTATTGGGTTGAAAGCGAGTACCACTACGAGTGGTCATGCAAGGTTGGGTGGGCTATGCAAGGGTGTGCGGATGCACCTATGAAAGACTTAGTGTGACCCAAGACTAGACTTGTAAGGACAAGCCTATGACCGCTCTGATACCACTTGATGTGGCACAGCCCAAAGACCTCTAAATATGATAAGGTGACCCTAGGACTTAGACCCGCAAGCATACAAGCGCTCAATGATTCTCACAACGACGATTTCTGCTCACTTGGTTCACACGTTCACCCGGTGGGTCCGGGAGATGATGGTGAGGGTCCGAGGTGGGACCCAATTTTCCTAATGGACTTACAATGCTAAGGCTAACCTCCAATGGGCCTGGGAGTCCCAACTTTGTGGGTGGCCGGCCCGCAAGGCGGGGTGTGGGGTGGCACTCACTCACGGGCCGCGGTGGGCACGATATTGCTTAAAATGAATTCCGAGCACTCTCTTACCGTCCGACGGGCATTCAAGGCAATACTACATTTGCAGAAATGAAGCTACAAGGGTGTGATCAGAAGCTCACCTGATCGGTGTGAAGACACCGATCCCATTCGGAGACGAGGGCGCGCCGGGAGGCGAGGGTATACACCCGATCGCCGCGGCGATGGAGCTTGACCTGAAAATGTGAAGAGGTACAGCACTACGCCCCTTGCAAGGGGGGGATCTTGGGGTGGGGGTTAATGTATTACAATCAAAAATTACCTCCACGCAGGGAGGGGACTTCAGCCGGCCAAGCAGGGAGGGGAACGAGCGAGATAGAGTCGACTTTCCGAGCTTTGCCGATTCTGCCTAGCTTCTGTAATTCTGGATAGAGGGCCGATGTCGATGCTGCCAATAATTCCACCGAGCTTGGAATCTGATGAAACTTGCGCCAAAGGCTTGCTAACCGGAGAGGGGTGCGGCTTGAATTTTTGGACGATGTTCTGATCTGGGGGCTGACTGCTCCAGTGACTGGAAGATGGATGCAGCTCTGGTCTCTGGCCGAGCTCAGTCTAAAACAACAGGTTGCAGAAGCTGCCACGATCGCTCCTGAGCTCCAAATTTGGCACCGCTATACTCGTTGGAATCATGGACGAGTATACTTTGCAGCAAAACAAACAGGGAAGTCTTCTGATGTTGGAGATGAGCTGGGTGTCCAGAGAAGTGGACGGTGGTCGGTGTAGACTGTGAGGAGGCAGACCGGCATGGGTGTGGTAGAAAATTGGTATCTCTGGTTGTCAGATGCCGAACAGGGTTCTGCCTTCTGTTCCTGGATGCTTACAGGGGGTGGAAGAACTTTGTAGAAGACCTCGAAGACTGGTTCCTTCAAGGTTCGTCGTGGGAGAGTCTTCTCTGCCGCTCTGGCTCCTGGTCTGAGAGATTCTGCGCAGTCGGGGAAGAACAGCCTTCACGGACGGCCACGAACTCTGAATGGAGTGATTCCACCTCGCCTGCGAAGAGCACAGGGAGGCCTTTCCAGAAAGTTAGGCCACGCCACCAGAAGAACCAGGACGCAGTCGTGGACATCGTTGCAACAGAGTGCTAATCTGCAGGTTGGCCTGCACACAAAGCTGGAGTGGAGAAGAGAGGAGGGGGCGAACTTGGCTTGAGGGGAGAGGAGGGGTGCGACCTAGGGAGCAAGGAGGGAAGGGGAGATTCGAATTTGGGCTTTGGAATGAGTTAATTCAGCCTTGGGAAGGTGGAGATATGCTTAGGGAAGTGAAAGGGGTAGGTGGTGGTTGGAGGGTGGGGTTTTGAGTGGTGGAACTTCCTTGGGACTAGGTGAGGATTAAAGAGGGGTTGTGGGAAGTTGTGGGGAGTTAATGGAGGTAGGTGGGGGTTGGAAGTGGTTGAGAGGGGGAGGAGAGAGAGTGAATTTCAAAATTTAGAGAGAGGAGGAGAGAGAATGGAGAGATAATGAGAGAGAGAGAGATATTGAGAGAGTTTGAAAGGGTTTTCTTCAATATTCATCAAAAGTTGAATACAAGAGGAGAGATGGGGCCTATATATAGGCAACCATTCTTTACATGACCAAAATACCCTTGACAATAAGATAAAAGACCGAGCATATCCTAGACTCAATCCTATGGGCCCATAACTAAAGTAATAAGGCCCAATTAAACATAACAAGGGAAATGGACTAAAACCATATGACTCAATAAAGGAAAATACATAAGATAGGACTCAATAAAAAGAAAATACATAAAATGAAACTTGGGAAATGAAGATAACAAGTGTAGACCATGATCAATCCATATCAAGAGTGTGCAGGCGATCAAAGCTAGAGGGGTGTCGGGAGATGCCCTCATCACTATTGCTAGCAAATGTGCACTGACTTCGCATGGCAGACAGTCCACATGCACAGACCTTATAACATGCATAGGGAAAATGTGCACCGACCTTGAGACTTATGTGCATAGACTTTGCGTGAGGGACGAAAACTTGCACCGACATTAGAAAGCTAGCATACAGGCAGAAAGCTTGACTAACACTGACTAAGTTAATTTCATCAAAGTAACCAATGCTACAAGAGTCAATGCAAAGTCAACCGTAAATGCAGTAAAGTCAATCCAATCAATTAAGCTGTTGGCAATCATTCAAAACACATTGACTCCTTAACTGAAATCATCATCAAACCAGAGGAGTCACAACAATCTCCCCTTTTTGATGATGGCAACCGTCTATATTAGATGACAAAGGGGGAGAGATTATATGATTTGGTATCATGAGTGAGATTTTTTTGTTGAAATTGAATGCGTTGACTGCATTTAATTATGATCACTCTGACTAAATTGAATTGAATATATTTCATCAAAATACATCCAATATAGATGGTTGCCATCATCAAACCAGAGGAGTCACAACAATCTCCCCCTTTGTACTGCAGTAAATTTGTTTAACCGGGAGTACGGGTTTGGCCGGGGTTGTGTTCCCCACGTCGGGAGCGTGGAGGTAACTGTCTTACTTCTTGGCGTTACATTTGCTTAGCTAGTATATGGTCATATGCCACTGTGAGTGCGATAGGAATCTAGCCCGTGAGTTCATGTCACCACTGTGAGCGAGAGAGTGACCCGTCCCGTGACTCGATCTGAGCACGGAAGTGAGTCGACCACCCTTGACTCTGCCGGTTTCTCAACCGCGCGGATCCACGCTATCCCTCGCTTGGGACGACGAGTGAGCTTGCATTTCTGTTAGCGACGTATAGCCCATAGGAACTCTTAGTGCTGGGCCGAAGTGTCTATCCTATTCATATGTTGCTGGTCGCGTCTACGTCTAGAGTCCGAGGTCCGCATCACTCAGAGTCGGTCCCTGTGTCCGTCCCACATCAGTTTGGTATCAGAGCGAGTCGAGTCTAGGGTCGTCGTTGCATGAGTCTTGCACGGTCTAAGTCGAGTCTAGGATCATCATTATTTTCAAAATAAAAAAAGTGTTTTAAAATTGCATTTCATCCCGATAATCCGGTATATTAAAAGGTGTTGTCTGAACGTTAGGCTACGCCTATCGGGAAGGCCGCACACTTGCGCGAGGAGATCTTCGGATCGAACCTCCGCCACGTACTGGATATTGGCTACGTCTAGGTGCATTAGTCTGTGTCTCCTAGTCTGTGTGTCAGTTGCATGTCCACCCGTCGAGGCACCCAATACTCGCCACCACCATCTATGGCGGATTCCTGAGCCCGTAGTTCCGATGAGCCCTCGACGATCGAGATGTTACGAGCCCTCACGGATCATCTTGATACGCATATGGATGGCCTTAGTACGCATCTAGATGGCGTAGGAACGCATCTAGAAGGGAGGATGAAAGCCCTAGAGGATCGGGCCGAAGCATCGAACCAGTCTATTCAGGGTCTTGTAGGGAGGATTGCTGTCCTTGAGAGGGCCCCAGTGGCGGCGCAACCCGCGCCGACGAAAGGCCATCAAGAGCCGGCTCAGCAACCTGCTGCGCAAAGAGCTCAGGGGGTAGATGTTGGGAGGCAGCAGGTGCACGAGGTGGATGACTATGCATCTGATAATGAACAAGGGGGTTATGGTCGTGATCGTCGAAACCAATGACGGAATCGCGATGATGACGACGACCACGTTCTTCGGAGCGTGCGTGCGGACCCTCCCCTATTTGCCGGGTCTCTGGACCTGAAGGTCTATTTAGATTGGGAGGCCGACATGGACCGGTACTTCGAGTGGTTTGAGATGACGGACCACCGAAGAGTTCAGTATGCGAAGATGAAGTTGCATGGGCAGGCCCAAACTTATTGGATAAATGTGGAGAGCTTGTTAATGCAGCGACATCAACCCCCGATTGGTACCTAGGATGACATGAAAATCAAGTTGAGGCAGAAATACCTTCCTGCCACATACCGCCAGCGTCTCATAGACTAATGGCAAAGTCTCTCCCAAGGGAACCGATCTGTGACTAAGTACACCGCTGAGTTTGATGAGTATTATATACGGTGTGGAGTTACGGAGGAGAGCACCATGACCATCTCGTGCTTTCGAAGAGGTCTACGGCCGAACTACCAATATGAACTTTTCTGCCACAATGTGACCACTTTGGAACAGGCGTATCAGGTTGCTCTCGAATTGGAGCAATTCGAGGCCGAGTTTGAGCCTACCCATCGGTTGGGCCCCATTCCCCCTCGTAGTGTCGAGCCCCATGGCTCTTTAGGCATGTATCTGAGGGCCCCCACGGCTCGACCTCAGGAGCCCTCTCATCCCGAGCCATTCGCTCCTAGGCCTCGCCCGCCACCCCCAAGGGATATCCCTCCTCGTCCCCAACCCATGGAACCCACGGCCCGTCTAACGGCACCCGCACCCATTGCTCGTCCTTTGTTGCCTACACCTCCTATCCGTCGGGAGGATAAAGGGAAAGGACCTTTGATCGGGGAGCCTAGTGGATCACGGGAGCAGTGTTATCACTGCAATGGGTTTGGCCATTTCACCAACCAGTGTCCCACTCATCAGTCTCTTGTCATTAGGGACACACAAGCCGGGGACACCACCTCTTCAGATCTTGTGTTAGTCAGCTATGAAGCAGATTCGGAGCTAGCTGATGAGTTTTATGAGATTGAAGGTGAGGGCCAGGATGCCCAGCATTTGGATGATACCCACTAGGGGGTCGTCAGATGCATTCTCACCCAGCCACAGGCCAGTAATGACTAGCACCGAACCACCATCTTTCATACATACTGTCGGCTGGGCGGGCAAGTGTGTAAAGTGATTATCGATAGTGGGAGTTGTATCAATGCAATCTCCACGGGCGCTGTCTCTCATCTTGGTCTTACTCCCGTGGACCATCCTTGCCCCTATCGAGTATCATGGGTGGATTCCACCTCCATTCTGATCAAGCTGCGGTGTTTGGTCCCACTACAGTTCCATGCCTACCGTGATGAGATCTGGTGTGATGTCCTCCCCATGGAGGTGGGCAGTATTATTCTTGGTAGGCCGTGGTTATTTGATCGGGATGTCACACTCCATGGCCGGTCGAACACCTGTACCTTCGACCATGGTGGCCAACGGATTATCCTCAACCCCTCTCAGCCCAAGAAGCCTTCAGTTAGGGGTCCTACTAGTCCTAGTACTCCAGAGCCTTCCATCCCGGGACCCAGTACCCCATCCCCAGCTAGGGCCATGACCATTACATCGAGCACAGGCAGCCTCTCTTCTAGGAGGTTGATGATGATTAGCTCCCGGGAAATGGAGCGAGAGGCTAGTAGGGGATGCCCTGTGTTTGCTATCACGGTCCGAGAGGTGGAGCCATAGTTCGAGGGTGAACTCCCACCCGATGTCATTCCTATTCTGCAGGAGTTCGCTGATATTTTTCCCGAGGAGCTTCCCGAGGGACTCCCACCTATGCGGGATATTCAGCATGCTATTGACCTAATTCCGGGCTCCTCATTACCCAATCTTCCTCATTATCGTATGAGTCCCACGGAACATGCTGAGCTAAAACGGCAGGTTGATGAGTTGATGCAGAGAGGGTCTGTTCGGGACAGCATGAGTCAGTGTACTGTTCTCGCATTACTCACCCCAAAGAAGGATGGCACATGGAGAATGTGCATTGATAGTCATGCCTTCAACAAAATCACCATGAAGTACAGGTTCCCTATTCCCCGCCTAGATGATATGCTAGACATGATGACCGGTGCCACTATCTTCTCGAAGATCGATCTTAAGAGTGGCTACCACCAGGTGAGGATTAGGCCAGGTGATGAGTGGAAGACCGCATTTAAGACCAAGGATGGTCTATATGAGTGGTTAGTTATGCCCTTTGGGTTGACCAATGCCCCTAGCACCTTCATGCGACTCATGACTCAGGTCCTTCGACCATTCATTGGAGTCTTTATGGTTGTGTATTTTGATGATATCCTTATATATAGTCGCACTAAAGGGGACCACTTGGACCATCTACGGCAGGTCTGTCTGCTTTTGAGGCGAGAGCAGTTGTTTGCGAACCCACAGAAGTGTGCCTTCATGACACCTCAGCTTACCTTCTTGGGTTTTATTGTGTCTAGTACTGGGGTCTCCCCTAATCTGGAGAAGGTCCGGGCCATTGTTGAGTGGCCGGAACCCCGTACGGTCCATGATGTCCACAGCTTCCATGGCCTCGCGACGTTCTATCGTCGTTTCATCCACAGATTTAGCTCCGTCACTGCCCCGATCACAGACTATATTCGGAAGGGCACGTTTGTATGGACGAAGGCCGCAGCTGCTGCCTTCAAGAACATCAAGGAGCGCATGACCCAGACATCGATCCTTCGATTGCTAGATTTCTCGAAGGTGTTTGAGGTCTCTTGTGATGTGTCGGGTGTTGGGATAGGAGGAGTGTTGGGTCAGGAGGCCCACCCGGTCGCATATTTCAGTGAGAAGCTGAATGAAACTGTGATAGTCCACTTATGATAAGGAATTCTACGCAGTTGTTCAGGCTCTTAGGCATTGGAGGCACTATCTTTTACATCAGGAGTTTGTCTTGTACTCCGATCATGAGGCCTTGAGGTTCCTCCATTCCCAAAAGAAGCTTAATGCGTGTCACAGCCGATGGGTTGAGTATCTCCAGCAGTACATATTTGTGCTTAAACATAAGGCTGGAGTGGAGAACACGGTAGCTGATGCCTTAAGTCGGCGTGCTTGTCTGCTGACCACCATGAGTGCTGAGGTCATAGGGTTAGAGAAGATGAGAGAGGCCTATGGTGACTGTCCTGACTTTGGTCAAATTTATACCACCCTCCAGGCTGGACCCTCGAGAGATCATGATGATTATGTGCTCCAGGAGGGTTACCTCTTTCGAGGAGGCATGCTTTGTGTTCCCCGAACTTCGGTTCGAGACTTCTTAGTCTGGGAGCTACATGCAGGAGGTCTAGCCGGCCACTTTGGTCGGAATAAGACTATCGAGGCTGTTGAGCATAGATTTTATTGGCTGAGCTTGAAGCATGATATTGCTCATATAGTGGCTTAGTGTCGTACATGTGCTACGGCCAAAATGAAGAAGCAAAGCTCGGGCCTTTATACTCCTCTTCCCGTGCCTGATGCCCCATGGCATGATGTTAGCATGGATTTTATCTTGGGATTGCCACGTACCTCTAGGAAGCATGACTCGGTCTATGTGGTAGTTGACAGGTTCTCGAAGATGGCCCTTTTCATTCCCTGCTCGAAGACTTCAGATGCTTCGAGGGTAGCCCGCCTATTCCTTACTCATGTAGGGTGCAAGTTCGGGTTGCCTCGTACCATAGTGTCTGACCGTGATGTTAGATTCACCAGTTATTTCTGGAAGACACTGTGGCAAATGTTGGGTACTCACCTCAAATTTTCCACTACATATCATCCCCAGACAGATGGTCAGACCGAGGTGGTCAATAGGAGTCTCGGTGACCTTTTGAGGTGTCTTGTCAGGGATCGTGTAGGGGATTGGGATCTCATATTACCATCGGCAGAATTTACATATGATGATTCGGTTAACAGGTCTACCGGTATGAGTCCATTCGAGATTGTCACAGGTCGTAGGCCTAGGAAGCCAGTGGATCTTGTTCTCATGCCCATTCACGCACGAGCGTCTGAGTCTACTTAGTCTTTTGCTAGGCATGTTAGAAGTTTGCATGACAACATCTGTCGTCACATTGAGGCCAGCAATGCACGGTATATGGAGTTAACTGATGCCCATCGACACCATCGTGAGTTCCAAGAGGGTGAATATGCCATGATTAGGGTAAGACCTGAACGGTTTCCCTCTGGAACCGTAAAGAAATTGCAAGCTCGCGGATCCGGTCCATTTAGAGTGTTGAAACGCGTTGGATTCAATGCGTATGTTGTGGACCTGTCGGAGGAATATGGTATAAGCTCAACTTTCAATGTGTCGGATCTAGTTGCATATAAGGACCCAACGGTGATCCCTAATGAGCCTTTCGAGCCATCTCCTCCCATTGAGAGTGATCCCACACCTGAGTGTCCACCACCAGCTACCTTTCCACAGCAGCGAGAGCATATCGATCATATACTAGATGAGCAGGTGACAGTTACCAGGAGTGGATCCTACCCGCGCTACCTAGTGCGTTGGAGAGGGCGACCCGCCACCGAGGATACTTGGATCACCCGTGGAGAGTTGCAGCGGATAGATCCGGACCTACTATAGCGCTACCAGAGCGATGCAGACCCTTACTCGACAGGGTCGAGTTTCTCCCACCTGGGGAGAATTGGTGCGGACACCAGAGCGAGCGAGAAGCACGAACCGGCGAGCCGTCGGTACCGTACGCGGAGCACCACTCGGGCTACCTCAGCTTCCATCTGGCTCGGAGACAGCTTGGAGACTCCCCCTTGATTGTCGACATTTATAGTATTTACTGAGACTTTATTTATGTGTAATGTGTGTTTATTTGACTTTATTTCGATTGTAATTTGGATTGTAATAGGGGTTTATTTGTAAAATGGGACCACCTGGGTCCCGCGGGCCCCCCATCCCTTCCCCCATTGATTCACCTCATCTCTTGGGTCCATGTGGGGTCAGTCAACCCTCCATGGTGGGCTTCTAGAAGGGTTGGACCAAGGGGGGGACAAAGGGTAGCAAAATTCAAAAAATGGAACCAAAAGTCAGGGGGGCGTCCCATGGTAATATAGTTTATTAGGATTTGAAATTTTTATTTTATTTGTTCCAAACCACATGGGAGAAATAAATTGTGGACTCCCTCTTTTACCCCTCCCCAACCCTAGACCTAGGGATAGTTAGTGTCTTTTGTTATTTCACATAAATAGCATGTATTTTCATTTGATTGGAATTAATGAAAAGAAAAATTGGAATTTGTTCCATCAAGCAAGGGCCGCCCCCTATCTCTCTCCTCTCTCCCCCTTCCGCAGCTGGGAAAGCTGTGATTCAGAGGTGTGAAGCCTCATCTATCAGGTGTGTAGATCATCGCCGTCGCTGCCACCGCCATCACGCCGCCGTCGCACCACCGCCATCGTCGCCGGAGTTCTGTCCACTCAGGATAGCCCCTTGATCTCGGATTTCTTGCTCTCAGCCATGAGTTCATCTGGGGCCCAAACTTTCAGGGTGCGTTCCAGGGTTCATCACCACGTCCTAGAAAAATTGGTGGAGCTTCTAGTTTTTATTTTCCATTTTTCCATTTTCATTCTCCACCTCCTCTCAGATCTGCCAACAGTCTGCCCAGATTTTCAGAACCCTAATAGGTCATTCATGAACCCACCTTCTCGTGACCCAAATGACTTGATAGTTTTATTGGAGGTTCTATTCACCTAATACCTAGTCCACAAAATTTCTTGTGAATTTAGGATCTCGTTTATATTTTCAAAAAAATCACTTCAGATCCCAACTCAGTTCTATCTGCCACAGTCCAGATCCGACCACCCAGCAGTATAAAATACCTTTCCCCATCCAAACCTCCACCAAATCTGTCATAAAAGTTATTGCCGTCTTCCTATCTCTGCCCTCTACAACATTCATGAAGAGCTAAATGTCTGAATCGGAGGCCTACTTCATAGTCAACGCCAACTCTCAGAAAAAATCACCTCTGTCCTGAGATTTCGGGTCCTATCCAACAGCAACTTGTAAAATCGATCAAGGACAGATCCGAGAAATTCAAATTTATTTCTCTAGCCCTAGATCGAAGTACTTCAAAGGATCTTTCCAACGGTACCTCTTGTGAGTCGATCCGACGTCGGGAGTGATCGCAGCAGCAGATCTCGCTGGGTTACGCGCTATAAAACAGAAGCCGTTGGATATTATGTTTTGATGTTGACAAACACTATGAGTCTCATATGTTTGATGTCATATGTGTTTACTTCATACAGTATTTGTTTCATGCATTAAGTGTGACATGCAGTCTGAACTCATTGATTTTGATGATAGCATATCATGAATATGTGTCTGAATGATTGGTCTAAATGATTGTTCTGCCTTGGGCATATGGATGTGTTATCCTGCATTAGTGCATTGCTCAACTGCTTTCTATATGGGCTTCACTCTAAGTCAGTACATTGCTGGAACAAGCCTGTACATCATTTGGGTTGTGCATCCAGCGTCTTAAGATAAAGTCTATACATCGCTCACTTGCATGATCATTAAGTCTGCACATTGTTGGCCATTGCACACGAAGTCTGTACAGCACTCGCCATCATGCTACTGCTAAGTCTGTACATTGGCCAAGTATGTACAGAGTCCTTTGCATTGTGTGCATTCCTTATTGAAGTCTATACATTGTCTCGTTCACATCTTCAAGTCTGCACATTGCCCAGTCTGCATCTCTCAAAGTCTATACATTGGACTGTGCTCGCAAAGTCTATACATCGCATGCATTGCACACTGCAAGTCTGTACATCCCAAGTTTGTACATTGCTCATTTGCAAGCACACAAGTCTACACAGTGCACGTCATTCATGTGCACAGTTCGTGCATCAAGTCTGTACATCCACCGTCTCAGTTAAGCTTCAAAGTCTGTACATCTGATCGTCCCATGCATTGTCGCTTGCATCGTTTGGCAAAGTCTATACATAGGTCGGTGGTAAGTCTGTACACTGCCTACACTGCATGCTCTCACAATCATCATCAAAGTCTATACATTGGCAGCACTGTGCAAGTCTATACATTGATTCACTGTTCATGCCTTCACTCAAAGTCTGTACAGCGTGCAGCGTGTCTATCTCAAGTCATTTCTTCAAGTCTGTACATTCCCAGTCTTTACCTACGTTCAGAACCCCAAGTCTATACATTGGTAAAGTCTACACATTGGCCTTCAAGCTTCCAAGTCTGTACATTGGTTCAGGCCTTCCAAGTCTATACAGTGGTTCAAGCTTCCAAGTCTGTACATTGGCCTTCAAGATTTCCAAGTCTATACATTGGCAGCTGAACTGTGAAGTCTATACATTGTCTGATCATCCATTCTTTGAAGTCTATACATTGGTCTTCACTTCAAGTCTGCATAGCCTGCTTTGTCGTTCAAAGTACAAAGTCTATACACTGGAGTCGTCTGCTGCAGGGACAACAAGTCTGTACATTGGGTTCTCATGCATGTTAACATCAAGTCTATACACTCGTTACTCTCATGCATGTTAACACCAAGTCTGTACACTGCATCACCTGTTCATGGATTGCCTTCACGCCATCAAGTCTGTACATTGCATCGTTTGATCATGCATTGTCTCAACAAGTCTGTACACTCGTCCTCCTTCACACGACAAACTCTATACATCCATATGAGCATTGTGCATTGATCAAGCCAAAGTTTATACACTCGCTAGTGTGCATATGCATAATCTATACATTGCTCATGCATCTTTACTTAAAGTCTATACATCCGTATGCTCCTTTATCATGCATGCATTATAGCAAGTATATACATCCTCTGCCAGTCTTCAGCAAAGTCTGAACATTGCTTCAGCATTGGCTTCAGCCAAGTCTATACATCGACTGGCTGTCTTCAGCAGAGTCTGAACATTGCATCATTGTGCATATGCATTGTTAAGTCTATACATTTCCTGCTTAGTAAAGTATGTACAGCCTGTGGTGATATTTTTCATCGACTGAACTCTTCATTAATCTTGCAGGTGACTAGGCATGTATCCGAGGCTGGCGCCTGGCACGTGATCCAAGATGCTGAGAAGCTGCCATGTGGACTGAAGCACACACGCCCTAGCTGCTGCTTGATCGACATGAAGGCTCTGTCCCTATAAAGGGTCTCTTTGCCCCTTCGAAGCATAAGCTGGAAGAAGAGAAGAAAAGCCCCCAGAAGGAAGAACGAAGAGGAGTGAGCCTGAGCAGAAGATTAGACAGAGCAGAGAGAGATCGTGAAAAGAGAAGCCGTGAAAGCAGAGAGTGATTGAAGAAGAGAAGAGATAGAGAGTTAGAGGAGAAGAAGCAAAGCTACTTGAAGATTTGTTCCTGCTGGACCGTGGATCATATCCAGGCCAGTCAGCTCTATTTGAGAGCCACAGTTGTGCTACCATCTTTACAGTTTTCTGATTACTGTATTTTCCCTTTCTTGGTTTCGTTTACATTTCTTTGTGTTTCTCCCGATTGCCCTGTTGGGGATCGGGTTCCTCCTGTGGTTTCAGGAGAAGGGTGATTTGTTTCTCCAAGTTGCTGGTGACTTAGTGTCATCAGTGGTTCCCTCCATTGTGGAGGAAGAGAGGTCCGAGACCTCTAGTTTGCAGGTGACTTGGTGTCACCTGTGCTTCCCTCTAGGTTTCAGAGGAAGAGAGACTTGGGTCTCTAGGTTCCCCTCCGGTTTGGAGGAAGGGAGGATTGGTCCTCCGGTTCTGGTCTTGTGGGTTGCAAGTCCAGGTGTTCCCTCCTGGTATGGAGGAAGAGAGAGTGTGTGTCTCTGGTTTCCAAGTGGCTGGGAGTCACTTGGGGTGTCCCTCCGGTTGGGAGGAAAAGGGGAGGTTGTTCCCCTGGTCAAGCTGTTTGGCAGCTCTTGTTTGCAGACTGAGTCTACTGTTTCTTGCATTGCTAGTGGAAGCCTCACTCCGGTTTGGAGTGAGGGGTGGACGTAGGTCTTGGTGACCGAACCACCTAAAAATCCCTTGTGCAGTGGTTTGATCTGTAATTTCTGTTTCTGCTTCCGCTAGATGATTGCATTGGGTCGATATGGTTCGATTGCACTGACTGTGTGATTGTTATCGCTAGATGGTTGCTAGGACCGTGATTCCCTTGGCTGTCCTAGTGACCAATCGGGTTTGCATCCTTGCTGTTTGAGCGTTTGCCCATCGACCCTGTGAGTATCTCTTCATACATTTTTTAATTTGGCCAAAAATCTTTAGTAGATCCATTCACCCCCCCTTTGGATCTCCGTTGTCGTCTTATCCGCACCCAACAGAAGCCGCAGATCCGTGGACAGCAACTCCGACAAGTGCAGATCAGAGCTGCCCGGCTTCCGACCGGCGTTCCAGCCCGACCGCCATCCAGGGAAGCGCGCCACCAGAGGTCACCATCATAGAGGGACCCACCCCATCAGGTCCAAAGGACTGAGCAGAACGTGGGCCCCACGAACCCAGAGATCACGCCGTCGAAGCGATATCAATATACTGCCCGTCAACCCACTTCCCGATACTCCTGGGCCACACATGTGACATGTTACTTCCTTGCGTGGAGTGGGTCAAAACTTTGTACTGCAGTAAATTTGTTTAACCGGGAGTACGGGTTTGGCCAGGGTTGTCTTCCCCACGCCGGGAGCATGGAGGTAACGATCTTACTTCTTGGCGTTACATTTGCTTAGCTAGTATATGGTCATATGCCGCTGTGAGTGCGATAGGAATCTAGCCCGTGAGTTCATGTCACCGTTGTGAGCAAGAGAGTGACCTGTCCCGTGACTCGATCCGAGCACGGAAGTGAGTCGACCACCCTTGACTCTGCCAGTTTCTCAATCGCGCGGATCCACGCTATCCCTCGCTTGGGACGACGAGTGAGCTTGTGTTTCTGTTAGTGACGTATAGCCCATAGGAACTCTTAGTGTCGGGCCGAAGTGTCTATCCTATTCGTATGTTGCTGGTCGCGTCTACGTCTAGAGTCCGAGGTCCGCATCACTCAGAGTCGGTCCCTGTGTCCATCCCGAATCACATATGAATCAGCTCATAAGGTCTAGAAGATATGTTCTCAGTTCAAGATTTGAATGGCTTCCTGGTTTGCTTGGATTGGGTGCATGCATCACATATTTTATTTTCATTTTTAAAAGAGATTTCAGGGAGTGCTCTAACCATGCAGTGTTTATTCAATTTATGAAGAACAGTGTAACTGGCATGACCTATTCTACGATGCCAGAGATAGGCCAAATCATTTTTATTTGCTATAAGACATAAATTGGAATGTACAATGTCATCTAAATCTACCAAGTAAATATTATTCACTCTCTTACCAGAAAACTTAGCAAAATCAGAATTAGGTTCATAGATGTTATAGCCATGAGAATCAAAAACTACTCTATGACCTTTTTCACAAAGCTGGCTAATGCTAAGCAGATTATAAGCAAGACCTTCAACCAGCAATACTTCATCAATACAACAGATAGTGCACTTACCTACCTTACATGACCCAATTATTTTTCCTTTGGTATTACCTCCAAAGGTAACATATCTTGCACTCTTTTTGACCAACATACAAAACTTTGCCTTGTCCCCAGTCATGTGCCTGGAGCAACCACTGTCCAAGTACCACATATTATGCTTGGCTGCCAGGCATACATGCAATGACAATTAAGCAGAAGAATTTAGAACCCAAAAACATTTGGGCTCCAGAACAGAAGTAACATTATTTAAACATGACAATAAATGCTTTGGAATCCACATCTGTTTGGGAGTTGTTTGTTTCTTGTTGTTGTTATTCTTATTTTCATCATTTACGACTTGAATCTTTCCTGTTCTGTTCTGTGTTCTGACAATATTGTTATTAGCAGATTGATTATGTTTGTGCCAATGCCTAGGCCAATGAGCATTCATTGTAATGTAGCCAGTGGTGGTCCTAGACTGAATATAGTAAGCGTGGTTTCTTGGATTTCTTTATTCGACTTGCCCATACCACTTTGTTGACATGTTTTCCTCCCTCTTCCTTTCTCTCACATTTCTTTTCTAAATCAAGATATAAAAACAAGCAAAATGAAAGGAGGAAAGAAAAGGTGGAGAAGTATGTGTGATCATGATCACCACCAAGATACCAAAATGCAAAAGGATGCACGAAAGGAAGACCGTTCAGTGCCACCAGGTTTCAAGTCGTAAGATCTGATCCTCCACCCCTTCCGGCCGGCCAGAGGGGATGGGCCTCGTGCTAGGATGATGCTGACCTGCAAAACAACGTGAAGAACACAAAAGGGAAACCCAAATCAGTCCTGCGAGGTGTAGTAACTATAAGAAAGAAGAGAAAAGCAATGCAATGACACGGAGTGGGGATACCTGGGAGGTTTTTAAACCCCTATAAGGCATGAAAACAATAGGAATGGTGTATAGAATGAGATGCAACGGTGACAAACGCAGGCGCAATGTGATGGGAAAGAGCATGCAAAGAAGGAAAAGACGGTGGGACGACTAAACAAAGACTCAAAGCACAAAGCTACTCCCTGAACCAGAGGCTTAAGGGGGTGTAGAAAGCCTCCCTCCCTGACTGTAGGTCGCTCGAGAATGCGGCAGGGCTTCGCCGTCGACCTTAGATCTCCCCCATTTTCAAGCTTGGACTAAGGGTACTATTTATAGAGCCCTAAAAGTCCAACCTCGAAATTGGGTTTTCCAATGGATATTAATTCAAGATTTCAAAATAAAATTCGTAGATAATACCTTTATCTCCCACCCAAATAAAACGGCACCCCATTTGGTTGAGAAATCGCAGAGAAATGGGTGGGGGAAGTTAGGGGTTTACTCACGGATAGAGAGAGAAAATCTCATATAATCCACAGTTTTCGAACAGGTACACGGTCTCGCGATAGGCCGCCCAAACCATTACACGGTCTACTACTAGACCGTCCAATGCTGTCGGTGATAAATAAAAGAAAATAAAAAATTATCCAATCATCCATCGAACTGACCGGCCATCACGGCGTTGGACTCTTCAGGATAAAACGATCTATTACTAGACCACTCAATCAATAGAACGGTCCAATACTAGGCCGTGTACACATGTCGGTGATAAATCTAGAAAAATAGGATAAATATATAATTATCTAAAAAATCAACCGGCTTAGGACTCTAGGAACTGCACGGTCTAACGACAGGCCGTTCACAGGATGTGAACGGTTGATTCCAGACCGTGCAAAGGCTTGTCGGTGGAAATTTAGAAAATCAAATAAATATCCAATAAATCATTAAATGGTTCAAAGAAGACCGCCCAGTTACTGAACGGCCGGTCTTTAGACCGTGTAAAGCCTGGACGTTTTGAAATTGATAAAGTGGGATAAATGAGCCCATTTACCCCAAAACCAAGTGAAATCAAGGCCCATTAAGCCCGAATTTGAGAGCAAACCTAGCCAGGGAGGGAGGTACCCATAAAATAAGCCCAAAGACGTGACTGAAAATAGCCCAATGAGTAATGGACAACTCGAGACATCAACAAATGATGGTAAGAGGAATGACCCAACTCACAAGCAAAAAATGGGTGTCAATAGATGCCCCTCCTTAACGTCCTCTTTGTAGGGGAGCAAGCGGAGGTGTACCGAAAGTGAAATGGAACATGGAGATGAAGCGGAAATGAAGCGGAGTGGACTAAAAAGTGGGCGTTAAGACAAAAGACACCCATTTCATTACCAACGAGCGATAGGAATCTTCCAAAAAACTTTGAACCAAACACAAGGAATGATCGGACTAAAACGACACCAGTCTGGAGAAACTAGCTAAATGAAAAGTAAAACACATGATCAACCTCATGGGGGACACAATCCCTCGGACCAATGAGGAGACCGGAATAAGCCGCAAAAAGTAAAGAAACGGACTAAAACTCCAAACAGGGACCTTCAATCAATCAAACTAGGTGAACAGACCAGAGAAAACCTTCCAACTCTGAATGGAATATTTCCTCGTATGCAAAAACCATGAACGGACAATCATCCATCACAAAATGAGACACTTTCAGAGGATCCATGGGTCATGAATGCTCAAAAGATGCGTATGATGCATGCTAGGCTAAAATAAAAGAAATCATTAAAATAAATGTAAAGAAAGTCATAAAATAAAAAATACTGGAGAATAATATTGCTAGACCGGGACAATCAGGGTCAAGATACTATCTGCAACCACGGCGTGCAAGATAGAACTGATGTCCCCTAATTTTCTCAACCTAACGGCCTATCCGATGATTAAACACGCGAGCCTGGATCATCATTATTTTTGTTATAGGGGAACATCAGATCCTGGAACACGTAAATAACTAACTGGTTCTCGAGATAATATAGCATAATACCATATAATAGTGCAATAATGAGTAGGGATAGAAAACCATACCTGACTTACCTGTGTAGGTGAAACGGCATTTTTTTGGATTTTTTAATAAGACACAACCACACGAACAAGCATGCGGATAACATAACATAACTGAACATGAATTAAACATAATGTTACAAAAAACATAACAGCATAACAAACATCATGAGAATAAATGGCAAGCATGCGTGAGATTGAAGAATATGGTGGAACAAGACAACACCACAACACGGTGGGACAAGGACATGGTGGGAGAAAGACACGCGGGACAACACCACGTGGGACATAAGACAACATGTGGGATGACACAAACATGGTGAGACAAACACACGTGGGACATAAGACAACACGTGCGATGACACGGACGGACAAAGGTACGCGTGACAAGGATAACACGTGCGAGACATAGACACATGAAACAAAGATATGACAGACATAAACACGTGTGACAACCAACACGGGGGACAAAAGATAACAAACACATTCTTCAATCAAAGCCCCAAGATCGTATGAAGCAGAAGTTGTCAGGTTCAAAATCGTGAGGCAATGCCCTCTCATAGAGACATGATGAGATGAAGCGAGAGTTGAGAAGGACACAAGCTTAAAGACAGATTGAGAGATATATAATGAAGAAGAGAGAACAGATCAGAAGTCGTGAACAGGAGGAAGAGCGAAAGATAGAGAAAGGAAACTTGAACACTTGCAACCTGCACACTTAGCAAACAGATTGCGTATCCGTCCTCAAAATAAATAGATAGAAAGGAATAAAAAGATAGATATTTTTAGATTTTTTAATTTTCTTGATTTTTTTTTTTCAAATTTTCAACAATATTGGATTTTTTTGGTTTTTGAACAACATTTGATTTTTTTAGACTTTTGATAATATATCATTTTTTGTATTTTTGGCAATATTTCCTTTTTTTTTTCAAATTTTTGAAATACCAATTCGCAGCACCCAAAGACGGGCTCGAACTACTAGCCAGGGACCGTCGTTCCTACCCCTCTCATTAAAGGCTTCCCCTAAGCAGGGCGTGCATATGAGGGTGGCTCGCCACAACCAACCGCATCTAAAGAACGGTGCCCCTACTAATGCCATACCCGGGATACAACCCAGTCTAAGAGGGAGAAATAGAAGAATAATTAGAGACAAGCTTTATGCAGGATGGGAGATATTAGGACTCGACTTACTTCCAGGGCACTACCCCTTAAAGATACAGTCTGTTGCACGGGGGCTTTGTGTCTTTGATTTTTAAACCCATATTTATCATGCACGCATGTGACCGGGCTCATGATGTCCCGCGGGGAGCTGTAATGCCACTCTTGCCATGCCTTTATTTTCATAATTTTGCATATTCATTCTTATTGACTTTGAGAGCCCTTATCGGCTAGATATTACAGGAAAGCTCATTTTTCAAGGTCATGACTGCCCCTATTTAAGACCTCTCTCGTATTAAGGAGCGCCTAGGTCAGTCATCTCATCCGCCAATCTCTTGCCCCTGCACTCGGCCAAGCAGAGAAAAGAAAAGATCTTTGTGCATACCCATGCGATGGCCAAAGCAACAACGGTGTGCCTTAGAGGAATCGGCTATGGCTTACCGTGAAGTGTGTGAAAAACCCATACTAAAAGGTCACCTTCAACAATCGGGGAAGGAAACAAGACTCCCAGTGCGGAGCTATCACCAACCTAAGGATGCTGCAGAAGCTAACTTTTTTGTTTGACACAAAGTTAAGATCTAATTAAACAAAGACTCCTAAAGCCACTCAATCATGTTAAGGAATTAACATTATAACCATGTGCGGAAACAATAGAAATAGTGGAAATGAAAGCGCATTTCTTGCACAAAATAAAGATACCTTTGTAAATCTATGGCGTGGAAATCAACATCTTGAAGCGATCTCGATCATCAAGCTTTGAGGAACGCGAGTAGCTTTGTATTCCTTGCTTGCCAGGATAAAGGATGAAAGGAGAGCAAAGGATTGGATTCCTCGACACAGAGGAGTGGCAAACATCATACTGGATGAAGAAGGGATAAAAAGGAAGAGAGACGAGGGCTAGAACTCCCTCGTTAAGGTACTGAGGCTCTGATAACAAGGAACCAGATAGAAAATAAATAGGGATTAACTGAGATCTAGGCGGACTAAATCCTCAAAAATAGCATGAAAAGGGGCGAGAACCCCGAAAGGGTGAGGAGGAGTAAGAAGAAAGAGGAGAATAAGAATCATCCGACATGGTCGGAGAAGGAGAGTAGCGATCACCCGCCAGCGATGGGGAAGAAGAAGCATAAACACCCGACCAGGTCGGAGAAGGGAAATGATAGACACCCGACAAGGTCGGGGAAACGGAATCATAAACACCCGACAAGGTCAGGGAAAGGGAACGAGAAGTAGAACCCAGGGATACCGAAGGAGAAGGATGAGAAGAAGTCACAATGGTGGGATGAAAGGATGACATAGGTCGAGGCCTAGAATCATGAGAAAATGGAGAATCCGGAGGTTCTGGATGAGGGGAGAAAAAAGAATGGGGGTTTGCGGACCCGAAAAGAGAGGAGAAAACAACAGAAATTGGATTGGGAGAAGGTAAATACACCACCCAAGGGTGGGAGCTGAGTAGAAGAAATGATGAATGGAAGAAAGGAGAAGAAGAAGTAGCAGCCCCTCGAGTGCACAGCATGCGGCCTTTGTACTTGCGTCGTCACCTCTCTTTGGCAGAAACTGTCCTGTAATGGACCCGCCTGGCACATACTTGGACCTTCGGCCTTCTTGTCTTCAAACATCTTTTCATATAACGGGCCCACCTGGCAGATGGCCTAGCCTAGTCATGAATATGCAGTTTTATCGGGGTGGCTGCCCCTAGACACTCGGTGCTAACCATAGGCAGACATCCTTGAACAAGTAACTCCTTAGGATGAACATTAGAAAACCATGGAGTCTTGTCACTCGACACTAGCAACATGAGATTCGGCATCTCCATTCGGCAATCGGGCATGAAGCATAACTCCCTTACCAGAAGAGCATGACAAAACTGAGGGAGAGTAATGCGCGACGTTGACGTGACCGATTCACCAATACACTGAGGGAGATTTCATAACGAATGCAGAATGGAAAGTGCAGAAGATACGGCCAATTGCCCCTTGTATAGGGAATCCATCAGGCTCCTGGCGGCCGTATGGGTCAGCACAATCCAAGTAGAGAACCCCTCTCAGCCAGTGAACTGAACAACAATAGAGCGAGGAGAAATAACAACATCGATAGTGAATCCCCTGGCGAGCAATGAGATTGCCACCGGCCTCGCTTGTGAAGAAACTGGCACTAGTGCAAGTGAACACTTCTTAACAATCATCTTTGAAAGTGTAGGCTCATCATCCCCAAAACAGCCAGGGACTAGGTCTCGGACAGGCATGCGGCAAATGAAATCTTGAATCTTGTAGCGCAGCACCAACACTGAACTGTCATGACTTGGCTTATCATTTCCCTGGGGACCAGACACGAGGGGCACCAAAGGTAGCGCGCACCTACTCCGTGGGGTGGACATAGGTGGAGAAAGGGGTGGAGAAGGCTTGGAAGGCGTGGGTAAAGGTTTAGATGGTGTAGAGGCCTCGGGCGGTGGAGGGATAGCGGCGATAATAGGCTTGGGTGGAGGCAAAGGCAAAAGTGGAGGCGTAGGAGGGGGTAAAGGCGAAAGTGGAGGCGTAGGTGTAGGGGTAGCTTGCTCAGACTCGGGCGAGAAGGGTAATGGTGGGGAAGGAAACTACGGTGGAGATGGTGGAGAGGGTGATGTGGTCGATGGAGGTAGTGGAGGTGATGATGGTAACAGTGGTGGTGAGGCGGAGGAATTGGATGGTCGTGACGCCCACCTTCGACGTATCGACACAACGCATCGAGTGGCGTTGGGAATAGGAGCAATGGTGGAAATGGAGGAGGAAGGAGAGGTAGCACTTGCCTGAGCGGAAGCTTGAATCTGTGGAGAAGATGGAGGTTGAGTAGGAGATGGTGAAGGTGCGGGGGTAGGTGATGAAATAGGTGAGGGATCGGGTGGTGGAGTAGGTGACAGAGCGGGTGCAACACAACTCAAAGAGTCACAGGGGTGCCACTGGTCTTGTGACGGAGATGGCTGCCTGGGCAGCGACTACTGCTGCTTACGGAGATTCAAAATAGCTTCATGCATGGCGGCCCAATCGATCCTCTTATCATCTTCCCGGACATAAACAAGTTCCTAAAACTCGGGGCAATCCTCGACCAAAATCCCCTACTGACGTTGAAAATCACAATATTGAAGCACATCCCCGGCCGCGGGTAGGCAAGGCACAATCGGAGGGTGCTGCAACACGTGAGCGGCCATCAAAGCCCAAAAAATGTCTGTAAGAGACTCCGACAATGACGGAGAAGGAGCCCGCTTTGGGCACGGTGGATGCCGACGGATATGGGAAGGTGATGGAGAAGGTTGCGGGGATGGAAGCGGAGGTTGCGTAGGCAATGGCGCATGGCTAAGGAAAGGATTTGGTGAAGGCATATGCGGAGCAGGATGAGGAGGTATATAGACGGCATCCACCTGCTCGGGGTGTGGTGTTTCCTTGACCGGAGGTGGAGGTTCATGCGGGTATGACGAGGCGGAGGGCTAACTTGTGGAGGGTTGATATGTGGAGGGATATGTGAAGGCATATGGGTGTAGGGGAGCGAAAGGATGACTTGTGGAAGGATATGTGGTGGATGGCTGACTCATGGAAGGTGATGGATAGGAGGCGTATGTGGGCATAGAAGGTGGAGGGGACTCAGGGTCAAGGGAAACTAGGAGTTGTTGGCGGATGAAGCGGGCTCGGCTATAAAGCTGTTGCCATGAGGTGATATCGTTCAAGGATAAGATGAACCGATATTCGGGCATTGCATTAGAAATGATCATCTTGATTTGCTCTATATAATACACTGGATTCTTATCGGATCTTTTCGATCCTCTTCGGAGAGTTTCAGATCGCTTTTGTGGGTCCTGCGTTGAGTTTTACGATCCACGTGGGTTTTTCTCTCGTACAAGTTACGGAACCCTACAGTGAGTTTATTTGTCAGTTCATCGATTTGTGGATGCCGCAGTTGCGATGTACTCTTCCCGAGGATCGTTTCAACTATTTTTTGCGTATTTTTCAGAATTAATGGATTTTCAGGCTAAAAATTGAATTTTTGGAAATTAGGAAAATTTCCAAATTTCCTTTCCTTTTATTCTTTTTCTTTCTTCTTCCTCTCTCCTCCCTTCTCATTCGCGGCCGTGACCTTCTCTCTCTCCCGTTTTCTCTCTTCTCTCGCCCTCCCAGCTCCGGCTGCAGACGGAGGAGGCACGGGCATGCTGAGGTGATGCTGTGGGGGTGGTCCGGAGCGCGATGGGGTGAGGATCGGACCGTTTCTAGTGCGATCCCAAACGATGGATTCAAAGCCGACGATCGAGCTCGTGATGCGGTTTTCGACGCGGTTTAGTCACTACGGTGCACGGAATCGTCGATGGAGGTAGGGAGATGGAAGCTCTACTTCTATGTTACGTTCCCTCGAAGTTTCACGCCGAATGGTGAGCATATGAGTGGGTTTTATCTCGTTTGGGTAAAATCATGCTTTTGGGGTGTTCGCAGGGTTCATCAAAAAATGGCAACGATTTTTAGATCAGTTGGTATCAATCGAACCCCTGGAATGTCAGCGTTCCAGACCCGCTGATTTCGTGTTGATTGGTTGTCATTTGGGGCCGGTACGAGCGCAGGAACCCCAGTGACTCAATTAGGGTCAATTCGGTAGAATTGCCCGTTTCAAGCCGTTTGTGCATTGTTTTGACCCCTCCCGGAGTGTGGAAGGTCGGTATTATCATTATGGTTGTTTTTCCCTTCGATCGAGATCGAATGGGGTGTGAAATCGGGTCTGAGGATTAGGGTTTCGCCAGTTTTCCGTCGTGGCCGGTCGACCGGACCAGATGGGCCGGTCGACTGGCAGGCGCACGCAGGACCGTGTTGGTCCGGTCGACCAACCACCCTAGGCCGGTCGACCGACCACCCTCGGCCGGTCTACGGACCACCTTGAGCCGGTCGACCGACCCTGCTTGGTCGACCGACCCCAGGGGCCAGGTCGACCGGAATTCTGTATTTATGTCCGTTTTGAGTCCTGGTCGGTCCGGTTGAGACCCAATGACCGACCTATGGCCTCGCGAGTGTCCCGGACACCCTGTGGGTTCCGTGTCCATGTTTCTGGGGTGTCGGGAGGTGCTGTGTTACCTTGATTAGCATGCCCGTAGGGATGTGTGTCATGGGCTTTGTGTTGCGCTCGATCAAGTCACTGTGTATCGGTGTGAGTACGGTGGGATTACCTCGCATGTGAGTGGCCTCCCTTGAGTTCTTGTTTGAGGAGATGGTCTCAGCGGCTTGTGGTCTACCTCGATATTCGTGTTAATGTGGTTTTAGACCTAGTCAAGATTTTAAGTTGTTTGGCTTTGGCGGCCCAACCTTCATGCGTTTCTTTGCTGTAGCTCGCCTTTCTTAGGCCGCTACAAGTCTTTTGACTTAGGTCAATGTTTTAGGGCGGTTAATCTGGCGGTTGTCTCTGGGACCGTCTAGTCCATGTGGTGGATCTGTATTAGACCACTTTGGTGGTTTGACTAAATAGGTCAGTTTAGGGTTGACTGGGTTTAGCGGCCTAATCCTTGACCGATATGGTCCCCTAGCGGTCCATTCTATGACCGCCAGCGTATGTTCCTCCGCTTAATTCCTGCGTGTCGTTTCCCGATGTGTTGGTTTCCAAGTGCCTCTGCTTGACCTTGTGGTTTGCCCATTGTCCTGTGGACGTCTTTTGATGTTCTATGAGGGCTATAACCATGTTATCAGATAGCCAGGCGTACCCTGCTATTAGGTAGGTTTCTGTATCATTATAGAGTCATTATTGAGGTTCTAGTCAACCCGGTGAGACCCAGTGGTTGACAAGTAACCTTGTGTGTGTCTTGACTATTCTGGATAGCTTGAGATAGTGGTTCTGGATGCCTTGAGGTGCTATCCTACCTCGATTTATGTGTCAAGGTGCTTTGAGGGTCTTGTTGTTCCCTCAGGTCTCCGTGAGTCGTTTCATACGGTTGTGTAGATCTGATGATCCAGTGTCATTTTCCTACGGCTTAGGATTAGACTGATTGGCAGTTTGTCATTACCGTCATGCGACGATCTTGGCCCCGAGTGATGCAGGATGGACCACGGACACGGTAAGCTCGCGATTGTCCCTTAGCGAGGGAAGTGTCGGACGTGCGCGGTTGAGAAACCGGCAGTGAGCTAGGGTGGTCGGCTCTCTCTTGTGCCCGGATCGGGTCTCGGGACGGTCAAGCACTCTCTCGCAGCAGCGATAATAAACATTATATAGCGAGCTAGATATCCCTACACATGCTCTCTAGCAGCGGCATAAACAAGCATATATGAATAAAGCAACTGCCGAGTCAAGGTAGTGAACACAATACCTCCACGCTCTCGGCGTGGGGAAGACGGACCTGGCCGAACTCGTACTCCTGGGACAGGTAATACATGAATATTACAGCAATAAATCACTGCCCACTCCACGCAGGGAGGTAAAGGGCTACACAAGTGGGTCCGGGAGGACCGATTTCGGGTTGACGGGCGGCTTCTCGCGTCTCTTCGGCAGCACCCGAACTCGTGACTGTGGGGCCCACGTGCTGGCCGGAGGGGCCGTGTGGGACCCGGTGGCACCACTGTGGTGGGGACGCTTGGGGAAGCGCTCCCTGGGCTGGCAGCACGTTGGAACGTTGACCGAAAGCCGGGCGGCTCCGATCGGCACCCGCAGGAATAACCGGCCACGGACCTGCCGGTTCTGTTTTCTGGCGCACGCTCCGGCGAGAACGGACGCTGCGATCAGCCCCGATGTCGGATCGACACGAAACTGGCGCCGTTGGAAAGCTGCTTCGCATGGCTTCGACCCTATGGGATCATAGAAAAATCACCAGTTCTGTATTTCTGGTGGGCGAATTTGGAAGGCTGCTGTTGTATAGTACCCGAACCCTCAGATCAACAGGGAACTTTCCTGTGGATTGCCTTTGACCGCGTGGTAGACGTCCGAATCTGAAGTTGGGTTCTTCAGCAAAGTTTTAGGAAATCAAAATAGGAAACCAGGACTATTTTTAGATCTGGAACATATGGTGGGCTGGATTTCCTAGAGAGTTTACACTGGACTATGGTCGGATCTGGACTGATGCAGACAGAACTGTAGATGAGTTGTGACAAGAATTTCTAAAAATATGAAACAAACCTTATAAATTCCACGAAAATTTGGAGAAGTGGAGGAGGGTGGACAAAACTCCCAGTAAAATTGGGGGCTCCAAGAAAAATCAAAAAGTGGTCTAGAAATGGAAAACTCAGGGAAACTATCACTGTAGAGAGAGATCTGGCAGAACTAGAATGACAGTTTGAACGAAAATTGAAAAATATCAAATGAAGGAAATATGACTTGAAATTTTTTGTGAAGATAAGGGTTTGAGAGATGAACCACTCCTGAAAATTTCAGCTCCATAGGAGGAGGGATATGGGAGCAGAAATTCATGGAAGTTGCCTCTGTCCTGGATGGACAGATTACCGAAGACGGCTTCGCGGCGGCTCGATGGCGGCACGAACGGCGGCGGCAGCGGCACCGATGAACTCAGAGATTGAGGGGGAGGAGATAGAGAGGATCCACTCTAGATTTGGGGGTTGGAGGAGATGAACACCAGAGGGGAGGAGGAAGGGGGCGCACCAAGCTTCAAGCTTCCAACAATTTTATATCTTTCATTAATTTCCAAATGAAAATACAAGGTTTTATATGACTCTCATCAAATCAAATGTACACCCTTGGATGTAGGGATGGGGAATGGAGGGCTGGGATGAAGTGTGACCAACACACACAAAAAACATAAAATAATCAAGGGGGGGGGGGCGGCCTGTTGACTAGATGACTGGGTTGAATGAAAGGGTTGAATGGTAGGTAGCCTACCATGGAAAATGTTAACCACTTATCTACCATGTGGTCAATTGGCATTCCAACATTCTAGATGGCCACCTAGGATGGTTGACCAGCCCCACATGGATGACATGGACCAATGGGAAAGGGCTGAGGGCCCCCCCTTGCTGGTCCTACTGACATTTTACATATAAACTCACTAAGACTTACAATTGCGTACCTATATAACACAAGGGTATATATACAAATATGAAAGGACATAAATGCAAACAAAATGCAGACGGTCTTGCCTCGATGTCCCCATCAATTCTCCCCGGATGGGAGGAACTCGACCCCGTCGAGTAGGGGTATGGATGCTCGAGTACTCCGGCGGATCCGTCACCGTGCCAAGTAACGCGGGTATGTTTCACTCCAAGTGACCGTCACCTACTTATTCCATATGTACTCGATATGCACAAACTGCTATGGGCTAGAGGTGGACACTCCGAATGGAGCACTCTCAAAAGGGGAGGCGGCGGCTCGAAGACTCACTAGGAATCGCCGCTGAGTCCCTGTAGGTGACTAGATCCGGGTGTAGATATAGAACCGATCCCATACTCATCGAGCGAGTCCACTCGCCTCTCACTCATAAGAGACTGTCAACGAGCACAAGACACATGCAGACTCACCAAGCACTACCACACAAACAAGCAACTCAAAACACACCACATAAACAAACCACACAAATAAGAAACGGACTCATGCATGACTCTAGACAAATCTATGGTTAGTCCGACCCGTACATGGATGACGGCGGACCAGGACACCCGAACGTATGCCATGCATGCATCTGACGTAACCGGTGGTTGACATCATGCGAAAATCCTAGACCTCCTAAGGTGGGCCATGCATGCATATGGGATGTGGATGTGGGAGGACCAAGAGTAGTTCCCCTAGATGATGGTGTATCTTGTAGGTGTACGGGCTTGGTGGGCATAGATGACCCGGCCCGTGGGGTAGGAGTGTGATAGTGGACTCCCTCTAAGAAGTGAAGTATATATGGAGGGTCTAAGGATCCACTAGGGAATGGGTCAAAGGGATCAAAGAAGGTATGACCCCTTGTGGTGGGTTCCCTCAAGTCACGGTCCCACGTGTAGAAGTTTTGAAGGTGTGGATAGTCACCTTATTGAATTGTGATGGGTGGGACGGGGATCGTAGGCAAGAAGTATGATTCCTCCCTCGGACAAAAGGATATGAATTCGGGCTCGTCCGGTAGCGGGAGAAGTAGAATAACCTCTGTGCTGACACAACCCACGGTGCACTCGGAGGTAATGGACCTGTAGGCCGGATGGGTGAAGCTAAGACTAGCGGGTTGGTCAAAGCCTCGGGCCAAAAGATGCGTCAACTCCCATTGTGAATCTAATCCCATGACAAGATCGTCCAACGTATCAACATGGTGACGAGATCGAAACGTGGTATGGAATGAGTTGACCGGCACTATAGGTAGGATGGGGTCCATGGATGGAAAGGGAGGTGGGACCAAGCCATCCTTGAGCCAACTAAAAAGTGGCTCGGCGATGTGTAGTGTACCCGTTAGAAATACGGGTGGCTCGGGCCTTGGTGGCTCCAAATGAGATGGTTCCGAATCATGTTCGAACATAGAGGGTGGTGGTATTGGAGCTCTCGAGGGTGATGGAGGCGTGGTATCCATGGTGGGAAGAGGGCTTGGGGATGCTAGAGGTTGGGCCGGATGAAGACTACCGGCTATGACCTCCTTGGGCTCGGGTTGGAGTAGTGCCCTCTCAATCCTATCCAGCCCGTCCGTAAATTGTTTCAAGATCTCGGCAAGGGTGTGGGTTAGAGTAGGGACCTTGGGGTGGACTCGCTCCTCGTCCCTCGGCCTAGGTGGGGTCCTAGGCTCGGCTATAAGCGGGGCTTCCACTCGGTTGGATGTACTTGAGTGGGTTGGGATGGGGGTGCCAAGGGGAGGTTGGTTGGAGGTGACTAGGTGGGCCACTAGATTGGGGTCGCCTTGGTGGGCTTGGACGGCGGTGAAGGGGTGGGATTGGGTAGAGGTGTGGCCCACTTGATTGTGGGTGAGTTGGTGGGGTTGGTGAGTGGTATGACCTCCGTGGTTGGAGGTAGGTGGGCGGGGAAAGTAGGCCCTCCTAAGCGCTCCCTTCATTTCCCACAATGACTCGATGGGCCTTAGATTCCTATCCTCCCTCCAATATTTGATGTCCCTCCATGTTTCGGCGGCTTCACCGAAAAGTCACCTTTTGGCAACATCGACTTGCATGGGCCCGTACATATTGTACACCTCGAAGTAGTCGTCCGTAATGGCTTCCGACTCTAGGTAGTCACCTGGGTCATCGGACCCGTAGAAGTCCCAGGTTTCAGGCCTAGTGGGGTGGTTCGGGTGGTCCTTCCATTTGAGATAGTATCGCCACCATGGATAAGATTTGGGTGTTTGGTAATCCATGGGACACGGGGAAGCTAGAGGATGGCCATGCCGACACTAGTAGATAAACCAACTAGACAATGGACTACAACCCTAGACATGACGACCAAGACTCGGTACGTGACGGAGCTAACTGATCCGAAGATCACTCGCACAAGTGTGCGGCCTTCCCGATAGGCGTAGCCTAACGTTCGGACAACACTTTTTGATATACCGAGTGTAGACACGCCAAAATTGACATTACTTTGAGTATTTCTCATATTGCCTGGTAATGCCCCATTTGACCCTCAAATTAGCTTATTTGAGTGTTTTTTCCATTTTTCATGGATTTTCTCCCCTTTCCCTCTTTTTTAAATTAACGCCCTGGAGAGGGGCGTGTTTTTAAAACGCAGCCTGATCCAGGGCGTGTCTCCCCATTTTATCTATTTCTCCCCAATTTTACCTATTTTATAAATTCGTGACCTGGTGAAGGGCGTGTTTTAAAACACGACCTGACCTAGGGCGTTTCGTGATGAAAGGACGCCCTGAGATGAGGGCGTCAATTCCCGGCATTATCCAATTTTTGAAAAAGAATAAATGTTTTGAAAAATGTTAATTAACGCCCTCCTTTGGGGCGTGTTTCAATTAACGCCTCTCCAGGAGGCGTATTTCAGAATTTCCAAATAAAAGAAATATTTATTTCCAAAATTGATCTGGGAGTTGACGCCCTTGGCCAGGTCGTGTTTTGAATTAACGCCCCTTGACAGGTCGTCAATTCTTGAATTGACGCCCTGACCAAGGGCGTGTTTCATCTTCTGGCTTCGCAGCCCTTTCCCCAGAGAGTCCTTGCCTCGTTAGACTCCTGCCATGATTGGGGCTCTTGCCCATTCTTATCCTTCCCCCTTATTGGACTCTTGCCCATGTTTATCTCCTCCAATTCTATTTAATAGGGCCGACTGCTCTGTTGTTAAGGTTGGATTCTTCCCTTCCGATCCTTCTTCTTCTTCTTCTTCTGTTTTTTTTTTCTTTTTACAGGTTGCTGTCGCTGCTGTTTCTGGCTGAAGGAGTGGCTTCGTGAGCGTCCATCTTCATCCTCTGCAAGCTTTCTCCCCATTGAATATCAAGCCAAAAGCACAGGCCTTTCTTAATTTTTATTCAATCCTTTTTCTTTTTAATCATACGCATGCATGCATCTTAGTTGATATTTATGTGAATCTCTCCCCTCTCAATTACGTTGAGAAGCTCCCCCGCAGTGCATCTTTCGCACTCTTTTTTTTATTCACTTGATTTATCATATCATCATCATCATATTTCCTACCCCCTTTTTTGCATAGGGGTTTAAGGGCAACCACCCTTAAGGTGTGTTCTTCACCATGATTTCATGCTCATACATTTTTAAGAATTTGATGCTACACACCATATTCTAATCCATATTTTTTATTGGTGTTTGTCTTTTTTGCAAGGGTAATAAAAGCAAGAACTCTCTTCATCGGCCGACCGATTTGAAGAGAAAGGAAGCACTCACATCCCCGCATCTTTTGAGGTACTTTTCGCGATCATTCCTCCCATGTTCTTATTGATTATATTTTTGAGACCTAGCGTCTCTGGCGATCACACACTCCCCTTGTGCACCTCGTGCATATATTTTCCTCCACATTGATGATTATTGCATATCTTTTCTTTGTTATTTTTCTTAAGTGGATTATTCTAAATTAGAGATCTACCAATTGGCGATCACGGTGGGACCCCTATTGTTCTCTTTTTTTGATTATCCCTTTCCCCTTTGGCACCCTCGCGTGCCCTTTCCCTTTGGTACCCACGGTACCCTTTCCTTTGTGCCCCTCGGGCACCCTCCTTTGTGCTTTTGCACTTCCCCACTAGTGATTGGCTAGTTTATAAGATCTCTTTTTTTAGAAATTCCACTCATCCTCTTAAAAATAAAATCTTAATGAGCATGATATCCTATTGATTGCCTTATTTATGTGATTGTGAGTGTTTCATTTTGCTGGTCGTGGAGCTTTCTGAGAATTAACGCCTCAATTTGGGGCGTGTTTAAAATTAACGCCCCCATACAGGGCGCTTTTTGATTCTATAACGCCTTCCGTCAGGGCGTTTTCTAGCGCGTCCCTGGTGCTTTGTGAATTAACGCCCTACCACAGGGCGCCTTTTCATTGCAGAACGCCTCACTCAGGGGCGTGTCTTGTTTTGGCCGTGCATCCCCTGAGAGTTGACGCCCTCACCCCGAGGCGTCCTTTTGATTTATAGCGCCCCCTTTCAGGGCGTCTTTTACTGGAAATTATTGTATTACGGTGTGCAGCTGGTTTCTGAATTCACGCCCTTCTAGACGGCGTCCTGTTATTTGGTAACGCCTCACACAAAGGCGTTGCTTTGCTACCCCTGGGTTTTGACGCCCTCACCAGGAGGCATTTCTTTGGTTTGTAGCGCCCCATATCAGGGCGCGTTTTTCTCTGCCTGTGGGCCCTCCACAGTGATTCACGCCCTGCCCAGGGCATCTCTTTTCTGTTAGCGACCTTACCCAGGTCGTGTCTTTCCTGAGTTTTCACAGAGCCCGTGCTTATCTGTGCATTGATTTTATATTGATTATACCATTTACTTGGCTCTATTGGTGGATTTGTTTATATCTCCTTGCATTGCATTCATTCATTTCTTTGCATTGGTATGGGAGACCTCCTCTCTCCTCACTAGGATTCCACACACCCCCTTGGTGAAGGAACGACCCTCCATTGAACATTCCGTCTCTTTGGATTGGAAATTCCTAAACCAAGCCTCCATAAGCCCCCACACCCGTGGATTCCCTCACGGACGCCGGGCAGGTTGTACCCTTGAAGTTCCCGAGTTTAGTTGGCCTATACGTGGTGAGAGAGTGTTCCTAGTTGGCATTGGAGTTAAATCATATTGAAACTAGGATCCTCCCTTGTGTGAATCATATCAATTTACATAAATTCATTAATTCCCCAAGGTTCAAACATAAAAATCAAGGTAACCATTCCAACTTGTGTGTTTCTTTGTAAATTGTTTGCACATTAAATTGCTTGCATGGCTTACTTTGATAGACAAAATAACATGTTCAATTCAATTAATGTTCATGAGGGTGATCAACCTAGCACATCTTATTCCCCTCAAATTCAACATGTTCATCATTCTCACCATACTTTCAAGGGACCACGTCCTCATTCTTATGGTGTTGCCCGACCCATGGGCAATGTCCATCCTTATGGTCCCCCTACTCAATCACGAGCCACTATTCCTTCGGGACCCTCTCGTCCCAATGATGAGAAGGTCTCCCAAATTTTGCATGCATTAGATCATCTCACCCCTCAACAGATCCAAGCCCTTAAGGCCGCTGTTGAGGGTGCATCTCCTTCATCTTCCCCTTCCAATCCTAATCGGGTGGCCCATCACCCACCTCCCTCTTCTATTTACGACCATCCACGGGTGGCCTATCACCTACTTCCCTCTTCCACTCATGTTCCTAATCGGGTAGCCCATTACCCATCTCCTTCTATTCACACTCCTCCTCGGGTGGTCCGACACCCGCCTCCTTCTATTCCTCCTCCATCACGGCTCCGAGGCCCATTTACTCCTTGCAATCCGGCCCGTCCGGGTTCTTTTACGGGTCATCCCGTCAACTCCCCTCCACGGCATTCTTATGCTACCCCTCCTCCTTCAAGGCCCTGCCAGCCCTCGGTAGTTCAAGTCACACCCCTCCAACAATCTCTGCTTGATAAGATTACTTTGATGGAGGAACGAATAAAGAGGGTCACGGCTCCTCCTACTCCAGTCAATCCTCTCCATGCCGCTTTGGACGAGATTACAAAGATGGAGAGAGAATGGAAAGACAGGAGGGATGATTACGGCGTCGGCGGTTCAAGTGAGCAAGAGCTGGCATTCGAAGAATCCGAGGCAGTATACGATGATGATGAAGCTCCGCAGGCACCCCTTTCAAGTTTCCTTAACTTTCTGCTTTCCCCATTTTCATTCGATGAACCCCCTGCTCAGGAGGAAATCACTCCTAATTCAACCCCTATTTATGAGACTAGTTGGTGTTACGACGATGGGTCGATATTCCAATCGCCCGCGCCGGCGCCTATTGAGTCTCTTCCCATTCCCACTCCCACTCCTAACACCGCTCGCCCCGTCTGGCATTTCCTACGCACCAAACCTTCACCCATTAACCCTCCACTAATTAAATCTCCACCTATTAAGCCATCAACCTCCACACCATCGGCCTCCACCGAGCCTACCATTGAACTATCCCCAATTCAACCTCCCGTTATCCCATTACCACCATCCCTAAAACCCACTTTACGTACCCCACCATTTAACCCTTCACCCTTACCTATGGTTAATCCTGAGCAGGATCCACCACTTTTTGCACTCGAGCTAACCCCGACCGCTTGCAAGCAAAGGGAGAAACTCGATGTGTTTGAACCTCCGCCTCCACTTACGCCAACACTTTCCATTATACCTCCACCACTCACAAAGCCTTCCGCCTCCGCTTCACCTCCCTCTACTACTCGGAATGGGGGGCCTTCTACAAGCACAGGTGCCGAAGATGATCAAGAGCCGGGTAGCAAAGATTTGGCCACGCTATTCAAGATTCAAGAATTCATTTGCCGGATGCCAATCCGGGTTATTGTGCCAAGCACGGTCGAAGAAGCCAAGTCGCCGACATGCCAAGCATTGATGCTGTGTAAGGGCCGGGCAGGGCACCCTTTGTTCCAATTTCCAAATTTTGAATCTTTGGGCAACATAATGCTTCCGAGCCCAACTTTCCAACTCCCTCACACCATTACTTTGCACTCTCCAAGGGAGTTGACATTCACCATTGAAGCTTCGGCAGGGGCTATTTCTCATACACTTTCACTGCCGTGGAGGGGCAGTTATCTTAATGCTAAGGGGCCATCCCTTATTTGTTCCACTTTCTATTCATCCATCTCTATCACTTTTTCTTCATGGGCCATTCCCAGGGTTAGGAGGATGATCTCATCCTCTCGCCCTTCACATTCTTCATATTCTTTGCATTTCATGCATTCATCGCATCCATCCCATTGCATGCATTTGCACCTCCTGCTTCCCGGGTTTCCAAACCCGTATCTTCCCCGCCTTCCGGCACCTCCGGATATTCCGCACTTCCCATCTTATTCATCTTCATCTTTTTATCCACTATCCCTGGGGCATCGCGTCCCTTTTCCTGCTATCTCCCTGGAACCTCCAGGAATTTTATCCCTCCTCTTTGGGCATCTCGGCCTTTCTGATTCTATTCCTCCGGAACCTCCGGACTTTCCCTTTGGGCACGACGCCCCTCTCCACCTTTTTTATTTGCTTCCTCCGGAACCTCCGGACTTTTCCCTCGGGCACGACGCCCCTTTCCACCTTCTCCTTCCTGATTTCATTCCTTCGGAACCTCCGGATTTTCCCCTTGGGCATCACGCCCCTTTCCATTTGCTTCCTCCAGGACCTCCGGACTTTCCCCTCGGGCACGACGCCCCTTTCCACCCTTTCTATCTCATTCCTCCGGAACCTCCGAACTTTTCCCTCGGGCACGACGCCCCTTTCCACCTTCTCCTTCCTGATTTCATTCCTCCGGAACCTCCGGATTTTTCTCTCCTCCCTGGGCATCGCGTCCCTCGGCATTTGCTTCCTCCGGAACCTCCGGACCCTCCATCTTTCTTCCGATTCATCTTTCTAATCTTCCTGAACATCACATCCTTCATTTTCTTCTTCCTTTTCCATCATCTTTTTCCCTATTTCTCCCCAGGGCATCGCATCCCTTCTTTCAATTTTCTTCCGAAACCTCCGGATTCCTCCTATCCCTCTCATGATTCTCCTCTTCCTCCGGACCCTCCGGATCCGCCTCTTTCTATCTACCAATTTCTTCTTCTGATTCCTCCTGATTCTGGGTCCGACCCAACTTCTTCCACATCCACTGCCTTGGGCATCTGCCCATTCTCCCATTACTTTCGAGGCTTTAGTCCTCACTCCTCCTTCTAATTCTCCGCTTCTTCTGTAGACCTTTCATGTGATCAGGGTCTCCACACCTTAGTGAGGGAGTTCTAGCCCTCGCCTCTTTTCCTTTTTTCCTTATTCGTCTGAGTCTGGTCTTGGCATCACTCCTTCTTGTTAAGCCACTTTCAATCCTTTGCTTCCAATCCTTTATCTGCCTAAGAGGACTATCCCACGATGATCAACCTCTCGCGGCAGCTGCTTTAACAAAGGTTGCAAGGTAATATATTGACGTAAGTATGCATTTATATGATATCATTACCTCATTACTTCACGCATGATTTTCAAAATGAAGTGCTTCCTAACAAGATTAAGAGTGGTGTTTTAGATCTTTATCTTAGGCTTTTGTTAAATTAAATCATTGTTAAAAAGAGTCCTTTAGGCTTGCTTATGCAGCACCTTGGTTAATAAGCACCCCGCGCTGGGAATTCAATATTCTCTCCCTGCTTGTTAAGATCAACCCTCAGCTGGGCACCTCACACACTTCACGGCGTCCTTAGCCGGCTCCTTTGGTTAAACACCGTTGCTACCTTGGCCATGCCATGAGTATATCTGAAAGTCTTTTCTCTTCTTTACTCGGCCACGTGCAGGGGCAAGAGGTTGACGGATGAGATGACCAACCTCGGTAATCCCCAATACGAGAGGAGTCTCAAATAGGGGCAGTCTTGACCCAAAATCAATATGAGTTTTCATATGAGTTTCATGATATACATCTCGCCAAAAGGGCTATTATGAAAATCAAGTCAAAATTTCGATAAAAGTAAAAGTATGAATTATGGCATGTCAAGAGTGGCAAAGTCCCCGCAGGGAAAATCCTGGTCGTATGCATGTCAAGGGTCTAAAAATTAAAGGCACAAAGCCCCGGCACAACAGACTACCTCTTTGAAGGGAACACCTTGGAAGGAATTCAAGTCCCGATATCTCCCATCCTGCACAAAGCTTGTCACAATTGTTCTTCTCTTTTCCCTCTAAGACCGAATGTTTCTCAGGTATGGCCTTGGTAGGGGCACCGTTGATCAAAGACGGTCGGTTATAGGATGCCACTTTCAATGCACGTCCAGCTTTGGGCAGTTTTAGCGAAAAGGGAAGGAACAAGGACCCCTAGCCAGTGGTTCAAAACAACCCTTTGATGCTGCATTAACAATGTCTAAGCCAAAATCCAAAAAAATTGAATATTTCCCGATCAAAATCCCAACAAAAATTCAAAATATTTTCTAAAAATCTCCATAAAAATTCAAATATTTTCAAAACTCATAAAAATTTGCATATTCCAAAACTCATAAAAATTAGCATATTCCAAAACTCATAAAAATTTGCATATTTTCAAAATCCAAAAATTTGCATTGTATTTTCTGATGGTGTTTTGCAGGAACAGCTTTGCAGAGACCAAAAGCACGGGATGGGTCCTCTCTCTACTTATTGCTATCAATCTATTGATTCTTCCCAATATTCTCATGACATGCCACCTAGGGGCATCATCTTCCTATCTCATTCTGATTATCATATCTCATGATTATTCATCTCCAAATCTTTTTTTAGTCAACTCCTGCTAATTTCATCTGATCACTCCGCCGATGGGCATTATATCAGATCTTGATCATTTAACTCCAAAACTTGATTAGCCAGATTGTCATCCTCATGACAAACAACAAATAATGATGCTTTGCTATGCCATGATTTGACCTATGCTGTTCATGATATATGCTATGATTGGTTGCTTTGATTCATGCTATGCATGCTATGATTAAATACCGTATTCATTGCTTGTTATATCTTGGCTAATAAATTTTCGAGCGCAGGAAGAGGCTCTTGGTCCCGCCGGCAGGGCATCATCACTCAAAGTCCCACGGTGATTGCAGCTCATTTCTCAGTTCCCATGCTTATTGATATCACCATCTCCCTGTATGCATTCTACTACATGTTACATATGTTACTAGATTATATCAAGGACCTTGTGGCTTTGGTAAATCTGGGATTTGAGTTCCCCTTCATCAAAAATAATGATGATTCCAGAGAAGTCTTAGTCACACGGATAGGCCGTTGAGCCGTCCAAGACTGGGGATGATGGTTCCCTTTTTACGAGTTGGTGCGTGGATAAACGGGCTTCGGCTTAGTATCAGCTCGCAGAATTGGTTTCTTGACCCAGTCTGGGCAGTTTAACAATATTATCCTTGATTATATTATATTTTCATTTGTTATTTTCCCTTTAGCCCAGCATGCATTCATGTAGGACTTTGAATTAATATTGGAAAATCATTCTGATAAGCTGATGTTGAGAGTTAAATTGATCTTAATCTTTCTCGATATGAAATTTTCATTGTCGAATTGGATCCTCAGTTCGTTTTATCGCTGTTTTGGGTGATTTTCTCGAAAGCTCCTTGTTTGGATTTTCATCATCTTATTTTATATCCTTTCCTTTGATCCACCTTGGCTGCAGCACGTCCACATTGGCTGGTAACCGCTCCCCAATAGTGAAATCTACAGGTTTGTGACCTGGGGTACTTCCACCGCACTGGAAGTTGATCATTTTATTTTATCTTCTTCGTGCACCGCGTGTGCATCTCCCCTTTTATCCAAACATTATTGATTTCGTTGGATTTCCCGAGATTTGCTTCATCTCGAGCTTTTGATTTCATTTCTTATCAAGTGATGTTGATTGCCTGTCTCATCACACCTTGACATCTACTTTTCAGTTTGCTACGCTCCCTTGCAAAGTAGACGCCAAGGCGGGGCAGCTGTAGACACGCCAAAATTGACATTACTTTGAGTATTTCTCATATTGCCTGGTAATGCCCCATTTGACCCTCAAATTAGCTTATTTGAGTATTTTTTCCATTTTTCATGGATTTTCTCCCCTTTCCCTCTTTTTTAAATTAACACCCTGGAGAGGGGCGTGTTTTTAAAACGCGGCCTGATCCAGGGCGTGTCTCCCCATTTTATCTATTTCTCCTCAATTTTACCTATTTTATAAATTCGTGACCTGGTGAAGGGCGTGTTTTAAAACACGACCTGACCTAGGACATTTCTTGATGAAAGGACGCCCTGAGATGAGGGCGTCAATTCCCGGCATTATCCAATTTTTGAAAAAGAATAAATGTTTTGAAAAATGTTAATTAACGCCCTCCTTTGGGGCGTGTTTCAATTAACGCCTCTCCAGGAGGCATGTTTCAGAATTTCCAAATAAAAGAAATATTTATTTCCAAAATTGATCTGAGAGTTGACGCCCTTGGCCAGGTCGTGTTTTGAATTAACGCCCCTTGACAGGTCGTCAATTCTTGAATTGACGCCCTGACCAAGGGCGTGTTTCATCTTCTGGCTTCGCAGCCCTTTCCCCAGAGTGTCCTTGCCTCGTTAGACTCCTGCCTTGATTGGGGCTCTTGTCCATTCTTATCCTTCCCCCTTATTGGACTCTTGCCCATGTTTATCTCCTCCAATTCTATTTAATAGGGCCGACTGCTCTGTTGTTAAGGTTGGATTCTTCCCTTCCGATCCTTCTTCTTCTTCTTCTTCTATTTTTTTTCTTTTTACAGGTTGCTGTCACTGCTGTTTCTGGCTGAAGGAGTGGCTTCGTGAGCGTCCATCTTCATCCTCTGCAAGCTTTCTCCCCATTGAATATCAAGCCAAAAGCACAGGCCTTTCTTAATTTTTATTCAATCCTTTTTCTTTTTATTCATACGCATGCATGCATCTTAGTTGATATTTATGTGAATCTCTCCCCTCTCAATTACGTTGAGAAGCTCCCCCGCAGTGCATCTTTCGCACTCTTTTTTTTATTCACTTGATTTATCATATCATCATCATCATATTTCCTACCCCCTTTTTTGCATAGGGGTTTAAGGGCAACCACCCTTAAGGTGTGTTCTTCACCATGATTTCATGCTCATACATTTTTAAGAATTTGATGCTACACACCATATTCTAATACATATTTTTTATTGGTGTTTGTCTTTTTTGCAAGGGTAATAAAAGCAAGAACTCTCTTCATCGGCCGGCCGATTTGAAGAGAAAGGAAGCGCTCACATCCCCGCATCTTTTGAGGTACTTTTCGCGATCATTCCTCCCATGTTCTTATTGATTATATTTTTGAGACCTAGCGTCTCTGGCGATCACACACTCCCCTTGTGCACCTCGTGCATATATTTTCCTCCATATTGATGATTATTGCATGTCTTTTCTTTATTATTTTTCTCAAGTGGATTATTCTAAATTAGAGATCTACACCGAGTAAAGGGATGTATGCGACCCAAAAGACACTTTTTTTTGTTTTAAAACAATGATGACCCGAAACACGACTTAGACAATGACTAATGACTATACGTAAATGACACTCTTTTTTTTTACTTTTAGACACCCTAGACTCAAACTCTCTCTGATACCAAATTGATGCGGGACGGACCAGGGACATGACAAACTCGCGATTGTCCCTTAACGAGGGAAGCGCCGGACGTGCGCGGTTGAGAAACCGGTAGCGAGCTAGGGTGGTCGGCTCTCTCTTGTGCCCGGATCGGGTCACGGGACGGTCAAGCACTCTCTCGCAGCAGCGGTAATAAACATTATATAGCGAGCAAGATATCCCTACACATGCTCTCTAGCAGCGGCATAAACAAGCATGTATGAATAAAGCAACTGCCGAGTCAAGGTAGCGAACACAATACCTCCACGCTCTCGGAGTGGGGAAGACGGACCCGGCCGAACTCGTACTCCCGGGACAGTTAATACATGAATATTACAGCAATAAATCACTGCCCACTCCACGCAGGGAGGTAAAGGGCTACACAAGTGGGTCCGGGAGGACCGATTTCGGGTTGACGGGCGGCTTCTCGGGTCTATTCGGCAGCACCCGAACTCGTGACTGTGGGGCCCACGTGCTGGCCGGAGGGGCCGTGTGGGACCCGGTGGCACCACTGTGGTGGGGACACTTGGGGAAGCGCTCCCTAGGCTGGCCGCACGCTGGAACGTCGACCGGAAGCCGTGCGGCTCCGATCGGCACCCGCCGGAATAACCGGCCACGGACCTGCCAGTTCTATTTTCTAGCGCGCGCTCCAGCGAGAACATACGATGCGATCAGCCCCGACGTCGGATCGACACGAAACTGGCACCGTTGGAAAGCTGCTTCAAAGGGATTCGACCATATGGGATCACAGAAAAATCACCAGTTCTGTATTTCTTGTGGGCGAATTTGGAAGGCTGCTATTGTACAGTACCCGAACCCTCAGATCAACAGGGAACTTTCCTGTGGATTGCCTTTGACCGTGAGGTAGAATTCCGAATCTGAAGTTGGGTTCTTCAGGAAAGTTGTAGGAAATCAAAATAGGAAATCAGGACTATTTTTAGATCTGGAACATATGGTGGTCTGGATTTTCTAGAGAGTTTACACTGGACTATGGTCGGATCTGGACTGATGCAGACAGAACTGTAGATGAGTTGGGACAGGAATTTCTAAAAATATGAAACGAACTTTATAAATTCCACGAAACTTTGGAGAGGTGGAGGAGGGTGGACAGAACTCCTAGTAAAATTGGGGGCTCCAAGAAAAATCAAAAAGTGGTCTGGAAATGGAAAACTCAGGGAAACTATCACTGTAGACAGAGATCTGGCAGAACTGGAATGACAGTTTGAACGAAAATTGAAAAATATCAAATGAAATAAACATGACTTGAAATTTTTTGTGAAGATAAGGGTTCGAGAGGGGAACCACTCTTGAAAATTTCAGCTCCAGAGGAGGAGGGAGATGGGAGCAGAAATTCGTGGAAGTTGCCTCTGTCCTGGATGGACAGATTACCGAAGACGGCTTCGCGGCGGCTCGATGGCGGCATGAACGGCGGCGGCGGCGGCACCGATGAACTCAGAGATTGAGGGGGAGGAGATAGAGAGGATCCACTCTAGAATTGGGGGTTGGAGAAGATGAACACTAGAGGGGAGGAGGAAGGGGGCGCACCAAGCTTCAAGCTTCCAACAATTTTCTATCTTTCATTAATTTCCAAATAAAAATACAAGATTTTATATGACTCTCATCAAATCAAATGTACACCCTTGGATCTAGGGATGGGGAATGGAGGGCTGGGATGAAGTGTGACCAACACACACCAAAAACATAAAATAATCAAGGGGGGGGGGCCTATTGACTAGATGAATGGGTTGAATGAAAGGGTTGAATGGTAGGTAGCCTACCATGGAAAATGTTAACCACTTGTCTACCATGTGGTCAATTGGCATTCCAACCTTCTAGATGGCCACCTAGGATGGTTGACCAGCCCAACATGGATGACATGGATCAATGGGAAAGGGCTGAGGGCCCCCCCTTGCTGGTCCTACTGACATTTTACATATAAACCCACTAAGACTTACAATTGTGTACCCATATAACACAAGGGTATACATACAAATATGAAAGGACATAAATGCAAACAAAATGCAGACGGTCTTGCCTCGATGTCCCCATCATCGAGTCATGAGACTCAAAGATTGTTGCGTTGATATGTCTAGTTGCCCTGTCCTGAGTCTGTTGGCAGTTGGTGTGCTGCCTTTGTGCTTCGTAGTACGGGTGACAGTGCGTGCTTAGCCTGTCTGTACTCCAGCACTCGTGTTTCAGAGTCTCCGTGTCTAGTGAGCCTCCACTAGTCGTAGCCTCACGATCTCGAGTGTCGGCCCACCCAGGAGTGGTGGCGAGGGTAGTTCCCGAGATATGATTTTTAAGCTAGTTTCCGTGGGCCCCTACTTTACGGTAGCGTCTTGCTGGGGGGAAAACTAGCTAGAGGCCTGGCTCTAGGGAAGAGTCAGTGTATGCACACGTGGTCAGGGGCGTTTGGACTGGCGCCGACGGGTGTGACCCTGACTAGTCACTCGTTATTGTAGTTCCTGTTCTGGTTGTGTGAGTATCTCAGTCTCCGTCGTTCTCGGCGTCTGTAGCGAGATACCTGTGGCGCAGTGTAAGACGTCAGTGGACGCATCTGGTTGTTCTTCTAGTGAGGAGGTGCTTCCGTCACGTGACACGTGACTCTCATATTTCTCGTGCGTCGTGACCTCTTTGGGTTAGTCTTTTCTTGGCCTTACCCGAGGTCAGCGCTGTGTGGTATGCATGACGATCTAGTCATGTATGCGTTTACGCTTAGGGGGCGTGCACGACAATCCAATCGTGTAGGCTTTAGTGTTCCATGTCTGTCTAGGTCTTTTCTAGGCCTTTTTCTGCTTTCCTCGGCCTTAGTTTTAAGGCTGGTGTCTTACCGACGGATCGGTAACTCCTGACTTGTGAGATCAGGGTTCGCCATTCTATCGCTGTATGGAGTAGCTTAGGGAGCCGAGCTTCTCTCGATAGCCGTGTTCTCATTCTTTACAGCTTTGCTTTTCCCTTTTCTTTTAGCTATTCCTACTCCTTCCGTTTTTGGCTTTCTTTTATAGCTTTCTAGTTGTAGTTTAGCTTTTCCTATTTTACTACTCCTGCTGTTTTAGCTGTTGTTCCGTGTTACTGCGTATTTTTCAGTGGGGATCCACGTGACCCCTACTGAGCCAGTGACACGAGGCTCACCCCTGCTTTTCAGGTGGGGTCATCTCTGCTTCCTTTGCGGTTCTTGGTGTGCCGAGTTCGTAGTTGCCAGCAGTACTTGCGTCGGGCTTCCCCCGACCTCAGTGTACATTTTTCTTTCTGTTGGACTGTACTTGTCTTTCCTTTGGACTGGACTCTGGTGTAATTGTTAATTTTAACTATTAATTAAAAAGTAATTTTATTTCTGCTACTTTAGCAAACCTGATTAATGAAATTTAATTACTTACTGTTATATCTGTGACTTCAATGTGCTACACGACATTCCTTTTATCCCTTTGGAGCTTTACAGCTCTTGGGAGGCTTTACGGGTTCCAAGTGGTATCAGGTCTACTCGGTAGTCCTATCGGGTATATCCGGTATCCGGAGTTTGGGTCGTCAAAGGTGGTATCAGAGTGGTTGTTGTGTGAAGTACATGGGAATCCGAGATATACAGTATCCAGAGTCCTGAAAGTCGAGTACAGTCTTTCGTTGGCTTAGGTTTCGCGATTCTTTGTCGCTTTGTTTTTCGTAAGTGGTCTTATGCATGCTATGTTGGCACTGTACGAGATGGTTTTGCTCTCGTCAGGATGCGACGGGATGCTCTTTTTTGTCGTGGTGTTTGTCTTGATCGGGCTGTACTTGGTAGAGTTCACCGGAAGGCTTGAATCTGCAGTACATTATTCAAGATTTTTCTGTGGTTTGTTCCGGTGGCTGGTGACTTTTTCGAGTTGGTGTGATGGCTGTACACATTCTTACGTTGTTTTGGTAGTCCCAGCTTAAGTCTGTGCAGCTCCTGAGGTGTTTCACTTCTGTTGAAGTGTTTGTTTTATTGCCTCGATTGAGAAGATGCTCAAGCGAATCTAGGACTTTCCTTCCTGGTGAGCTGCTATTAGTGAGCTTGATGCTTCTCATCCTATTGGGTGGAATCTTTTCGAGGTAAGCCTTAGAAGCGCTATCTTAGTGACGCCTTTGTCCTGTGTCCGCTTAAGTGTGGACATTATTTATTTTGAGCCTGATCTGCTCTTTGTTCTGTCGTTGCTTGGTTTTGGACCTAATCTTTATGTTGAGAGATGTTGTGCACCGTGTTCGTCGTGCCGTGTCTGACAGCTGACGTGTTGTGAAGGCTCAATAATTGTTTTCAAGACGTAAGGGTAAGCTGAGATTAGCCTTTCTTTGTGCTTTGTGTTGAAGCTCTAGTACTCTTTTTCTTTTGCACTTAGGCTACGTATGATCAGTTGTTCGCAGGATCAGTACTCGTGGTGTAATATATTACGATTTTCATGAATTACGATGGCGTCGAGTGTGTGCTGAGATGCGGATACCGAGATATTTTTGATGCCTGTGTGCGTTGTTTGAGTGCGCAGCAGAAGCGTGTGGGCTGATAACCCACAGGTCGAGGATCGTGTTGTAAGATTCTGGCTAGTCGAGAGAATTGTTTTTCTCGATGTGACTTCGTCTTGGCTTCGTGTGCCTTGATGTTGTCTGTTGCCATGTCGTTGTTCTTGAAGGCATTCTTGTGTTGGCACTGGCATTTGTGAGTGTTGGGGAATATGTCAGCATTTCTGCTGGTTGAGTACCCTCTACTCTGCAATTCTTTCTTGGGTGTTGTGCTCTCAGGGCGTGATCGTAGTCCTTGAGATACGTTTCCCAAGATTGTTGTTATTCTTGTTGTCGTGGGTCTTTTCCACGTAAGCTATTCATTGCATGACTAGTTCATTATAGTCGTGTGTTCAGCTGTTATTATGCCTTGATGTGACCCAACTTGCAGTTGTATTCTGTGGTTCTGTGTTCAATACGGAGCCAAGATTCTGCAAGTGTTGCTGCTGTTGTCATTTTGTCGTTGTTTCCCTGTGATTCTGTCTTAGCATCGTGTGGACCATGATCTTGTTGGTTAGTTTTGTTGTACTCTTCTTTTCTGGTAGAGTTAGCATATGACTCGAATCAGATGTAATGTCTGAATGAGGACTGACTTGACTGTGTTTGTGGTCCGGTGCTGTCGTTGGCGTCCTGTGTGCCAGGTTTCGTGGTTGCCTTTGGCACTAGAGCTGATGATGTCGAGCTGTCAGCTGAGAGGACTATGCTTCCTTGTTTAAGCTGATGCTTGTCGTATCTGTTGTTTTGTTTCCCGATAGCTGTTGTCGTGGCATGGGTCGTGTCTCCTTTCCTGTGAGACGTAAGCGGCGTTGCCTTGTTTCGGAGGTGTCAGACTTGTGTTTACTCGTGCATTATGCTCGTCCTTTGGAACGATTTCCCTTGAGATCCAGAGCATCTGCTTGTGATTATGATCTAATAGTGTTCCTCTGAACTGTGTTTTTCGAGATTTATGTTGTTCCGAGTTCAGATGTTTGGGTTTGTTCTTCCCTGCTTCTCCTTGCTAGCTCCTTAAATTTTGAGGATGAAATTTCTTGAAGGAGGGGAGGTTGTAATACCCTGGATTCTTATCGGATCTTTCAGATCCTGTTCGGAGAGTTTCGGATCGCTTTTGTGGGTCCTGAGTTGAGTTTTATGATCCATGTGGGTTTTTCTCTCGTATAAGTTACGGAACCCTATGGTGAGTTTATTTCTCAGTTCATCGACTCATGGAGCCGCAGTTGCGATGTACTATTCCCGAGGATCGTTTGGACTATTTTTGCGTATTTTTCTGAATTAGTGGATTTTCGGGCTAAAAATAGAATTTTTGGAAATTAGGAAAATTTCCTAATTTCTTTTCCTTTTATTCTTTTTCTTTCTTCTTCCTCTCTCCTCCTTTCTCATTCACGGCCGTGACCTTCTCTCTCCCCTATTTTCTCTCTTCTCTCACCCTCCCGACTTCGGCTGCAGACGGAGGAGGCACGGGCAGGCTAAGGTGATGCTGTGTGGGTGGTCTGGAGCACGATGGGGTGAGGATCGGACCGTTTCTGGTGCGATCCCAAACGGTATATTCAAAGCCGATGATCGAGCTCGCGATGCAGTTTTCGGCGCAGTTTAGTCACTACGGTGCACGGAATAATCGGTGGACGTAGGGAGACGGAAGCTCTACTTCTATATTACGTTCCCTCGAAGATTCACGCCGAACGGTGAGCATACGAGTGGGTTTTATCTCGTTTAGGTAAAATCATGCTTTTGGGGTGTTCGCAGGGTTCGTCGAAAAATGGCGACGATTTTTTGATCAGTTGGTATCAATCGAACCCCTGGAATGTCAGCATTCCAGATCCGCTGATTTCGTGTTGATTGGTTGTCATTTGGGGCCGGTACGAGCCCAGCAACCCCGGTGACTCAATTAGAGTCAATTCGGTAGAATTGTCCATTTCAAGCCGCTTGTGTGTTGTTTTGACCCCTTTCGGAGTGTGGAAGGTCGGTATTATCATTATGGTTGTTTTCCCCTTCGATCGGGATCGAATGGGGCTTGGAATCGGGCCCGAGGATTAGGGTTTGGCCGGTTTTCCGCCGTGACCGGTCGACCGAGCCGGATGGGCCAGTCGACCGGCAGGCACCCACAGGACAATGTTGGTCCGGTCGTTGGTCCGGTCGACCGACCACCTTGAGCCGGTCGACCGACCACCCTGGGCCGGTCGACCGACCATGCTTGGTCGACCGACCCCAGGGGCCAGGTTGACCAGAATTCTGTATTTATGTCCGTTTTGAGTCCTGGTCGGCCCGGTTGTGACCCAATGATTGACCTATGGCCTCGCGAGTGTCCCAGACATCCTGTGGGTTCTGTGTCCGTGTTTCTGGGGTGTCAGGAGGTGCCGTGTTACCTCGATTGGCATGCCCATAGGGATGTGTGTCCCAGACTTTGTGTTGCGCTCGATTGAGTCATCGTGTATCGGTGTGAGTGCGGTGGGGTTCCCCCGCATGTGAGTGGCCTCCCTTGAGTTCTTGTTTGAGGGGATGGTCTCGGCGGCTTGTGGTCTGCCTCAGAATTTGTGTTATCGTGGTTTTAGACCTAGTCAAGATTTTAAGTCGGTTGGCCTTGGCGGCCCAACCATCATGCGTTTCTTTGCTGTAGCTCGCCTTTCTTAGGGCGCTACAAGTCGTTTGACTTAGGTCAATGTTTTAGGGCGGTTAGTGTGGCGGTTGTCTCTTGGACCGTCTAGTCCGTGTGGTGGATCTGTATTAGACCGCTTTGGTTGTTTGACTGAATAGGTCAGTTTAGGGTTGACTGGGTTTAGCGACCTAATCCTTGACTGCTACAGTCCCCTAGCGGCCCATTCTATGACCGCCAGCGTATGTTCCTCCGCTTAATTCCTGCGTGTCGTTTCCCGATGTGTTGGTTTCCAAGTGCCTCTGCTTGACCTCGTGGTTTGCCCATTGTCCCGTGGACGTCTTTTGATGTCCTATGAGGGCTATAACCATGTTATCAGATAGTCAGGCGTACCCTGCTATTGGGTAGGTTTCTGTATCGTTTTACAGTCATTATTTAGGTTATGGTTAACCCGATGAGACCCAGTGGTTGACAAGTAACCTTATGTGTGTGTCAACTATTCTGGATAGCTCGCGATAGTGGTTCTGGATGCCTTGAGGTACTGTCCTACCTCGATTTATGTGTCCAGGTGCTTTGAGGGTCTTACTGTTCCCTCAGGTCTCCATGAGTCATTTCATACGATTGTATGGATTTGATGATCCAGTGTCATTTTCCTGCGGCTTAGGATTTGACTGATTGGCAGTTTATCATTACCGTCAAGCAACGATCTTGGCCCCAAGTCATGAGACTCAAGGATCGTTGCATTGATAGATATAGTTGCCCTGTCCTGAGTCTGTTGGCAGTTGGTGTACTACCTTTGTGCTTCGTAGTACGGGTGACAGTGCGTGCTTAGCTTGTCTATACTCCAGCGCTCGTGTTTTAGAGTCTCCGTGTCTAGTGAGCCTCCACTAGTCATAGCCTCACGACCTCGAGTGTTGGCCCACCCGGGAGCGGTGGTGAGGGCAGTTCCCGAGATACGATTTTTAAGCTAGTTTCCGTGGTCCCCTACTTTACAGTAGCGTCCTGCTGGGGGGGGGAAACTAGATAGAGGCCTGGCTCTAGGCAAGAGTCGGTGTGTACACACGTGGTCAGGGGCGTTTGGACTGGCACCGACGGGCGTGACCCTGACTAGTCACTTGTTACTGTAGTTCCTGTTCTGGTTCTATGAGTATCTCAGTCTCTGTCGTTCTCGGCGTCTGTAGCGAGATACCTGTGGCGCAGTGTAAGATGTCAGTGGACGCCTCTGGCTGTTCTTTTAGTGAGGAGGTGCTTCCGTCACGTGACACGTGACTCTCGTGTTTCTCGTGCATCGTGACCTCTTCGGGTTAGTCTTTTCTTGGCCTTACCCGAGGTCAGTGCTGTATGGTATGCATGACGATCTAGTCGTGTATGCGTTTACGCTTAGGGGGTGTGCACGACAATCCAGTCGTGTAGGCTTTAGTGGTCCATGTCTATCTAGGTCTTTTCTAGGCCTTTTGTCTGCTTTCGTCGGCCTTAGTTTTGAGGCTGGTGTCTTGCCGACGGATCGGTAACTCCTGACTTGTGAGATCAGGGTTCGCCTTTCTATCGCTGTATGGAGTAGCTTAGGGAGCCGAGCTTCTCTCGGTAGCCGTGTTCTCGTTCTTTAGGGCTTTACTTTTCCCTTTTCTTTTAGCTGTTCCTACTCCTTCCGTTTCTGGCTTTCTTTTGCAGCTTTCTAGTTGTAGTTTAGCTTTTCCTGCTTTACTACTCCTGTTGTTTTAGCTGTGGTTCCGTGTTACTACGTGTTTTTCTGTGGGGATCCGCGTGACCCCTACTGAGCCAGTGACACGAGGCTCACCCTTACTTTTCAGGTGGGGTCGTCTCTGCTTCCTTTGCTATTCCTAGTGTGGCGAGTTTGTAGTTGCTAGCAGTACCTGCGTCGGGCTTCCCCTGACCTCAGTGTACGTTTTTCTTTCTATTGGACTGTACTTATCTTTCCTTTAGACTGGACTCTGGTATAATTGTTAATTTTAACTGTTAATTAAAAGGTAATTTTATTTCTGCTACTTTAGCAAACCTGATTAATGAAATTTAATTACTTACTGTTATATCTGCGACTTCAATGTACTACACGACATTCCTTTTATCCCTTCGGAGCTTTACAGCTCTTGGGAGGCTTCACGGGTTCCAAGTGGTATCGGGTCTACCCGGTAGTCCTATCGGGTATATCCGATATCCGGAGTCCGGGTCGTCACACTCTCCCTCCGGAATATGCCCCGGGACTTGAGCGGCCAAGCGACGCCAGCGGTCGGCGAAGGTAGAGAACTCCTCGTTGGGCTTCATCTTCTCATGGGCCAGATCAACCATATAATACTTGGGCCCAACCTGGTCTTGATACTACTGTAGAAATTTCTCTTGAACGGCTTGGAAATTCACCACTTGATCTTGCGACAATGCAAAGAACCAATCCCGAGTCGGGCCTTCTAGAGACAGACCAAACAGATAGGCCATCAAACGTTGGTCATGTCAGAATTGGGCCGACTCATAAAGAAACTCCTTCAAGGGCACGTAGGGGTCATCGGCTCCACATAGTGGCGATATGCAGGAATTTGTGAACGATGGAAGCTGAAGACCTTGGAATGCAAACGGGACACTCAAAGAAGTTTTGGGATCAATTTGACGTTGAAGTTCATCAAGCTGGCGTTGGGCTTAAGCAATCATCTCCTCGATGGGAAGAGACCGAGAAGGATGCAAGCCAACCTGAGCAAGAGAGTGTGAATTTGCACTAGGATTATGATATTGGGCCGGATAAGGAGATGCGGACTGAGAAGAAGGAAGGCCCATTCCAGGAATAGAAGGATGCATGGGCCTGGAAGGATCATGACCATGGGAATAAGGACTGGTTGGGCCAGCGTGGGAAGAGGAATCCACGCGGGAATAGGAAGATAGAGAAGAGGAAGGGTAATATACAGGAGAAAAATGGTGCTCCATGACGGCAAATGGAGACTTTATACATGAAAAATCTAGGAAATACAATGAGGGAAGTAAAGGGCCCGAGAATTAAAGAGGGGGATTGACTCAATAATGCAAAGGAGAAAAGAAAGAAAAAGAAACCTAGGACAATGAGACTAAACAAATGGACGCACAGAATGGTCTAGCCTAAATGGACCTAATAATAAAATCTATATGGGTAGTGGGGAATGCAACACAAAATAACACAAGTGGGCTTGGACAGGCCCAAACAAACAATATGGGTGTGAGGGGGGGTCAACCAAGATCAAACAAGTTGATATGATCGTTAACTTTTATTCTACCAAGGTTTCAGTGGACCTTTTAATGATTTGATTTAGGATCAATTCCCTCAAGATAAGAAACCTATAGGGAACAAGGTCCAAACTTTGGGTTAATCTATGGTTAACTCTCTCACGACATATGCAACATGCAAAGCTACGGGGTGGAAAAGGTACAACCGGCCCGGCATCCGTGTGAGAATCCACGGCTCACGAGGGCTTACGGAGGTCCCGGGTAAGGTCGCCTAGTCGGCTCCAAGGAATATGGAGACGAGAGGTTCCCCTACCAAGGTAGGAATGTAGCTACAATGTGATAAAAATGCATGAATCCTATGCGCACCGGAGTGCATGCAAAGTGTAGCCTAGAACTAGCCAACAATGACCAACCAATTATGACAAGTGCGGAAATAATCATGCAGAAATAAATAATAATCAGGGGAGATCAAACTAGCACCCAAAAAATATGAAATAATATGAAATGATAGTCAAAATGATGATCACGGGTGCACTGTAGCACTAAAACACGGTCTGAGGGAGACCGCTCATGGAAGTAAACAGTCCTGGGAGGACCGTGCAACAGCAGGGAGTAGTAAAAAAAACTAAAACACAGGGAACTGAAATGAACTGAGAGTGCGGGGACAGAAGCGTACCAGACTGAACGGTCTATCAACAGACCGTGCAAATTGTGGAACGGCCCTAAACATACGATAAAGAATCAATAAACCCGGAAGTGTATGAAGGATAGTAACGTACCTGAGCCAGCAGACGTGAACGGCCTCTTTGGGGACCGTGGAGAAAGATGCACGGTCCGGAGATGACCACGGAAGCTAACAGGCTCAGACAGAATAAAACACTCGTGAGGTGGAAATGAACAGTCTAAAGGACGACCGTGGAAGCAGAGGAACGGCCAGAATCAGACCGCGCAAGAAATAACACCGTGATAGAAAAGGAAAGGCAGCCTACCTGAGACTGGAATAGAAGGGCCTATCGTCCGACCGTGTGAGAACGTGAACGATTCTGGGAGAATCGTGGACACCTCCGAAGTCAGAAATGTAGGGTGAACAAGATGACAACCAGAAACAACTCAAAACATAAACCTAACCAAGGACAAGAACTGGTCAGCACAACACTAACATGATGGGCACTAGGAGTCCCACCGTGATCGCAAAAAAATGGGGTGTTGACATGTTTTCCTCCCTCTTCCTTTCTCTTACCTTCCTTTTCTAAATCAAGATATAAAAACAAGCAAAATGAATGGAGGAAAAGGTGGAGAAGTATGTATGATCATGATCGCCACCAAGATACCAAAATGCAAAGGGATGCACTCGTACCTTGGAAAAGGGAGACACTCACCTCACAACAACACTTCAGGAATACACGGTCCTGGAAGAAACGCCCTGTGAATCACACGGTCGCTCGATAGACTGCTCACTAGTGTTGGGAAGAACACGGGATGAAGCCTTGCTGATGACGGGACGGTCCGAAGGAGGCCGCAGGAAGAAGTAGCACGGCTCGACGGGGACCACTCTCCTATTCAGACGGACGGAAGGAAGACCGTTCAGTGCCATCAAGTTTCAAGTCGTAGGATCTAATCCTCCACCCCTTCCGGCCGGCCAGAGGGGATGGGTCTCGTGCTAGGATGATGTTGACCTGCAAAATAACGTGAAAAACACAAAAGGGAAACCCAAATCAGTCCTGCGAGGTGTAGTAACTATAAGAAAGAAGATAAAAGTAATGCAATGACATGGAGTGGGGGATACCTGGGAGGTTTTTAAACCCCTATAGGGCATGAAAACAATAGGAATGGTGTATAGAATGAGATGCAACGGTGACAAACGCGGGCGCAATGTGATGGGAAAGAGCATGCAAAGAAGGAAAAGACGGTGGGAGGACCAAACAAAGACTCAAAGCACAAAGCTACTCCCTGAACCGGAGGCTTAAGGGGGTGTAGAAAGCCTCCCTCCCTGACTGTAGGTCGCTCGACAATGCGACAGGGCTTCGCCGTCAACCTTAGATCTCCCCCCTTTTCAAGCTTGGACTAAGGGTACTATTTATAGAGCCCTAAAAGTCCAACCTCGAAATTAGATTTTCCAATGGATATTAATCCAAGATTTCAAAATAAAATTCGTAGATAATACCTTTATCTCCCACCCAAATAAAACGGCACCCCATTTGGTTGAGAAACCGCGGAGAAATGGGTGGGGGAAGTTAGGGGTTTACTCACGGATAGAGAGAGAAAATCTCATATAATCCACAGTTTTCGAACAGGTACACGGTCTCACGATAGGCCGCCCAAACCATTACACTGTCTACTACTTGACCGTCCAATGCTGTCGATGATAAATAAAATATAATAAGAAATTATCCAATCATCCACCGAACTGACCGGCCATCAAGGCGTTGGACTCTTCAGGATAAAACGGTCTATTGCTAGACCACTCAATCAATAGAACGGTCCAATACTAGGTCGTGTACACATGTCGGTGATAAATCTAGAAAAATAGGACAAATAGATAAATATCTAAAAAATCAACAGGCTTAGGACTCTACGAACTGGACGGTCTAACGATAGGCCGTTCAAAGGATGTGAACGGATGATTCCAGACCGTGCAAAGGCTTTTCGGTGGAAATTGAGAAAATCAAATAAATATCCAATAAATCATTAAACGGTTCAAAGAAGACCGCCCAGTTACTGAATGGTCGGTCTTTAGACCGTGTAAAGCCTGGACGTTTTGAAGTTGATAAAATGGGATAATTGAGCCCATTTACCCCAAAATCAAGTGAAATCAAGGCCTATTAAGCCCGAATTTGAGAGCAAACCTAGCTAGAAAGGGAGGTACCCATAAAATAAGCCCAAAGATGTGCCTGAAAATAGCCCAATGAGTAATGGACAACTCGAGACATCAACAAATGATGGTAAGAGGAATGACCCAACTCACAGGCAAAAAATAGGTGTCAACACACTTCCCATCATGAGGTCTGAAATTCTGACTAGGGTGTGAATGATGAGTTGACCTTAAACTAGCTCCATCCCTACCATACCTACTGAATTGATGAGAATGTGTGAATTGGTGTGGAGTGTAAGATGGAGCTCTGGGATAATAAGATTGATCTAAGTTACTCTTGTTTAAGTCTTGTCTCCTGAATACCTTAGGCCCACTTGTAGTATGCATGGGTACATATTGGGTCTTTTTCTGATTTTTCTGTGGAGACTTGGTGAACCTTGTCTGGAGTTTTGGTGTATATGAAGGTTGACCTCTAACCTGAAATCTGCCCTGAGGTGTGGGACAGTGTGTGCTACAAGATACATTTATTTTTTGTTTGCCCTTGTCCTTGGCACTGGGCATTTTGAAATTAGCAGACTTTTCAAGAGTATTCCATTGCTCATTTTAATGAGAGGTCCTTTTCGCTTTTCTACCACAAATGAAACAATCTTGATTTCAAAACTCTTTTTACCAGTAGAATTGAAACGTAACCCCTCTTTTCTAAAGTTCACCTTAGTCCCCAAGAGAGCATTCAGATTGTCAGTCCCTTGAGTCATGTTCTCAATAGTTTGTTGTTTATCCTTGTTTTATTTTTCTAGATTCTCTACATTCTTCTTTAGCTCAGTGTTTACCCCCAACACTACATCATATTTTTCGTTTAAAATTTTCATTTCCTTAACAAAATTTTGTAATCTAAGCTTCAGATCATCAACAACATTTTTCAGTATTTCGTTTTCTTTTCTAGTATCAATCAAAGCAATTTTTATTTCATCAGATTCAGCACAAGATTTCTTTAAAACATCATTTTCAGTTTGGAGATAGGTAATTTTATCAGACAATGTGGTATCATTTATGATAGAATTAACTTTCCTTTTTAAATGCCTATTCTCCTTTTTAACATCATCAAATTTATCAAGAAGTTCAGCATATGCATCCTCCCAATCAGAAATAGTGTAATTCTCAAAGGGAGAGGTTACCTGATCATCTTCATCACTTTCACTGTTCTTGGCCATTAGATAGATTTGGCTTCTTTCCTTTTCACTTTCAGAGGTGCAGTTGTGACTGCCCTCATCCTCGTCACTCCAAGTACTAATCATAGCCTTTCTATTATTGTTCTTCATATTTGGCTTTCCTTTTTGAAGCTCTGGAAAATCTGCCTTCAGGTGACCAGATCCCCTGCACTGATAGCAAACATTAGTATCATTCTTTTTGGCAGAATTAGATTTATACCTTGAGTGTCTCTTGCCAGCCGGATTTTTCCTTCTAAATTGTCTTCCAAAATTTCTCAGAAATCTTTTAAACTGACGGGTCAGCATAGTAAACTGGTCATTTTCAATTTCTGTTCCAGAAGAGCTACTTCCACTGGATGACCCTTTGCTACTAGATGTTGGCTTCAATGCAATGGGTTTCTTCTTTTTCGCTAACTCATCTGATCGAGGTAGATTCATCTCATAGGGCATGAGAGAACCTATCAGCTCATCTACTGTTGTAGAAGCTAAATTCTTAGACTCCTCAATCACGGTGGCCTTAGTATGCCATATAGGAGTCAGAGAACGCAGAATTTTCCTCACCAACTCATAATCACTATAATTCTTACCCAAGCTTCTAAGATTGTTGGTAATGACCATAAGGCGAGCATACATTTCAATGATATTCTCATTTGACTTCATCTTGAAAGCCTCATACTCCGAGACCAGCATGTTTGTCTTGGTCTCCCTTACTTGTGAAGTTCCATCATAAATCACCTCTAGTTTATCCCACATCTCTTTTGCTGTAGCGCAGGATGAGATCCTAGAAAATTCTATGGGATGTAGAGCACACTGGATGGAGTTGATAGCACTCCAGTTCCGCGTAGACTTTCGGATCTCCTCTCGTGTCCATAATTCCTCGTTCTCAGACAAATTGAAAGGACCCTTGCTGACAACCTTCCAGATTTTACAGTCCTTAGCTCTCAGAAATACCTGCATACGATTCTTCCAATAGGAATAATTAGAACCGTCAAAGTAGGGAGCCTTACTTGTTGAATGACCTTCGGCTGTTAATCCTCTAGCATCCATAATGACTACCTCTTCAGAATGTTAGTCCCTGGAGAAGAGTTAGGCTCCGATATCAAGTGTTAAGTAGATCTAGAGGGGGGTGAATAGATCTTTCCCCGTAAAATTGACAAGGTGTAACTATATATGCGGAATTTAAAATTACTTACTATCAACAACCAAAGCAATCACAGAACATTCAAATCATAGATCAATATCAGTTTGCAAAAATATTAGCTGATATAGTGACTAACTTAATTGCCAATTGATCTATTGCACATTAATGAACTTGGAAGAGGTACTTGGCGGAGGTTCGACTATAGGAGACTCCTCACACAAGTGATTCACCTTCCAGGTAAGCTTGACCTACCCGTTGTGTGGAATCCTTTTATATACCTTCTTCTAGCTCATAAACGAACAAGAAATTAGGCAGTTAATTCAGATAGACCAGTAGTATAAATGCAGCAAACACACTTAATACGGTAACCACAGACATGAGGAATTTTTAGGTTGTTCGATCTCCTCCAGAGATCTACGTCCACCCCTTACTCAACTGAGTAAGGCTTCACTACTAAGCTTTACAGCTTGCTATGGCTGATCCACAGCTTTGGGGAACAAGTTCCCTACAGACATTGAGCCTTACAGCTTAAGCTATCCAGAGGAATCTTCCTATGCCGCTGGGCAATACGGCTTGGCCGATTGCTGACTTACAACTTTAACAACCCGCTGACACACAGCTTGAGTAAACAAAGGTTTGTAAAGGTAAATCGAAGAAACTAAAAAAACAAGAGAATGTAGCTCTGAATTGAGCGAATGTAGCTCTTAAATTGAGCTGACGGGTTCTGGTTTTGAACCATGAACCAAGAACATAAAACACACTCACTCACTGAACTCCAACACACTGCTCTTCTTCAATTCTATCCTTTCTCCTTCAAATTGATCAGCCTCACTCAGGAATCTTCTCTATTCTTGATTTTAGTTTGCTGGATGCTCACCCTCTTCTCTGCTTCATTTTCTGTGGCTAGCCTTCTACTACTCTCGCTATTGAAACTGGGTGATCGGCCCTCCTTGTATAACCTTCGGGAGATGGGCGCGTGGTAGCCACAATTCCCACCCAAATTTGATGTCAGATCTGATCCAGATTTATCCACGTGTTATCATCACTGGGCTTTTACTTTCCACGTGGCAGGATCGTCTGTTATAAGCCTTTCCTCGGATCAGGTGCCATTCGCTTGGTACTTTAAATGACATGTGCAGTTTGCTCAGTAGATGCTCGACCATTTGCTGGCCTGGCAGAATAGCAGACAAAGTGTTAGCTATTGCTAATATGCACAGACCTATCAAGCATTCATCATAAACATGCACGGACTAGATATGAGGGCTTGACGCACTAACATCGACCTTGTGCGTGCGTAGACAAAGAATGCACTAACCTATATATGTGTAAAACAGAACCTGCACTGACCTTGTCTAGCTCAAGACAAAAAGACTCTATCGACCTTATATGCAGTTCTATGAGGTGTGCACCGACTTGATATGGCACAAAGCAAAAGATGCACCGACCTTCATGCAAGGCCCTGCATACTAATACCGACTTTAGTTAAGCGCAAAAAAAATCTTTGCATCGACTTTAATCAAGGCTGACATAAAGTGTGCACCGACGCTAACAATGCTAACATGAAAAATGCATCGACGCTAGCTTGGCTTAAACAAACTCTGCACAGACTCTAATAAGCTCAACACTAAATGTGCACCAACCTTGTGTATGATAAAAGTGAATGTGCACTGACCTATATATTCATTGCGGAAAACATGCACAGACTTCATTGTGCATATGTGAAGTGTGCACAGACCTCAACTGCTATTGCTAGCAAATGTGCACTGACTTCGCATGGCAGACAGTCCACATGCACAGACCTTATAACATGCATAGGGCAAATGTGCACTGACCTTGAGACTTAAGTGCATAGACTTTGCGTGAGGGAGGAAAACATGCACTGACATTAGAAAGCTATCACACATGCAAAAAGTTTGACTAACAATGACTAAGTTAATTTCATCAAAGTAACCAATGCTATAGGAGTCAATGCAAAGTCAACAGTACATGCAGTAAAGTCAATCTAGTCAATTAAGATGTTGCCAATCATTCAGAACGCACTGACTCCTTAACTGAAATCATCATCAAACCAGAGGAGTCACAACACAGTCCAGTTCAATGGTTCGGTTGCAGGTTACTTCAAATCCACGAGGGGCATCAGGCAGGGAGATCCAATCGCCCCTGCCCTTTTCATAATCATGTAGGAGGCTCTTAGCAGGGGTCTATCTAATCTTCACACAGTTGGTGCTCTTAAACCTTTCTCTGGCCCCAAAAGATGCCCGGTTATTTCTCATCTGCTCTTCGCAGATGACACCCTTATCTTCTTTAATGGCCAGTTGGACAACATCAGGAAGCTGTTAGCTTTTATCCGGCGTTATGAATCCGCATCCGACCAGAAGATAAATGCGGCTAAGAGTACTTTCTTCTTCTCTGAGAAGGCACCCATGTCCACTGCCAGTCGCATCCACTCATTCACGGGCTACAAAAGACAAGTTGGTTGTCACGTCCCTAGCTTTTAATACAGCGGAAGGAATCTCGGGAACGTGGATAGTCGGCTAGTACGCCTCAAGCGAGCAATATAATCAGAGTGCAAATCATTCACACATAAGATGAATGCACATGATAACTGATAAAAAATGTAACTTTTATTGATAATAATAATCAAATTATAATGGTATTTGACTCAATTCACTAGACTCACATAAAGGGAAAATACATAGGCTCGACTAGACATAAGACTCTACTAAGTCTTCTCTCGATCTTTAATCACTCTCGGATCCATCACTTGAATAGTCTGAATCCGACCCGCTAGAATTTCTTGAAAAAGATTGGAAAATAGGGAATGAGCACACATGCCCAATAGGTATCTTCGTATCAACATGATGGCAATATTTAAGTAATTAACATTTTAGCTCTAGAGTGTGAGATAAAAAGAAAATACAGTAAAACACACGTATAAAACAAAGTGACATAATAGCATGATAAGATCACAATGTAGGATGAATGATGATAGATAAGCAGGATCAAGTAAGAATATATCAAGAATGTAACTCGGCCTTTCACGAACGAGCATGCTTGCATGTAACGAGAACGCACTTTCACTTTTCACTTTTCATAACCATAAAGGCTATGCACTAGAATGTCATGTAATCAAGCATGTAATAATTCAATCAGGAGATATCCTCGTGAGAATTCATGGATTTCACTTATTTATAAAGAAAGTACTCTCAACGCAATGTGACGCCAATAGCATCATACCCCATGGTTTATAGTATATTTCTGACAATCAGTCGAGGGGACTAGCATAGAGCCCTTGGACATAATCAGTGCCCGAACTGCATCTTCACCTATAAATTAAGCTACTTCCACGAGTATAACAATAAAGTACAGCCAGTAATGTAACAAGTTCAACTATACTTTCATGATGGCAATATCAAGGTAAGGATGCTTCAACTTAGAATATGAGAGTTCAAAAATGACTTAAAGCAAGGTCATGCCACGGGAAGAATTCGACAGCATAACGGTACATTCTTTTGATTTCCATAATTTATTATATAGCTTATTGAACAAGATATTTGGCTCTAGATAATCAATAGACCATATAGAAACTTATAAAACCCAACCCAAAGGTCAAACCTTCGGTTAGATAGAATCAAGGAAAAAGCGGTCGTTTACTGGACCGTTTACACAGTCAAGTGGTCTAGATAGGACCGTTTAAGATAGAAATACTGTCATGTACAGACCATTTTATGGATAGAGTCGACGCATGAAGTAGAACGTGTCGACGTAGTGAAACCTTCTGGAGCCTGGCGGTCATGGCAGGGCAGCTTGGGTCTTTTAGCGGTCAAGTAAAGGCCGCTAGGTACCTCTGGCAGTCGTCCACAGGGCGCTAAGGTCCAGAACCTCAAAATCACCAGTTAAGTGCTTTCTAAGAAATGGGTTTTAAGGGTTTTACCAGCTCAGCGTCCTAGTGAAAATCCCAGGCTCGCGGAGTCTTACGGAGGCCTTGAAACAAGATCCCCTAGTCCGACAGAGGGAATATCCGGCGGAGAGGTTCACAAGTCCAAGAGATGTGTCTATAAATGCAAAGTGTAACTAATGGTCGCATACCGGAGCGTACGCCATGTATTTAAGAAAATGACTCAAGAGATGAGAGTGAAACGGTGAAATATACGGACAAAACCCATGAAATTAACACCTAATGAATCATGTCCATATCATAGAAAATTGTTTAATTACAAAATTATAACATTTGGCATGAAATTACATAATAATGAAAAATAAGGTTCTATGGCATGCGCATGCTTAAATAGGGTGTTTAACAGGAAAATAAAGATAATTTTTAGTGAAAAATAACATAATTATAAGGTATCTAATAAGCAAAATTCAACTAGGCTCGGATTGGTTCACAGAACCAAATAGCGGTCAGGGTCTGGCCGCCCAGTGATAGAAATGGTCTTGCGATAGACCACCCTGAAGGGGGTAAAACGGTCGTTCATTTGACCGCAAGAAGCTCATACGGTCCCTGGGTGACCGTTTTATCTTTGACTGATATAAGTTACAAAATAGTGATGTAAAGTGCTAATCTAGGGCATGTTATGTATGTAAAACGATGTAACCACGTAGCTAAGTCATGTTAGAAGGTAATTAGGCCATGAACATGCATAGGTTATGAGAAATAAACAAGAAATTTCTATTTTTAGCTTATTAGGGCTAGGTGTATGCATAGAAATGAATTTACTGCGTAGTCTCAATAAAACATGGAATACCCACGTACGATGCATGAAAACAGTTGGAAATTGAGGGCTTTTACTCCTAACATCAAGTTTAAGCCATTCATGAGATAACCAACCTCTGTATTGGGATTTAGACTTCGAATTTTGGGCTGGAGCTTGACCCTAGTTCTGCTCGTCCTTAACCGAACCAACAACTTCGTGGCTTTCTAACTTCTGATTCCCTTTACCTAAGATGATGAAAATTGGAGTGTAAGATGAGGGTACTAAAAGGAACAAATAACTCTAAAGAACCCATATCTAAATATCTTGTTTAGGGCTTCTAATTTGCTGCTCAATCTAGCCCGGTCGCACAGGTTCCTAGGTTGCTTGTACCGAACCTGCGACTTTGGATGCTTCTTTCTCCCTGATGACTTGATCTCCTAAGACAAAATTTTGACGGCAGTTAGACCCTACTATTATGAGCAAAATACTCTAAAGAACCTATCTGCAATAATGTCTCCTTACCTTAGTTCCACGCGAGCCAAAAGTAATGGTCGCACATGTGAAACTTGGGATCTATTTATAGGGTTAGCTAGGGTTTCATGGATTTGGACGACCTTAGAGTCCTAATTAGGGCTTGTAATCGATCCTAACACATCCTAGACCCTTCCAACTACTGGATAGAATCAATCCCAGAGGATTTGGATGCCAAAGTTCCCAGCTTTTCAAGCTTTCTTTGCTGTTCGGATCTGCTTGTTAACAGCAGTCACATGAGGACCGTTTTGGGCATAATGCAGTTTTGCGATAGACCGTTTTTATCCTTAAGCGCCGAATTTTAAATTGATTCAAACTCTTTTGTTATTTATCCTCTATTTATCCCCAAATAAACATATTTATCTGTTAATTCGTAAATACATCAATTTAAGGTTCTAGAACATGGGCCAGATCTTTTTGGGCTTTAATTTGGGTCTTATTTAAATGGGCATAATCAATTGGTTATTATTTGGGCTTCCATAATAGTTTATTTAACCAAAAAATTATTTAATATTCTATTTAAACTCTAATTAATTTTATTTAACTTAGAAAAATTCTAGAAATTTCCATAAAATTTCAGAAATACTTTAAAATAATTTATATAAATTTTTGGGATATTACACCCTCCCCCACTTAAAAGAATTTGATCCCCAAATTCACAACATGAGTTTTTACGGAGAGTGTGTGTATGTTTTAATTTGTTAATTAACTGCACTAAATATTAAAGTAATGTATATAGATTAAGATGGTACCTTTAATTATTTTACCTTCCTCGTACAGAATGGCATTTAGTCAGCCTCGTCTCCCGCATCCATTGTTATCCCAAGAAGATTGTTCCTTTATGTGAGGACACATGGACAAGCAATGTTTCCAACTTCCACATTTGAGACAAGCGCCAAGACGCTTCCAACACTCTTCAGCCGAGTGCCCAAATTTTTCACAAAATGAGCAAGCCGTGGCGACTTGCGTCCCTTCTTCTCTTTTATTCTTTCCATTGCCATTTTTGAAGTCCCGCGATCAATGACACCCAAGAGGGGGGTGAATTGGGTGTTTACAAATTTTACGAAAACTTTTGCCCTTTTTGAAATATGTGATAGAATACTAGTTAAGATATTCAAAACTATTTGTATACAAATTGGATTTATCAAACTTTATATAATGAGATATAGATTATGCAAGATATCCGTAGATAAATCCAGAGCAACAATTTACACTAACACTCATGTAGAATGGAGGTAGAGGAAATGGATCAAACCACACAATTCAAACCACACTGCACAACGATTTTTAAGGTGGTTCGGATGCAACGACGGCAATCCTACGTCCACCCCTCACCAAACCCGGTGAGGCTTCAGTCGGGGATAAATCCCCAAACAGAGATGACGCTCCAAACACACACGCAGGACGACGCCTGCCCACACACACGGGGATGCGCCCCAACACACACACACACCGAGACGAGGTCTCCAACACGATCCAACAACCGGATCAACAACACACACACTTGCTGTGACAGATGCAGCACTCTCCACACACAAACACTAAGACCTAGATAAAACCACACACACACGCAGATCTAAGAAGATCTACACACACACGAATGGAACACACGACCACACACGACCACGGATCCAAAGCGATCTACACACACACGAATGTTTACAGATTATAAAGAACACAAACATAAAGCCCAAAGCACAAGGATAATGAAACACAGTTTAGAAGACTCCTGATTTGGTTTCCACTGAGTGTATGATGTAGAGCTTGGAACGATGCTTCCTGCTTCACTTGAATGGCTTCAGATTAAGCTTGAATGGCCTTGGGGTGGATGTAGAGTTGCTGCACGGAGTACTGTTCATGGCTATAGTACTCTTCCTTCTTCACTTGGATAACCTTCCTTTGATCTCTTCTTGAAACCCTTACTTACTTCTTGATAACCTCACCCTTGATCTCTCCTTGTTGGTTGCTTGATTCTTCACTACATAGATGCTTGTTGGCTTGAGAAGTACCTTGAATGGCTTGTAGATAGATGAAGAACTTGCTGCACGATGTACTGTTCACGGAGCTATAGTATCCTCTTCTTCCTCCTTGGACAGCCTCCCCTTGGATCGCTTGGATAGTTAGATTTTAACTCCAAATGAGATGTTTTATAACCCTTGAATGGTCCTCAGATCCAAGAAATCCTCCTTGATTGGGGGCAATGGGCTTAAAAAAATGTGCCAAAGAATCTCTCCACGAGGTGGAACAAGAAAGTCAACAATGAAGGCTTCGGGGCTGGCGGTCGACCGGTGGAGGTTGGCGGTCGACCGTTCTGAGAATTCCTATAGATGTTGGGCTGCTGGAAAATCCGTTCAACCGCTATGGGTCTGGCGGTCGACCGCTATTTTTACAGGTGGGCTTTGTTCAGTTCTGTTATTTCAGGTCGACCGCCAATGGTGCAGAGGTCGACCAAAAATCCCCAGTCCTTCAAAATCCAAGTGTTAGCCCAGTGAAAACTGTGCATAAGTCAAGAGCTTCATGTCCATACCAACTCCATGCATTTTGGGATTGGATTCAACTTGGTTTATGCATTAGACCATTTGAGCATTTCTCATTAAAGGAATATCACCCCTATAATCAAAATTTTGTAAGGGCTTGAAACCTCATGAACTAGGTCGATCCGCGTGCGAGGGCGTACGATGGCGAGTTTTGCAAGGGCTTGAAACCTCATGAACTAGGTGCATATGAACACTTTGAAACACACATGTTCTGAGGTAAGGATCAAGTTCTGGGCTAAGAATCAAGAGATAAAACTCAATCATCCCAAGTAAATTATTCATGAAATAACCTCATTGAACACTCAATAATAAGGAGTGTATAACAGGGTAGGAGCCTTACCAATGGTTCTTGACAGTACATGACATATACCACCTATTATAGATTGTTGAGAAGCAAGGTACTTGTCCACATGTTTGGTTTACCAGGTGACTGCCATGGGATTATAAGGTTGATCCTCTTGTAAAACCAACATATACAAACCAAGGATCAAGACCATGTAACCTAAGGTTGATCCTGCAAGCAAGATAGTTAAGGTTAATACCATGCCTGTTCACATTAAAGAGATTATGAAACCTCTTGCCTCTTGTAAAACCATCATATACAAACCAAGGATCAATACCATGTAATCATTGCCATTTACCATCTCAACCATACATAGATAACAAGAGCATGAGCAATCAACCACAAGTTTAGTTATCATCGATTAATCACACATTAAGTTTAGTTATCATCAAAACCATAACTTAACAATCACAACAATCATCAAAACCATAACTCAACAATTTCCATTTCTTTTTCCATTACAATTCCCATTGCGGGACCTCTTATTGTGATGGGGTTCATCCTCATCAGCTTCTTTCTCCTCTCACCTATCATAATTTTGGCTCGACCTTTCTTCCTACCCTCGGAGCTTTTCCACCTTCTCCAAAGTTCTTTCGCGTAGATGTGCCCGGTCAACTATTTCCGTATAAGTGCGGATATTTTGAGACCCAAGATGTTGAATAAATTCGGGCCTTAAACCGTCCATAAATTGGTTGGCTTTTAATAGGTCTGTGCTTACTAAATGCTGAGCATAGGGTGCTAGCCGAGAGAATTGTAATTCATATTCCGCCACCGTCATCATGCCCTAACGTAGTGATGCGAATTCTGCCGCCTTCCTCTCCTTGACATGTTCGGAGAAGTACTTTGTTCGAAAAAGGGTAAGAAATTCCTCCTAGGTGAGCTGAGCATTTTGAGGCTGTGCCTTCCACCAAGTATGGGCGTCTTTATTCAGTTGGAATGTGGCGATATGAACTTTCTCTTGGTCGGTGCATTGCATGACATCGAATATTCTATTTATTTCATCAATCAAATTCTTCGCCTCGTCAGGGTTAGAGGATCTAGAGAATCGTGGAGGATTTAAACTCCAAAAATTACCGTGTAAATTACCTGCGCCAGCCCTTGCGCGAGTTCGGGCTACGGTTTGGAGTGCTTGGGAAAGATCGGCAACAATTTGTTGCATCTCATCCCAGTTGACACGGTGAGCCATTGAGAAAATAAGGTACCTGAGAAAGAGGAATGATTTGTTAATTCCTATGGAATTTAAAGGGAGTTAACTTTGAGATATGTTCTAAATAACCATCTCATCCCGGCTCTACCCAAATCTCATATAGGTGGGAAATTCTTTCCTTAGTTCATAGGTATGGGTCCTTAACCTTGGACTTAATCTTATGACATGACATCTTTCCTAGGAATAAATGAGTCCTTAGACCTAGGCTCTGATACCAGTTTAACTGTCACGCCCCGAGCTCTTATTATAGTAGAAGGAATCTCGGGAACGTGGACAGTCGACTAGTACACCTCAAGCGAGCAATATAATCAGGCGCAAATCATTCACACATAAGATGAATGCACAGGATAACTGATCAAAAATATAACTTTTATTGATAATAATAATCAAATTACAATGGTATTTGACTCAATTCACTAGACTCACATAAAGGGAAAATACATAGACTCAACTAGGCATAAGACTCTACTAAGTCTTCTCTTGATCTTTATTCACTCTCGGATCCATCATTTGAATAGTCTAAATCCGACCCGCTAGAATTTCCTACAAAAGATTGGAAAAGTAGGGAATGAGCACAAATGCCCAGTATGTATCTTCGTATCAACATGAAGGTAATATTTAAGTAATTAACATTTTAGCTATAGAGTATGAGATAAAAAGAAAATACGGTAAAACACACATATAAAACAAAGTGACATAACAGCATGAGAAGATCACAATGTAGGACGAATGATGATAGATGAGCAGGATCAAGTAAGAATATATCAAGAATGTAACTTGGCCTTTCACGAACGAGCATGCTTGCATGTAATGAGAACGCACTTTCACTTTTCACTTTTCATAACCATAAAGGCTGTGCACTAGAATGTCATGTAATCAAGCATGCAATAATTCAATCAAGAGATATCCTTGTGAGAATTCATGGATTTCACTTATCTATAAAGAAAGTACTCCTAGCGCAATGTGACGCCAGTAGCATCATACCCCATGGTTTATAGTATGTTTCCGACAATCAGCCGAGGGGACTAGCATAGGGCCCTTGGACATAATCAGTGCCCGAACTGCATCTTCATGTATAAATCAAGCTACTTCTTGAGTATAACAATAAAGTACAGTCAATAATGTAACAAGTTCAACTATATTTTCATGATGGCAATATCAAGGTAAGAATGATTCAACTTAGAATATGAGAGTTCAAAAATGACTTAAAGCAAGGTCATGCCACGGGAAGAATTCAACAGCATAACGATACATTCTTTATTTTCTATAATTTATTATATAGCTTATTGAACAATATATTAGGCTCTATATAATCAATAAACCATCTAGGAATTTATAAAACCCAACCTAAAGGTAAAACCTCGGGTTAGACAGAATCAAGGAAAAAGTGGTAGTTTACTAGACCGTTTACACAGTCAAGCGGTCTAGATAGGACCGTTTAAGATAGAAATGTGGTCATGTACAGACTATTTTATGGACAGAGTCAACGCATGAAGAAGAACGTGTCGACGCAGTGAAACCTTCTGGAGCCTGGCGGTCATGTCAAGGCCGCTTGCGTCTTTTAGCGGTCAAGTAAAGGCCGCTAGGTACCTCTGGCGGTCATCCACAGGCCGCTATGGTCTAGAACCTCAAAATCACCGGTTAAGTGCTTTCTAACAAATGGGTTTTAAGGGTACAACCAGCTCGGCGTCCTAGTGAGAATCCCAGGCTCACGGAGTCTTAAGTAGGCCTTGAAACAAGATCTCCTAGTCCGATAGAAGGAATAACCTGCGGAGAGGTTCACAAGTCCAAGAGATGTGTCTATAAGTGCAAAGTGTAACTAATGGTCGCATACCAGAGCGTACGCCATGTACTTAAGAAAATAACTCAAGAGATGAGAGTGAAACGGTGAAACATACGGACAAAACCTATGATATTAACACCTCATGAATCATGTCCATATCATAGAAAATCATTTAATTACAAAATTATAACATTTGCCATGAAATTACATAATAATGAAAAATAAGGTTCTAAGACATGCTCATGCTGAAACAAGGTGTTTAACAGGAAAATAAACATAATTTTTAGTAAAAAATAACATAATTATAGCGTATCTAATACGTAAAATTCAACTAGGCTCGGATTGGTTCACAGAACCAAATAGCAGTCAGGGTCTGGCCGCCCAGTGACAGAAACGGTCTTGTGATAGACCGCCCTGAAGGGGGTAAAACGGTCATTCATTTGACCGCAAGAAGCTCATACGGTCCCTGGGTGACTGTTTTATCTCTGACTGACAGAAGTTACAAAATAGTGATATAAAGTGCTAATCTAGGGCATGTTATGCATGTAAAATGATGTAATCACGTAGTTAAGTCATGTTAGAAGGTAATTAGGCCATGAACATGCATATGTTATGAGAAATAAACAAGAAATTTCTATTTTTATCTTATTAGGGCTAGGTGTATGCATAGAAATGAACTTACTGTGCAGTCTCAATAAAACATGAAATACTCCACGTACGATGCATAAAAATAACTGAAAATTGAGGGCTTTTACTCCTAACATCAATTTTAAGCCATTCATGAGATAACCTAGCTCTGTACTGGGCTTTAGACTTCAAACTTTGGGCTGGAACTTGACCCTAGTTCTACTCGTCCTAAACCGAAGCAGCAACTTCGTGGCTTTCTAACTTCTGATTCCCTTCACCTAAGACCAGGAAAATTGGAGGGTAAGAAGAGGGTACTAAAAGAAACAAATAAGTCTAAAGAATCCATATCCAATTACCTTGTTTAGGGCTTCTAATTTGCTGCTCAATTTGGCCTGGTCGCACAGGTTCCTGGGATGCTTGTACCGAACCAGCGACTTTGGATGCTTCTTTCTCCCTGATGACTTGATCTCCTAAGATGAAATTTTGAGGGCAATTAGACCCTACTATTATGATCAAAATACTCTAAAGAACCCATCTGCAATAATGTCTCCATACTTTAGTTCCACGTGAGCCAAATGTAAGGGTTGCACATGTGAAACTTGGGATCTATTTATAGGGTTAGCTTGGGTTTCATAGATTTGGATGACCTTAGAGTCCTAATTAGGGCTTGTAATCGATCCTAACACATCTTAGACCCTTTCAGCTAGTGGATATTATCGATTCCAGAGGATTTGGATGCCAAAGTTCCCAACTTTTCAAGCTTTCTTCGCTCTTCGGATCTGCCTGTTAATAGCGGTCACATGAGGACCACTTTGGCAATATTAATCAGGCTAAAGAGAATGTTGAGTTTCAGGTTGAGCAGGCACAGTCCTCTTATGATGCTAACCCTTCTACAGATAATAGAATTCTTCTTCAAAAAGCCAATGCTGAGCTACGTCTTATTCTCTATAGGGAAGAGATTTTTTGGTTCCAAAAGTCTCGGGTACAATGGATGTCTTGTGGTGATCGGAACACTAATTTTTTTCATCAATACACCAAGGTCAAAAGGAAAAGGAATTATGTCCACAAACTTAAAATCAATGATCAATGGGTGGAAGACGAGAATCTTATATCAGAAAGTGCAGTTGAATTTTTTAAATCTCTTCTAACAACTGAAGAACACATCATTGATGAAGACCTATTTATAGTTATTCCTCAGCTAATCAATGAAGATCGAAACAGCAAACTGTGCTCCATTCCTCAAGCTGGAGAAATTATAACAACAGTTTTCTCTCTATCTGGCAACAGTTCTCCTGGGCCAGATGGCTTTATTGGAGGCTTTTTTACTCACTGTTGGGATATTGTTGAAAAGGATGTTAACAGTGCAGTTCAGAGTTTTTTTTCCAGGGTTGGGTACTGCCACAGGGTATTACATCAACCCTTCTCTGTATGATTCCAAAGGTAAACAACCCTACGTCCTATGCTGATTTCAGACCGATAAGTCTTTGCAATTTCACATACAAGATTATTGCTAATATCATTTGTGATCGGTTGCGGCCCATTTTGCCTTGCATTATTTCAAATGAACAAAGTGGATTCATTAGTGGAAGGCAAATATCTGACAGATTTTTATTGGCCAAGGAAATGTTCATGGAAATTGATAGACCTGTTAGGGGTCACAATTTGCTTCTTAAACTTGACATGGCTAAAGCCTATGACCGTATAGAGTGGGATTTCCTCTTCATGGCATTGAAAAGATTTGGATTTTCGAACAGATTTATATCTCTTATTGCCCAAATGCTAGTGACCTGTTGGTTTTCTATTTCACTAAATGGACACATTTATGGTTATTTTAAATCCTCAAGAGGGGTAAGACAGGAAGATCCTTTAGCCCCTGCCCTGTTTATCCTAGCAGAAGAAGTGCTGAGCAGGGGTTTATATCATCTATTCTCCTATGGACAGTGTCAATTTTTTCATCTCCCTCGGGGTGTGCAGTCCATTTCACACATTCTATATGCTGATGATACTATAATTTTTATAAATGGTGGTGCTACTTCGATTAAACATCTTTTGTTGTTTTTGGGAAGGTATGAATTGTCATCAGGACAACGAATCAATGCTCAAAAAAGTTGCTTTATGGTGGCTAAACAGATGCCCCGATGTTCTATTGATAGAATCTGCCAATTATCTGGATATCAACATAAAACTGGCTGCATCAAATATCTGGGAATCCCTCTTTTCAAAGGCAGAGTTAAAGTCTCTCATTTTAAATACTTGTTGGACAAAGTCAATGCAAAGCTAGCTGGTTGGCAGAGTAAACTACTCTCTCAGGCAGGGAGACTTATCTTCATTAAATCTGTTCTGTCATCTATCCCTGTGTACACAGCTAATGCAACCTCTATTCCCTATACAATACTCAAACAAATTGGGAAATATTGTTCCAATTTTTTCTGGCAGGGTTTTGAAACTGCTCACAGGAAGCACTGGGTATCTTGGGATAAAATATGCTGCCCTATTTCAGATGGTGGCCTTGGCATCCGAAGCCTTTTAGATTCACAGATGTGCTTATATGTTAAATAATTATGGTAGTCTACACACAGTGATTCTCTCTGGGCTAAGTTTCTTTGAAGCAAATATATTCATGGCAATCACATATCTGATTGTAAAAGTCCATTCCCTACTAGAATTAAAGTTACTTATTTTAAAAAAGCTCAGATTATTCTGATGGCAGGTCTTCGAATGATTGTTCAAGATGGTGCTTATACTAACTTTCTTAAAAATAATTGGTACAAAGGGAAAACATTGGCTGATATCCTGTCTATCCAGACATCTACCCTGATTGAAGATTGTTCTGTCCAAATGGCCATGACAAACAGTCAGCATCCGGTTTGGCAGTACTTGAGAGATCAGTAATTACAAAATGAAATTCAGAGTTTTATTCTCTAAGATGGAAATGATATTCATGTATGGTCTTTCACCAATTCAGGAAAGTTCAGCATTAAATCCACTTACAGCTTTATTAAAGGGCAAGCACACTCGACTGACTTTTGGTTTAAGTTCAGTAAACTTTGGAATCAAAAAATTCCCCAAGGGCATCCTTGTTTTGTTGGAAGTTGCTGAAATATGATGTCCCGGTTGATAGTCAAGTTCAAACAAGCGGGGTTAATTTAGCATCCTGCTGTGTCTGTTGTTTTTCCTCTCATGACAGTGAGGATGTTGACCATTTATTTGTTAATAGTGACTTGGCCAAGCTTCTTTGGAGTTATTTCACACCTCTGCTACCCACCTCATGCCTTGAAATATCTTCTATCAGGTGCAGGCTGAGAGCAGTGATTAATGAGGCAAACATCTATACTCCTAGAGGCTTTATTTCTCTCCTTGTGCCTATCATGATTACCTGGGAAATCTGAAAATTCAGGTGTCGTGCAAGGTATGAAAACAAAAGATCCAATGCTATGATGATTTCGGATTTGATTCTTGCAGAGCTTATCTAAATTATGAATCAGGTCAAATTCATTCATGGGGGCAGCCTTGATTATCTGAAACTTGTACAAGATTTTGGTATAACTATCAATTGTAGGCGTACTGAATACTTTGTTGTTCGATGGATAGCTCCTACTTCTAATTTTTCTCTCAATGTGGATGGGGCAAGCAAGGGAAATCCTGGTCCTGCAGGAGGCGGTGGCTGTTTTAGGAATTCTTATGGTCAACTCAAGCTGGGCTTTTCTTATTATTATGGAATTGGTTCAAATATGGTGGCCGAAGGTCAAGCTCTATTAGATGGCCTTCGATTAGCTCAGTCATATGGCATTCGGATATCTGTTATTTTTACTGATTCAATGGTTCTTATTGAGCTGCTGCAGAATAAAAGAGAACCTCCGTGGTCCTTTCTTCCTTGGTGGAAAAGTTTGAAGCATTATTTCTTTATTTGCAATTGCCCCATTACTCACTCTTGCAGAGAATCTAATCAGTGTGCTGATGCTTTAGCAAATTATGCAGTTTGCATGGGCTACAACTTGGAGTTTTCATCATTTGGAGAGCTGCCGTTGTTAGCTAAAGGATATGCCATTGCCGATGCCAATGGCATTCCTAATTTTCGTAGGAGGAGTGTATGGTTCTTTTCCTCTTTCATTGTACTTCAGAGGCTTGTCCTCCCATGCACTTGTATACATTTGACATAGCAATAAAATATAGCATCTAATGGTGGATAGGTGGAGTGAGAACATTCCCTTCCTGACTTGGTTTCAAAAAAAAAAAAAGAGGACCATTTTGGGTATCATGCAGTCTCGCGATAGACCATTTTTATCCTCAAGCGCCGAGTTTTAAATTGATTCAAACTCTTTTATTTTTTATCCTCTATTTATCCCCAAATAAATCTATTTATCTCTTAATTCTGTAAATACATCAATTTCAGGTTCTAGAACATGGGCCAGATCTTTTTGGGCTTTAATTTGGGTCCTATGGCCTATTTAAATGGGCCTAATCAATTAGTTATTATTTGGGCTTCCATAATAATTTTTTTAACCAAAAATTCATTTAATATTCTATTTAAACTCTAATTAATTTTATTTAACTTAGAAAAATTCTAGAAATTTCCAAAAAAAATCAGAAATACTTTAAAATAATTTATATAAAATTTTGGGGTATTACATTGGTGCTTTGCCCTACCTTGGAGTTCCCCTTCGGCCTGGCAGAGTATTGGTTTCCGATTACAAATATTTGTTGGATAAAATCAATCACAGGACTACCTTGTGGCATTCCAAGCTGTTGTCCCTGGCCGATAAAGTGATTTGATCAATTCTATTCTCAACTCCATCCCATTGTATTTAGCAGCATCCTCTTCCATCCCAAAAACCATTTCCAAGTATATTGAAAAGGCTTGTGCCAACTTCTTTTGGAGTGACAGCACTGATAGTCGCAGGCGTCATTGGGTCTCCTGGGAGGTCTTGAAGAGGCCCCTTCGGGAGGGTGGCCATGGTATTCGAAGCTTAGAGCACATCCAAGTCTCTCTAGCGGCCAAGCAAATTTGGTGCATTCTTATTGGTAATTCGTTGTGGGCAAAGTACGCTCGTTGTAGATACATGAACAGAGCCGTTTCGCACCCTGGCCCTTTCCCCTGGGGTCTGTCCACTGCAACCTTCAGACTTACTTTTGGACTGATGCATGGCAATTCGAGATGGATTATAGGCAATGGTTCTTCAGTTGATATCCTTGACAACCTATGGATTGGAATTTCGCCGATGACAACTATTCTTCCCACTCCATATAATGGCCCTCCTTCTTCCGTTCGTCAGGTTCTTTACGATAGCAGCCATCCACTGCGTCAGTTTCTGCCCTCTTCTAGCCTCCTTAATGAGGTAACTCTCAGTGATGATGTACCGGACTCTCGCATCTGGGCTCCAACTCCAAGTGGGCACTTTACTACCCAATCCGGTTATCACTTGGCGAGACCGATGGGGATCTGCAGACCGTCGCTTTCCAAGCTCTGGCATCCCGCTATCTACTGGCGTGCCTCAGCCTTTGCTTGGAAAGTTCTCCACAGAGCCATCCTAGTGGATAGTCAAGTCGTCGACTGAGGGATTCAAATGGCGTCCAAATGTTCCTGCTGTCGCTTTCCCATGGTTGAGGATCTTAATCACCTCTTTATCTCAAGTGATATGGCAGCTACGCTTTGGCGTTGGTTCTCTCCATTGATTAGCCCATGTACTATTATGCATGGCCAGGTTACTACTCCCCTTTGGAGCCTCCAAGAACACTCCAATGTTGGTTCTCCATTTGGCTTTGTCTCTCTATATACCTGTCTTCTTATGATTTGGGAATTATGGAGGGCTAGGTACTCCAAGAAGTTCCAGGCTGTATCCGTTCCCTGCGGACAAATCATCTCATCCATTGCTAACAAAGTTAGCTGGGCTTTGAACAAGACCAGCTTTAGTACCGAGATCTCTCAGAACCAGGTTTCTATTCTTGCCCACTACGGCTATCATCTGAGGCTTAAACACAAGGTTATCAGGCTGGTACGATGGATACCCCCTATCACAGGTCACTGCCTTAATGTTGATGGCGCTTGCAAAGGAAACCCTGGCCCGTGCGAAGGCGGTGGGTGTATTAGAGACCTTGCTGGTAATGTCGTTGCTGCCTTTGCCCATTTCTATGGCACGGGGAGCAGCCTCATCGCGGAGGTAAGAGCATTGTGCGATGGGCTACGTCTGGTAGCAGCTTATGGCATCTCCCTCTCCACTGTCCAGTCTGACTCTGCTGTGCTTGTCCAGTCTATCAACAGCATTTCCTGCCCGTCTTGGCATATCCTCCGATGGTGGTGCGAAGCTACGCATTTTCTCCATGCTACCAAGCCCAATGTTGTTCACGTTTACAGGGAAGAGCACAGGGTGGTAGACTCTCTAGCTTCACATGCTTGTACAGTTGTGGACAATAGCCTCTTATATTTGGCCTCCACTCTCCCCCGATCCTGCAAAGGAAATGTCATCCTGGACAAATGCTCCTTTGGCAGTATAAGAAGGGTCTAGTCCTATTATTCTTGCCGGGGTTGCCCCGCTTGCTCTTGTAATTCCTATTTCTCAGCAATAAAATTACCCCCTTTTCATTAAAAACAAACAAAAAACAAAAAACAAAGTCTAAACCATGTGAAAAGGATAAATTGACTTTTAGCAACTTACCTTAAACGAAGAAAATCGACAGATCAAAAGAACACGCTTCTCGATGCAGTTCCTCACTGACCCACGCTTGCTATAGTGCTTGCACAGCCCAAGAGTTCACCAAGAAAACACCCTCGCACTGCTTCCCTTTTCCAAAACCTCTCTCACTCACGGCAGGTAGGTAGTATGCTCAGACCCTGCACTCTCCAAATGTTGTGTCCCTGAGGTCATTTTAGTCATTCTGTGGTCTCTTGGGTCATTCGACATCATGCTATAGTCATATGAGTTCTGTGGTATTCTTGGTTTTGATAATGGCTTAACACTATGAGTCATTGTTGTTTATCACTCTCCATGTATTTGGTTTCATGATGCCCATTCACAACTTACATTATATGTTTTCACATTGCATTAATACCAAGGAACATGTGGTTCTTGAATGCTCACATCCCTCTTGAAACTTTGGGTTACATGATGATCACCCATTCGTTTAAATTCATTATCATATGAACTTGATCTTTTGATATGGATGGTTAATTTGAGAATGAGCTTTTCTATCCTTCTTGTTATTGAGATTCCATGAGTGTGTTTCATGGATATTTTAATTGGGGTGGTTGAGCTCTTATCTCTTGATCTTTAGCCCAGAACACTTGTGATTCAAAGTGTTCACATATAACTAATTCATGAGATTTCATATGTGTATTTCATACATTTATTATATGGATTATTGAGCTAAAGTTCTAATCCTTTTTATATGATTTTGCAGGCCAAAACACTCAATAAATATTCCCCAAGATCAAAGGAGTTTGATGCCAGAGAGTTCGGAAGGTTTACAATGGCATTTGGGGCTGAATTGTGTTAATCTAGAATTTACTGTAGCTAGGTCGACCGATTTTCCCAGAACCAAAAGGTTCGAGGTCTGTGACATTTAGGTCGACCGGTCCATTAATTCCGATCGACCGGTTTTGCCAGAACCGAAAAGTTCTAGCTACAGCAGGTTCCGGTCGACCGGCCCATGAATTCCGGTCGACCGCCAGCCCCGAGCCAACCAAGTTTGACCTCGAAATCCACCTCGTGGCCAGCCCCTTTCCATGGATTTGTTTAATCAAACCCTACCTAATCTTCCATGATTTATGGATCTGGTCTGGAGAGTGTCCAAGTACCATTCCAAGGGTTATAAAACCAACATGAGAGGGTTAGAAACCCTAGTTGATGGAGTTGATGAAGTGAATCAAGAGAGGCCATTTCGAAGGTACTGTAGCACCTCCGTGAACAGTACTACGGGCTGGAGTTCTTCATCCTTCCAAGGTGATTCAAGCTCAGATCTGAAGCCAAGCAACCTCCAACCAAGCAAGAAGCATTCAAGGCTATCAAAGGTGATCAAAGCTACATCCATACACCTCTTCATCAACTCAAGGGGATTCAAGAGAAGATCAAGCTACATCCAATATCCTCTCCATCAACTCAAGGTGATTAAAGCTTATATCTCAATCCAGCAACCTCCAAGGAAGAGTAGAATCAAGCAAGGCTAACAAGGGAGATCAAAGGAGGCTGCAAGGGTGTGCTCAAGCAAGAGGAGTTCGAGTTACTGTTCACGTGAATAGTACTCCGTGAAGAACATCTTCATCCAATCCAAGGCATTCAAGCTCATATCAAAGCGATCATCTTCCAAGATCTGTGAAGAAGGAAGCAAGGATCAAGGTAGTATATATTCACTTCTTCATCCATTCAAAGAGATCAAAGAGAGAAGATCAAGAGAGGAGATTGGAAGAACAGTTACTGTTCACATGAACAGTACTCCGTGAAGAACAATCATCCATTCAAGGGTGATTACAAAAAGATTGATTTGCAAGAAGAAGATATCCCTGCTGCTGATCAATAAAGTATATCGATACAAGGGCCAATTCCTTCTTACTCAATCTCTTGTTTTAATTCATTCACATCTGTTTTACTTTCAATATTGTTAAACATTGAAGTTGTGATTCGTCCCTACCAGGTGGTTAGTAGGAAGGCAATTGGAGGGTGTTCCAATTTACGGTTGACGTCCCTACCAGGTGGTTAGTAGGAAGGCAATTGGAGGGTGTTCCAATTTGCGGTTGACGTCCCTACCGGTGGTTTAGGAAGGCAATCGGGAGTTCTCCGATTTACGGTGTAGCCGTCCTTACCGGCTTTGTGTGTAGGAAGACAGAAAGAGGGGTTTCTCTGTTCTGTGGTTTGGGGCGTGTCCCCGGGTCAAGCTGTGTGTCAGCAAGGAAGCCTCACCGGGTTTTTGTGAGGGGTGGACGTATGTTGCGGGGTTGCAACCGAACCACCTTAAAAATCCCTGTGTTGTGGGTTGTTTATTTTGTATGATTGCTCTATATCTTCTAACCCCATTCGCAGGTTCATGTGCTTCCATACTTGGTTATCTTGCTCACATACATATGCACTTTGAGTGATCAACATAGCATACACACACACGCACGGTTGTTGTAAGCTATTGCATGTTCATCTATGTGTTATGCTTTGTAATTCACTTAAAGAAGTGTGGACGTTTCATAGCTTGTAATTCAAATCTTTCCATTTGAGCCACTCTAATAAATTCCGCTGTGCATTGTGCCTAAGTGATTCATTCACTTTATAAGAGTGGTTTAAGCTTCCGCCAGCTAAGAGTTTTTAAATAGGCCAAAGCTTGTGAAAGGATCTATTCAACCCCCCCTTCTAGATCCGTTTACACCTCACGGGACCCAACAAGTGGTATCAGAGCGAGGCTCTGTCATTCCCAGATCCATCGATCTGCAGGGAAAGATCCTGGTGTTTGTTATTTAGATGGATTCACATGCTACACTTGCTTCGATGGTTACTCCGCCCATTTACGATGGTTCAGATTTTTCTACATGGGTTGGAAGAATGTTCATCTATGTTAGCTCCATAGATCCGCAATTGTGAAATCTTATATACAATGGTCCTCATGAGCTGCCATCAAATTCAATTGATTCGTCAGCCGAACATGAGACCAAACACCATGATAATCTTCTTGCATATAACTTAATTACAACTGCAATTGATATTAGACTAACTCACATTGTGTCTTCCTGCAGCACAGCCAAGCAAGTACTGGACAAGTTGGTGAAAATCCATGAAGGAAAAGAACAAGAACAAGAATGCTTCATGGCCGACCGTGTAGAAGAGTCAAGCAAACCATCCTCATCAAAGGTAAATTCTGATTCCGAGGAATTCACTCTTGAAGAACTTATGAGATCCTATGATGAGTTGTTTACACAATACAAAAAGGCAATATCAGAAAATAAAAAGTTGAAAAAGGATCTCAAGAAAAATAACCAACATGAAAGCTTGATTTGTAAAAAGTGTTCTACGTTTGAAGAGCTCTCTTTTGATCTAGACACACATAAACAAAGCATTGCATGTCTAAGAGATGAAAATGAAAATCTTCATGATGAAATCACTAGGTTGGAAGAAATTGTAATAAAACTTCAAAACCAACCTAAGGCAATCTCTAATGATCAAACTATGGCCGATGGGCTTATTCATGATGAGAGGTTGATTGAAGAAAATAAAAATTCTGTTTCATGCTCTGCTAATTTTGTTTGTGAAAAATGTTCATTCTTGAGAAACATAAATGTTGGTCTCCATGATGATCTTGAATGGGAACAAAAACTGATTGATTCTTTGAAAGAAGAGAATAGAGAGTTGTTGGAAAAGAAAATTGAACATGAAAAAGCTGAAGAAGAATTGCATGAAAAACTGGTTGCACATGAAAAAGGTAAATCTGTTATTGAAGATCACTCTGAAACTTTGCATGCTTTAGAACAACATAATGAAAATCTTAAAGCAGTAAATGCCATGCTCAATGAGCAATTGGCAGCATGCGAAGAGGGCCTTGCTGAATCTAAACAACACATTTCCTCACTTGAAAATGAAATTCAAGGTTTGAATGATTTCCTGTCAATGTTTGCCCAAATCCAAGATTCTAGCTCACCGGAAGCCACCACTTCATGTGGTCACCAACAAGGGCATATTGCTCGAAAGAAAAGCAAAACTCAGCATGCTCATCCAAACATGCACCATAACATATCCAATGCTAAATACCATGCCTTCCACAAAATGAATGTCAATTGTTATTATTGTGGTAAACATGGTCACACTGTGCATGATTGTTTTATCTTGAGAAATGATGAGCTTAGAGCAGGAGATCAAGTGAAAGAGCAAGGAAAGAAACAGGTCAACATTGGCAGAGGGCTTGCTCAACAGAATTCTGTACAGAACCACATGAAGAATCAGAAGTGTCGACATTCCTATCCAAACAGGTCGACACTCCCCATGGCCTTCAAAAGAAATGCTTCTCTTTGCTGCTCTCATTATGGTAAGTCTGGCCATACTATCCAAGAGTGCTAGCATTTGAAGGGAAAGCATCACCTTCATGCCATGAAAGGTAAATCACATGCTCACCCACAAAAGCATAATCCACATGCACACGCACATGAATATAAAAAGAAAAATCAATCTTTTGTGTGTTGTTTCTATTGTGGGAAAAATGGGCATGAGATATATGATTGCCTCACAATGAAGGAGGATGATGTGATTGCCCTGAAAAAGGTGGGCCAAGATGCTAAACATGTTGCTAACCCACAAGGACCCAAGCAATCTTGGGTACCTAAAAATTTCAAATGAGAATTTTGGGTGCAGGATGCCTTGGAGCTGAACAAAGGATCATAAGGTAAATAAAAGCTCAAGGCACAGGTATGTACATAAATCTTTTAAGTTTAGTCATCTTGCATGTTTACTCTTGACATGTAGATAGTGCATCATACGTCTGCCCAATGTCATTAGATTCTGCAAACTGTATTGCTCTTTGAAATACAAAACCCCCATGGTGTGAGATGAACTTTTGAGCTAGATAACTTGTTCACACCATGCTTGATTTCAGCTATTTAATTCATGAAAAATTTGTTATGCTGATGAAGTTGATGTGATAATGAGTTGCACAAGTCTTGCTATCAGCCACATGAAATGTTTGGACTTTGGTTTTGATGATACAAACCATGGTTGCATTTTCAACTCGTTATTCATATTAGCATTGTTCAAAGGGGGAGTCTAGCAATTGGCATCATCATGTTGCATTCAGTTCAAAATCAATTGCGCATGATTTGTGTTTGCATCATCTTGTAATCACACATACCTTAATGCACATCATGTTTAGAAGACAAATGATAATGCACAATCATTTTGCAGCATCTTCATTACATTGTGCATTCACATAACTCTTAGGCTGTATAGTTCATTGCCAACCCTTGCATGTACTCAGGGGGAGTCAACATCAATCTAGCTTGAATCATTTTACATTATTTCACTCTTGCACGGCCATGGTATATTAAATGTTGATGTATGGAAAGGTAGGTTATGCTTGCCTAGAAGCACTCAATATGCGTGAGGACTAACCTCCGCCAAGTACCATGCGTCAATGTCGCATATAGGTCATATAGCTAGGGGGAGTTGTCTTGATGAGGCATTCATGCATATGTTTCATATTCATCATGTTGGTTCATACATTTCATGTTTGATCAGGTCAACCTCTGCATGGTTCAAAAAAAACCTCTCATTGACATTTGTCATTCTTTGTGACTGCAAACATCACTCCTTGCGTGCTTTCATTACATATTCTTAGGGGGAGTCGTGTTGTTCTTCTTGGTTCATTCGTCCTTTTTACATCTGAACCTCAATGGCCTCCAGTGTGATAATAAGTTCAAGAGACAGACATCACTACATTGTAAGAGCTTTCTATTATATGAACTGATGATTGTCCATTTAATGAAAATGGTTCAGATTTAATGATTTCCTTGAAGTTTTGATATATCTTTTGAAATCATCCATATTTTGTGGTTTTAATAGACCTTAACTAGAGATTGCATGTTGTGCCTTGAATAACTATTCTGAAATCTAAAAATTCAAATGTGTCGACAACTTTGGTGATACTCTAGAGCTTAGTATTGTTTCTAAACATCTTGATGAGCTGGAATTCTTGAAAATCAATTTGCAGAGCAATGATAGTGTTGCACGGAGAAATATGTCCCGTCATCAAATCAAGTGACGAATGATATGTCATGATGTGCCTCTGTTATCTCTGTCTTAATTCATTTGGACTCTAGGTAGAGCAATGGCATAATTACTGAGAAATATATCTTCTCATCAAAGAAATGAGTTTGGATATGTCATGACGTGATGTTGCTATCTCTGTTCATTCTGAAGTATAACAGTCAGTCTTGCCAAATACCTAGGGATACTAGCGTCTAAACAACGTGTATTCTTACGGCTAGGAGGCATGTACTACACTTGATTGCTCGTAACATATGAGTCATGTGCCTTCAAATTCAAACGATATTGAAAATCAAATTTGTTAAACTCATAAAATTCCATGCTTTAGTCATGCTTGTTTAGCCTCAATACTAGTTTTTGTGTTATTCCCTTTGTGGTTATTGAATATGGATGTATAAGACAAGGGAAGGTTAAACACTGTCAAGATATGTGCTTCTGGTTCATTTCTATTAAACCATAGATGTCGATGCTTTTTAAACTCTATTGATGATCTTGGTTTTCATTAGCTTTGAACCATATATATTGCTCCCGGCATGTTTCTAATTTCCATATAATGGCTTGCTCTTCCACTACCATTCCACTCTGATCTCTAGGACCTTTGTCAACCACTGTGCCGTATCCCTCCTTGTTTTGCTATTGGTAAAGGGGGAGAATGTCTTGTTGTGAGTCCTTGCTATGGACTTGGGAGAAAGGGGGAGATGTTGCCTTTTGTTGCCTTTGGGCACTGTGAAAGGGGGAGAGTGCATTGTGGATATGGGAGAATCCAAGGGGGAGAGAACCTTCATTTATCATGAGGGTTTATGCATAGCATTCATACACTTTACTTCTCCATGCATTTGTATATCCATGCATACATATCTGCATTCACATGCTTCACTATCATGGATCTTGAGCTGCACATGTTACATAAACTTTGTTGTTTGCCTTCATCTGCCATATCCACATAAATCATTCAGGCTGCCATGATTACATCATCATACTAAACAAGTGGTATCATCTAATAAGTGGTATCATCTTGATGCACCTTTCAAGTCGTCTCCAAAATCATTGGTGTCCTCTGTCAAATGATATCACATTGCTTTCTCATTCATTGGCATGTGGCATGAGACCTAGCATCATTGGCATCATGTTTTCATGCAATAGGGTGGCATGCATGTATTGACTTCATACAATTGTAGCTTGCATCTATCATTTCCATGCATTGCTTAACAAATCCAAAAAAAAAAAATCTGAAAACTAGAAAACCACTAAAAATCTGCAAAATTTGAAATCAAAATTTGCTCCTTGGCTGCTCTATCCATCTCCTATTTGAGGAATTGAATCATGCTGCTGTGGCTCCACCTCTCACACTTACTTTGTCTTTGCCAAGTCACGGGACACCACCATGTTCGATACCTCCATATCATTCATTGGTATCAGTCCTATAACTGGCTTTCCATACTTGGTTGTTCTCTCTAGTTATTTTGTCAATCTTAATAAGTGTACAACCATTGGCATATATTTCCACATCATCTTCTGGACTGTTGCCTGCAATGACATGTTTCTCCACCTTATGGTTTCTTGTAATGCTATCACAGGAGATCCCGAGCATTATGTAAGTCATTTTGTGTGCGTCATTAATGTGAGTATCTCTTTCTCTTTCCTGGCTCTTTTTGATGTTGTCAAAGGGGGAGAAGTATTCATGTGAGTCATTAATCAAAGTATGTGGTAAGATTGTGTGAGTCATTAATCAGAATGCCATCTGTGTGTCAAAGGGGGTGAGAACCATGTGAGTGACTCATAGTTGCCATATGAATTTATAATGACTCATAGTTCAGAATGCCTCATAGTTGCCATCATCAAAAAGGGGGAGAATGTTGTGTCCCTGAGGTCATTTGAGTCATTCTGTGGTCTCTTGGGTCATTCGACATCATGCTATAGTCATATGAGTTCTGTGGTATTCTTGGTTTTGATAATGACTTAACACTATGAGTCATTGTTGTTTATCACTCTCCATGTATTTGGTTTCATGATGCCCATTCACAACTTGCATTATATGTTTTCACATTGCATTAATACCAAGGAACATGTGGTTCTTGAATGCTCACATCCCTCTTGAAACTTTGGGTTACATGATGATCATCCATTCGTTTAAATTCATTGTCATATGAACTTGATCTTTTGATATGGATGGTTAATTTGAGAATGAGCTTTTCTATCCTTCTTGTTATTGAGATTCCATGAGTGTGTTTCATGGATATTTTACTTGGGGTGGTTGAGCTCTTATCTCTTGATCTTTAGCCCAGAACACTTGTGATTCAAAGTGTTCACATATAACTAATTCATGAGATTTCATATGTGTATTTCATACATTTATTATATGGATTATTGAGCTAAAGTTCTAATCCTTTTTATATGATTTTGCAGGCCAAAACACTCAATAAATATTCCCCAAGATCAAAGGAGTTTGATGCCAGAGAGTTCGGAAGGGTTACAATGGCATTTGGGGCTGAATTGTGTAAATCTAGAATTTACTGTAGCTAGGTCGACCGGCGGCACTGTAGCTAGGTCGACCGATTTTCCCAGAACCAAAAGGTTCGAGGTATGTGACATTTAAGTCGACCGGCCCATTAATTCCGGTCGACCGGTTTTGCCAGAACCGAAAAGTTCTAGCTACAGCAGTTTCTGGTCGACCGGCCCATGAATTCCGGTCGACCGCCAGCCCCGAGCCAACCAAGTTTGACCTCGAAATCCACTTCGTGGCCAGCCCCTTTCCATGGATTTGTTTAATCAAACCCTACCTAATCTTCCATGATTTATGGATCTGGTCTGGAGGGTGTCCAAGGACCATTCCAAGGGTTATAAAACCAACATGAGAGGGTTAGAAACCCTAGTTGATGGAGTTGATGAAGTGAATCAAGAGAGGCCATTTCGAAGGTACTGTAGCACCTCCGTGAACAGTACTACGGGCTGGAGTTCTTCATCCTTCCAAAGGTGATTCAAGTTCAGATCTGAAGCCAAGCAACCTCCAACCAAGCAAGAAGCATTCAAGGCTATCAAAGGTGATCAAAGCTACATCCATACACCTCTTCATCAACTCAAGGGGATTCAAGAGAAGATCCAGCTACATCCAATATCCTCTCCATCAACTCAAGGTGATTCAAGCTTATATCTCAATCCAGCAACTTCCAAGGAAGAGTAGAATCAAGCAAGGCTAACAAGGGAGATCAAAGGAGGCTGCAAGGGTGTGCTCAAGCAAGAGGAGTTCGAGTTACTGTTCACGTGAACCGTACTCCGTGAAGAACATCTTCATCCAATCCAAGGCATTCAAGCTCATATCAAAGCGATCATCTTCCAAGATCTGTGAAGAAGGAAGCAAGGATCAAGGTAGTATATATTCACTTCTTCATCCATTCAAAGAGATCAAAGAGAGAAGATCAAGAGAGGAGATTGGAAGAACAGTTACTGTTCATATGAACAGTACTCCGTGAAGAATAATCATCCATTCAAGGGTGATTACAAAAAGATTGATTTGCAAGAAGAAGACATCCCTGCTGCTGATCAACAAAGCATATCGATACAAGGGCCAATTCCTTCTTACTCAATCTCTTGTTTTAATTCCTTCACATCTGTTTTACTTTCAATATTGTTAAACATTGAAGTTGTGATTCGTCCCTACCAGGTGGTTAGTAGGAAGGCAATTGGAGGGTGTTCCAATTTACGGTTGACGTCCCTACCAGGTGGTTAGTAGGAAGGCAATTGGAGGGTGTTCCAATTTGCGGTTGACGTCCCTACCGGTGGTTTAGGAAGGCAATCGGGAGTTCTCCGATTTGCGGTGTAGCCGTCCCTGCCGGCTTTGTGTGTAGGAAGACAGAAAAAGGGGTTTCTCTGTTCTATGGTTTGGGGCGTGTCCCCGGGTCAAGCTGTGTGTCAGCAAGGAAGCCGCACCGGGTTTTGGTGAGGGGTGGGCGTAGGTTGCGGGGTTGCAACCGAACCACCTTAAAAATCCCTGTGTTGTGGGTTGTTTATTTTGTGTGATTGCTCTATATCTTCTAACCCCATTCGCAGGTTCATGTGCTTCCATACTTGGTTATCTTGCTCACATACATATGCACTTTGAGTGATCAACATAGCATACACACACACGCACGGTTGTTGTAAGCTATTGCATGTTCATCTATGTGTTATGCTTTGTAATTCACTTAAAGAAGTGTGGACGTTTCATAGCTTGTAATTCAAATCTTTCCATTTGAGCCACTCTAATAAATTCCGCTGTGCATTGTGCCTAAGTGATTCATTCACTTTATAAGAGTGGTTTAAGCTTCCGCCAGCTAAGAGTTTTTAAATAGGCCAAAGCTTGTGAAAGGATCTATTCAACCCCCCCTTCTAGATCCGTTTACACCTCACGGGACCCAACACCCTGCACTCTCCAAATAGGGAAACAAAAGCACAGATTCTACGGTTTACAGGAAAAAGAAGAGAAAAGGAGTGCCAACCTCTTTCGAACGTGATCTTTTAAATGGTCATACGGTTGTTTTTAGGGGTTCTAAATCTAAACCCTTAATTTAAAATAACCTAAATCTAATGGCAAGGGGAAAACTCTAAAACGGTCATTTGCACGTAAGGATCCTACTGTCGATAAAATGAATTTCACACACAATAACATATAAATGATTATCACTATCCATTAGTCACTTTAAAAATTGATATCTCACAATATAAAAAGAATTTAAAAAATCTAATTGTTACCCATTATTCACCTCGATTTACTCTATCATAGAAAAATATAAAATAAATAAAAACCCATGAATTGAAAATCTCCCCCAAAATGAATAGTAACCTCACGAAAAAGAATAGTGGGGCATTTAAAACCCACTATTTCTCACCCGCTTATCCGGTTCTACCTATATACATTTATGTGAGCTTCATTTAAAACCCACTATCTCTCATCCATTTCTCCTATTATACCTATATTCATTTATGTGAACCTCATTTAAAACCCACTATCTCTCACCCGTTCTCCTATTACACATATGTATATACGTGAGCTTTTCTTCTAAGGAAAATGGTTAAAACCCATTTAACACTATCTACCAACAACAACTAACTATATATATATATATATATATATATATATATATATATATATATATATATATATATATATATATATATATATATATATATACACCTAAGCAATTTAAGTTCCAAAATTTTAATTACTCAAAAATTGATTTATAATCAAGAGAAATTGTCGACTCCTTTATTATTAAGTTTAATTCAACCAAACTACTAGTCAAATATTTTATTAATTCAAGCAATTAATATTTCAAGCACTAACACAAATTCTGACTTAAAATATTCTTTATGAATTGCGATAAAATTCTCGAGCACTACACCAGCCGCTATAACAGAACGACTTAGACCTTCCATCTACGACTGGATTAAACAATATCCTTGCATTGGCATATATCCTATGCCAATGATTTCATCAAGGTTGGGGCTTGACTTCTTATCGGGACCAGCCGCTATAACCCAATGGCTTAGACCTTCCGTCTGAGACCAAATCAAAAGATATCCTTGCATTGGCATATACCCTATGCCAACGATTTCATCAAGGTTGGTGCTTGACTTCTTGTCGGAACCAGTCACTCTAACCCAATGGCTTAGACCTTCCGTCTAAGATTGGATTAAACGATATCCTTGCATTGGCATATACACTATGCCAATGATTTCATCAAGGTTGGTGCTTGACTTCTTGTTGGGACTAGCCTCTATAACCCAACGGCATAGACCTTCCGTCTAAGACTGGATTAAACGATATCCTTGCTTTGGTATATATCTTATGCCAATGATTTCATCAAGGTTGGTGCTTGACTTATTGTCGGGACCAGCCACTATAACCCAACGGCATAGACCTTCTGTCTAAGACCGGATCAAACGATATCCTTGCATTGGCATATACCCTATGCTAATGATTTCATCAAGGTTGGTGCTTGACTTCTTGTCGGGACCAGTCACTATAACCCAACGGCTTAGACCTTCTGTCTAAGACCGGATTAAACGATATCCTTGCGTTGGCATATACCTAATGCCAATGATTTCATCAAGGTTGGTTCTTGACTTCTTGTCGGGATCAACCGCTATAACCCAAAGGCTTAGGCCTTCCGTCTAAGACCAGATTTAACGATATCTTTGCATTGGCATATACCCAATACCAATGATTTCATCAAGGTTGGTGCTTGACTTCTTGTCGGGACCAGCCACTATAACCCAACGGCTTAGACCTTCCGTCTAAGATCAGATTAAATGATATCCTTGCGTTGGCATATACCTAATGCCAATGATTTTACCAAGGTTGGTGCTTGACTTCTTATCAGGACCAACTGCTATAACCCAACGGCTTCGACCTTCCGTCTAAGACAAGATTAAACGATATCCTTGCGTCGGCATATACCCTATGCCAATGATCTCACCAAGGTTGGTGCTTGACTTGTTGTCGTGACCAGCCGCTATAACCCAACGGCTTAGACCTTTCATTTAAGACGGGATTAAACGATATCCTTGCATTGGCATATACCCAATGCCAATGATTTCATCAAGGTTGGTGCTTGACTTCTTGTCGGGATTAGCCGCTATAACCCAACAGCCTAGACCTTCCATCTAAGACCGGATTAAGTGATATCCTAGCGTTTGCATATACCCTATGCTAATGATTCACCAAGGTTGGTGCTTGACTTCTTGTTGGGACCAGCCACTATAACCCAACGGTCTAGACCTTCCTTCTAAGACCGGATTAAGTGACATCCTTGCATTGGCATATACTCAGTGCCAACGATACCAGCATGATTAGTGCCTGACTCTTTGTTAGAGTTGGCTAATCTAGTCCCATCAGGGTCCACCCTAATTCATTATTGCAGGCCTTCTGTCTGATCCTATATACAAAACCTCTCTTCCTTGCTTCGGCAGTCTACACCCGTATGCCCCGCACACTCATCCCTCGTTCGCGCCACCCACGAGTGGGGGGCATTTGTTGACGCTTAAAAGTTTGGCATCAAAAAGCCCAACAAGGTCAGCTGTAGAGGAATTTTGTGTCAACGCACATAACCAGTTGCATCGATGCACTTGTGGACGAAGCAGAGAAGCGGCCAGGCGGTCAAACGCTACGTAGATGCAGCTCACATCCTTCGTCGACGCACCTGAAGGTGGGCCAGAAATCTTCCAGCCTATGGTGATACCAGCTTCCAGAAGGTGCGTGGCGGCCTTACAACGGCATGTGGCTGGGTGATCTCCAATCATTGGAGATTATTCCTCATCCTTCCCTCGATGGAAACCCTCGCGTTGCCTCTATAAAATGAGGGCGATGCCTAAAAGAAAGCCCCCCGGCCCCTTAGTCATTCGAAGCTCCTCAAGACCGAATCCCTGAGTGATCTATAGTGCTCCAGAGTGTGAAGAAGAGAAAGAGAGGGAGACAGAAGGAGAAGAGGTGATGCTTCGGGGAGGGAATGGAATCAATGCTCCTCCCTCCCCCTTCTTTCCTTTTCTTTCCCTACTATGTATGCTACTTGCCTTTTGTTTCTGTTTGTTTGCCTCCCAGATGAATTGGTCTTGGGTGATGTATTTTCTTTATGCAATAGATGAATGAAAAGCAATGCTTCGTTTCCTACGATCTGCCTCTTTTAGTTTGTTAGTTTACTATCTTTCTTTCCCCACCAAAGTCCATTGAGCTCGAGATGAAGAGGGATGCTCTGTTAGGAGAATGGTTCAGACTCAGAATCTATCTAGTTACAATGGATTAGATTTATGGTTCTATCCCTCGCAAACTACCAGATGAGGCCCCTTATTCAGACCCCATTCTGAACTCTAACGTGCAAGATTAATTTCCGTGTGGGATTTCGGTCCTCATGATGGATCAACGCCCTCATTGGCAACATTAACCTCACAACCCCTTCCCAATGCACTAGATGGGTCCAGATTACCTATTCTAATCCAGATTCCCCTCCGTGCACCAAAGGTGTGTGCTCCTCGTATATTGGATAAGTGCGCCGTTTTGGTTCTATGTAATGATCTTGTGGAGATGGCCAGCTGCCCTCTCATCCGCACCCATGGATTGTGGGGGCTGTGGCATAGTCCCAGATGTGCTTGAACCCGCATTCCCCTTTGTATTTTCTTTCATTCAGCCCCAGCCTATTAGAGAATGGTTGCTCGTTTCATACCAGCCATCTTGGCTCTTATGCCAATCATACACGACCACTCCTCTATTTGCTCAAACGCCTAAAAGAACCCTATCCTACGAGAACCCCCACACTTACATATCTGCATCACCTTCTTTCTGCATGAGAGCGACAACAAGCTACCTTTGCACTCCCTGCACTGCATGGGTCAGCATCCCATATGAATTCTACTTTTGCTCCATTCATGCATTCCTATAGTCTGCAGCATACCAATGTTTTGAACATTGCAACTTCTTGTCTTCATTTGGGGCGTAGGTTCGCTAATGTCCTAAGCGTGACCTATGACCCCATGCACTAGAGCAATAGTACATAGCCATTGATTCCTCCGAAAGCTTTCATACTGAAGGACCCGTCATTGGGGAAGGGACATATCTAATTATTAGAAATTTTGCATATGGTTTTAATCGTTTCCCTAACCGAATGCTTCACATTGATCAGATTTTTGTAACCACCCTTACATCCGTAGGGGCTTGCCTCTTTATGGCATGGTCCCTGGAGGACTTTTCTCTAAGGGATGGACATTAATGCCCATGGAGTCTGCAGCAACGAGATGTACATTACAATGTTGGAAATGCTGCAATCCCTTGGTTTGTGGAGCCCCCTCGTAGGCCAGTCCTCGGGGTCTTCCTTGCCCAATTTGGGATGTGGGGTAGCCATTCTTGGCTTACCTTGAATTTTTGGGGCCATCTCGGAACCTCCGTGGATGCGCTTCCAATTTTCACCCCTCTAAATGCTCTGGTCTAGGGGAGGTGCTGCCCAATTTTTCTCAGAATTATGGACTTAAAGAAAATGGACCAATGACAAAGAGATGAAATGGACAAAGAACAATACTAATAGAACATGTCTGAACGTAGAAGATGGCCATGTGAAGAGAATGCTGTGCTGGCAGCAATATAGAAAAGAAAACTGCTTAAAAGAAATGAAAAGAAAGAAAAAGAATAAAAGAAAGAAGTAATCAGCAATGCATCAGAACAACTGAGCAATGAAAGTATACAATCATGTGGAGTGCATGCCTGCATGTGTAAATAGATTCATATTTGCATGATCTTTCAAACCAACAACAATTTGGGGTCTGCTGTACAATGAGTCGACTCTGGGGCTTGACACCATCCAGCTCGGGCTTTGCCCGCCGTTTCATGCAATAGAAAGGCCCAGGAGTCGACACACTGAGTCGACTCCCCCTGGGCTTGACGATGGTGAAATGGCCAGTCCTGCTGTAAAATAAATTGAATGTTTTGCATGCATCATGCAATCTCTACTAAACTCCAATCAGCATGATTGAAATCATTCCCCCATGCATCTCTTAACATTTGGACAAATCATCCGCATTCAAATTGTATCATGCATGCATCATGCATGTGAATTGAACCCTATGCATATGCTTCCCATGCATGCTTGAATGTCATAGTCAGCTAGTATATAAAATGGTGGGTTGATGATGGTTGGGTCATGCCCATCCGGACCCTCTCACTATGTGCGAGTACCCAACTCCGCCTTGTACCAAAGTCTCATTGCATAAATGCATTATCTAAATGCTGCCTACAGCCATGTAGATGCTTGAAAAACCACTTCCTGCATTTCCAAGGGTCATAGTCCCCTGCCATACTAATTATGCATTAATTCATTCTATATACAAAGAAGGAATAAAAGAAAGGAAATCAAAAGAATGAAGTTTGAAATAAAAGAAAGATTGAAGTTTTACATCCTTCGAACTTCCAAGATTAATCCATAACATCAACAAACAAGCAAACAAAAATGAAGAAGGAGAGGCCGGGAGGAAAATGAAGGCGTTGGTGAGGGTTGCGTCGACATCGCCTAAAAGCTACGTCGACGAAGCCTGTATGGCGCTTACCCTACTTGGGGCTTTGTGCGTTGATGCCATCCTTCATTGCGTCGACGTAATGGTTCGTGTTAGCCCCTGGTCGGCCTTGTGCGTCGATGCAGCATCATCCTGTGTCGACGTAGCGGCTCATGCCAGCCCCCTGGGTGGGGTTTGTGCGTCAGCGTAGTGAGACCCTATGTCGACGCAATAGCCCTTACGAGCCCCCTGTGTAAGCTTGTGCATCGACGCGACTTAAGCTTTGCATCGACGCAACGGCCTTTGGTCCCCCCTTTTGCATGTTAAAAGAGATAAGAAGAAAGAAAGAAAAGAAAAGAAAATAGGAAGAAGAAGTAAAACAAAAAAAGACAATAATAATAATAATAATGATAATAGAAATGATAACAATGATGACATGCAATATGATAATGATGAAAATTGAACGCAAAAAACCTTCTGTTGGTTCTCGCGAGGTGTAGTCGGATCTAGAAGGGGGGGTTGAATAGATCCTATCAAAAGTTTTGGCCTATTTAAAAACTCTTAGCTATCAAAAGCATGAACCACTCCTATAAAGTGAATGAATCACTTAGGCACAATGCACAGCGGAATTAAGTAGAGTGGCTGAAATGAAAAGACTTGGATTACAAGCGATGAAGCGTCAACTCTTCTTTAAGCACATTTGTGATCTTTGAGAGATACAAGCCTTATATTGCAGGGATCACAAAGCATAACACTAGAGCATGAAATAGCTTGCAACAACCATGCGTGTGTGCGTGCTATGTTGATCACTCAAAGTGCATATGTGTGTGAATGCAGTGGTGATCAACCAAGGTGCATGCGAGTCTAAGCAAGGGAAACACTTAGCAATACTTTCACCTTGGCGTCTGTGTGCAAGGGTGCAGCAGGCCGCCCAAGGGATGCAGTCAAAGTGCTAAGCTCAATTAAACCACAGATAAAATCGAAAGTGCAAATCTGAGTGCTTGAGTGTGTAAACAAGATAACCAAGTATGGAAGCACACGAACCTGTGAATGGGGTAGAAGATATAGAGCAATCGCACACAACCCACAACACAGGGATTTTTAAGGTGGTTCGGTTGCAACCCCGCAACCTACGTCCACCCCTCACCAAAACCCGGTGAGGCTTTCCTGCTGACTCACAGCTTGACCGGGGACACGCCCCAAACCACAGAACAGAGAAAGCCCTCTTTCTGTCTTCCTACACACAAAGCCGGCAGGGACGGCTATACCGCAGATCAGAGAACTTCCGATTACCTTCCTACTAACCACCGGTAGGGACGATCTTCAGTTTCAATAGATTGAATGAAATGAAAATAGAACAAGATGAAAATGCTCAAACAAGATATGAAGATATGCTAGAATGAACTAGATCTTGTCTGAGATTGTTGGATCTTGAATCTGTTGCTTTGATCTTCCTTTGATTCCTTTGAGTTGATGGAGAAGATACAGGATGTAGCTTTGATCTTCCCTTGAGTTGATGAAGAGGTTTGGATGTAGCTTTGATCTTCCTTTTGATCTCCTTTCCTTTGTGAGCTTGCTTGCTTCTCTTCTTCCTTGGAGATTAAGGGCTTCAGATGTAGGCTTGAATCCCTTGGATTGGATGTAGAATTTCTGCACTGAGTACTGTTCACGGCTACAGTACCTCTTCTTCCTTGGAGCTCCTCTAGCCTCTCTTCATCTCTCTTTTCTCCAAATGATCAACTAGGGTTTCTAACCCTCTTGTGTTGGTTTTATATCTCTTTGGATGGTCAATAAACACATCCCAGACCAGATCCACATTTTGTGGGTGATTAGGTGACTTTTGGATTAAAGAAATCCATGGGGAATGGCCTTTCTCGAAGTGGAAAACAAAGTCAACATTGGTTGGCTCGGGGCTGGCGGTCGACCGAAGGCATGGGGCGGTCGACCGGAATTTTACAGTCGGTTTGATTTTTCATCTCTGCAAAATCGGTCGACCGGACGCCTAGGGGCGGTCGACCGAAACCTGTAAAAACTGGAGTTTCTCGTTTCTGGAAGAACTGGTCGACCGGCCACTACCCACTGGTCGACCGGAACCTGTAAATTCTGAAGTTCTTCGTCTCTGGAAAATCTGGTCGACCGGCCAAGGTGTGTTGGTCGACCGGAAAGACCTATACTTGCAAAAATGAAGTGTTAGCCCAAATAAACATGTCCATAAGTCAAGATTTTCATGTCCTTATCAATTCCATGTATTTTTGGGTTTGGTTTAAGCATTAGACCATTTGAGCATTTCTAGATTTTGTTCTGGGGGCTCTGCCCCCGGAAACCCCCGCAAGGGGAGCTGCCCCCTTGACCCCCGCGACCTGACCGTGCAGGTCGATCTGCGTGCGAGGGCGTAATCATTGAGCTTTCACATTTGTCATCTCCACTCCATTCCTTGGATTATCTTGTAGCATGCTGTCAAGAAGTTGCACCAACCTTGAACCATCCATAAGGCAAGACATGCACTGACCATATGAAGAATATGCAATGACCTTATGTGTGATGCTATTCAGCTTGATTTCTGTGCTTGAAACATGCTAGATTTTCGTGCATCCAATATTGTCATATGCCTTGATATCTGTGTATCCAGTTGCCTAGATTTATGTGCCATTCTTGATCTTTTACACTGGAAGTATAATGACCACCAATATTGTATTGTCATATGCCTTGATATCTGTGTACTGGAAGTATGATGACCTGAAATGTATGAATATTAACATTATCAAATGCATGTATAGTTCATTAATGACTACAGAGGCAGACATCATCAAAACCATAAAATTAATCATGTTGCACACATGTTCAACATTCTCCCCCTTTTTGATGATGGCAACTATGAGTCATTCTGAACTATGAGTCATTATAAATTCACATGCATTAGTAATTCACATGGCAACTATGAGTCAAAAACATTCTTAAGAAGAAGAAGAAGAGGATTCTCTCCCTATCCCCTTTTGACAAAGACTCACATGGTTCTCACCCCCTTTGACACACAGAGTGGATTCTTTGATTAATGACTCACATAAACTTACCACATTCTTTGATTAATGACTCACATAAACTTCTCCCCCTTTGACAACATCAAAAGATCCAGAAAAGAGACAGAGAGACTCACACAAAAAGACTTACATGAAGCTCTAGCATCTCCTATGTGTCATCATTATAAGCAACCATAATGGGGAGAAACATGTCATTGCAGGCAACATTCCAGAAAATGATGTGGAAATACATGCCAATGGTTGTACACTTATTAAGGTTGACAAGATAACCAGAGAGAACAACCAATTGTGGAAAGCCAGTTAGAGGACTGATACCAATGAATGATGTGGATGTATCGAACATGGTGGTGTCCCGTGGCTTGGCAAAGATAATGTAAGTGTGAGAGGTGGAGCCACAGCAGCATGATTCAATTCCTCAAATAGTGGAGATGGATAGAGCAGCCAAGGAGCATTTTTTTGATTTCAAATTTTGCAAGATTTTTAGTGGTTTTCTAGTTTTCAGATTTTTTGGATTTTCTATGCAATGCATGGAAATGATAAATACAAGCTACATTTGTATGAAGTTAAGACATGCATGCCACCCTATTGCATGAAAGCATGATGCTAATGATGCTAGAACTTATGCCACATGCCAATGAATGAGAGAGCAATGTGATATCACTTGACAGAGGACACCAATGATTTTGGATACGACTTGAAAGGAGCATCAAGATGATACCACTTGTTGGATGATACCAAGGTGATGTAATCATGGCAACCTGAATGATTTATGTAGATATGGCAGATGAAGGCAAACAACAAGGAACATCAAGATATGACTTCTCAAGAGAGAATGGAGGTTCTTTAATCTAAAACCAAGTTCATAAATCAAAGTTATAGATTTTTCAGAATTTTCAGTTATAGAACCCAAATGAGCCAACTCTTAAATTCAGATTAGGTTATTGCTAATGAGTTCTGGCCTACTCAGTAGAATCACATGAAGACATTTGCATGCAAATTTAATAGCAGTGAACCAGAAATTCATGTCAAAACAAGATTAACCTTCTCTTATCTTACTTATTCTATTTCATTGGTTCCCTTGAGAGTGACCACAATAAGTGTTGAGTCTAAACACTTAGATGACTTAGATTTGATTCATGAGTGCTACACATTCAGATTTTTCTTTTGAAATCATTTGAAAGATGATTATTATCATTTTATGAGTAGTTAAGTGTAGCAACCACGTTTTGACGTGAGTGTGCACATTTACCAGACGCAAGCACCCCCAGTTACTCAGTGTAGCTCACGATTTTGCTTCAATGAGAACAGAGATAGCATAGTCACCTCATGACATATCGGACCTCGTTTCTTTGATGAGGAGATATATTTCTCAGCAACAGTGCCATTGCTCTACCTTGAGCTTACTTTAAGTGTAGCCACTTTTTTGAAATAAACAGATTCATACAAATGTTTAAAAGTAATACTTAGCTGAAGTTTCTCGATCAAGGATGCCTTTGTACTCAAAATAAGCTTTCAGATTCAAGATGGCATAACAAGTCAAAACATGAGAAACTAGTTTAAGTCTATTAAGCCCGACCACAAATATTTTCAAGACCATCAAACTTCAAGACTCAAGAAATCATTAATGTTAAACCAAAATCATTCATGTTCAAGGCAATCACAAGACTCTATAAAAGAAAATTCTTCTTGAAGATTTACTCTGATAAACAACCTCAATAATAGATAGGGAATCCTCCAAGAAGTTCAAGGCACTTTGAATCCAAGTTGAACCACAAAAGGATGTTAGCAATATGATGCAGTGGTTTGATATAAAAAGAGAGTGTTACATATGAGTGGAAGCTTGAGAATCAATGGTGAACACTCCCCCTGAGGTTATGCACTGAGCTCAGACTGGAATGGAAGAGATAAAGTTATCAGGTGCAAGGAGGTGTTGACTCTGACATTGTGTGATGTCGACACCCAGAGCTCAGATAGAAGTAATTTTCAGGTAGATAGAACTGTGGGGTCGACCTGTCAAAGGAGTGAGGTCAACCTGTTGAACTGCAGGGCAGAGTTTTGACTGGATTTTCATGATGGGCAAACTCCCCCTGAGAAGAAGCATTCTGTGCCATGATGTCAATAGAATGAAGATGAAACATATGTATGAATGTTGTAAAGAAACAACTCATTCTTACTATATGACCTATATGCGACATTGGCGCATGGTACGTGGCAGAGATGAAACCTTACGCATATTAAGTGCTTTTAGGCAAGCATAACCTGTCTTTCCATACATCAACATTTGATATACCATGGCCGTGCAAGAGTGAAATGATGTGAAGTAATTTAGGCTAGATTGATGTTGACTCCCCCTGAGTACATGCATGGGTTGGCAATGAATTATGCAGCCTAAGACTTATGTGAATACACAATGCAATGAAGATGCTGTAAAATGATTGTGCATTTTTATGTCTTCTAAACATGATGTGCATTAAGGTATATGTGATCACAAGATGATGCAAACACACATGAATGCAACTTGATGATGATGCCAATAGACACCCCCTTTGAACAATGCTAACATGAATAACGAGTTGAAAATGCAGCCATGGTATGCATCATCAAAACCAAAATCCAAGAATTTCATGTAGCTGAAGTAAGACTTAAGCAACTCATCATCACATCAACTTCATCAGCATAACAAGTTTTTCATGAATTAAACAGCTGAAATCAAGCAAGGTGTGAGCAAGTTATATAGCTCAAAAGTTCATCTCACACCATGGGGGTTTTACATTTTAAAAGCACTCAGTTTGCATAATTTAATGACATTGGGCAGACGTATGATGCACTATCTACATGTCAAGACTAAACATGCAAGATGACTGAATTTAAAAGGTTTATGTACATACCTGTGCCTTGCGCTTTTATTTACCTTATGATCGTTTGTTCAGCTCCAAGACATCCTGCACCCAAAATTCTCATTTAAAATTTTTAGGTACCCAAGATTGCTTGGGTCCTTGTGGGTTAGCAGCTTTGTCATATTCACTAATGTGGCTCATCTGTTTCAAGGAAATCAGATCATCCTTCCTCATTGTATGACAATCATACATGTCATGACCATTTTTTCCACAATAAAAACAGCGCACAAAAGATTGAGCATTCTTCTTATGTTCATGTGCATGTGCATATGCATTTTGTTTTTGTTGATGAGCATGGGATTTACCTTTCATGGCATGAAGGTGATGCTTTCCCTTCAAGTGCCAGCACTCTTGGACAGTATGGCCAGACTTACCATAGTGAGAGCAGCAAGGAGGAAGATTTTTGTTTAAAGCCATGGAGAGTGTCGACCTGCTTGTATGGGAGTGTTGACTCTTTTGACTCCCCATGCAGTTCTGTGTAGATATCTGCTGAGTAGGTCCTCTGCCAGTATTGACATGTTTATTTCCTTGCTCTTTCACTTGCTCTTCGGCTCCAAGCTCATCATTTCTCAAGATAAAATAATCATGCACAATGTTTACCACAATAATAACAATGGACATTCATTTTGTGGAAAGCATGGTATTTAGTATAAGACATATTATGGTGCATGTTTGGATGAGCATGCTGAGTTTTGCTTTTGTTTTGAGCAGTATGCTCTTTTTGGTGACCACAGGAGGTGGTGGCTTCTGGTGAGCCTGAATCTTGAATTTGGGCAAACAAAGACAGGAAATCATTCAGCCCTTGAATTTCATTTTCAAGTAAGAAATATGCTGTTGTGATTCATCAAGACCCTCTTTGCATGCTGCCAATTGCTCATTGAGCATGGCATTTATTGCTTTAAATTTTGATTTTGTTGTTCTAAAGCATGCAATGTTTCAGAGTGATCATCAATGACAGATTTACCTTTTTCATGTGCAACCAGTTTTTCATGCAATTCTTCTTCAGCTTGTTCACGTTCAATTTTTTTTCCAACAACTCTCTATTCTCTTCTTTCAGAGAATCAATCAGATTTTGTTACCATTCAAGATCATCATGGAGACCAACATTTATGTTTCTCAAGAATGAACATTTTTCACATGTAAAATTAGCAGAGCATGAAAAGAATTTTTATTTTCTTCAATCAACCTCTCATGATAGATTAGCCCATCGGCCATAGTTTGATCATTAGAGATTGACTTAGGTTGGTTTTGGAGTTTTATTACAATTTCTTCCAACCTAGTGATTTCACCATGAAGATTTTCATTTTCATCCCTTAGACATGCAATGCTTTGTTTACGCGTATCTAGATCAAAAGAGAGAGTGCCGTTAAGCTCTTCAAAAATAGAACACTTTTTACAAACCGAGCTTTCATTTTGGTTAATTTTCTTGAGATCCTTTTTCAAATTTTTATTTTCTATTTTTACCTTTTTGTATTGTGTAATCAACTCATCATAGGCTTCCATAAGCTCTTCAAAAGTGAATTCCTCGGAATCAGAGTTTACCTGTGATGAGGATGTATTGCTAGACTATTCTGCACGATCGGCCATGAAGCATTCTTGTTCTTGTTCCTTCCCTTCATGGATTTTCACCAACTTATCTAGTACTTGCTTGGCTGTGCTGCAGGAGGACACAAGATGAGTTAGTCTGAGATCAACTGCAGCTGTAATTAAGTTATATGCAAGAAGATTATCATTGTGTTTGGTCTCATGTTCGGCTAACCAATCAATTGAATTTGATGGCAGCTCATGAGGACCATTGTATATAAGAGTCCACAAGTGTGGATCTATGGAGCTAACATAGATGAACAATCTCCCAACCCATGTAGAAAAATCTGAACCATCATAAATGGGCGGAGAAACCATCGAAGCATGTGTAGCATATGAAGCCATATAAATAACATACACCGGGATCTTTCTCTGCAGATCGTTGGATCTGGGAATGACAGAGCCTCGCTCTGATACCACTTGTTGGGTCCCGCGAGGTGCAGTCGGATCTAGAAGGGGGGTTGAATAGATCCTATAAAAAGCTTTGGCTTATTTAAAAACTCTTAGCTATCAAAAGCATGAACCACTCCTATAAAGTGAATGAATCACTTAGGCACAATGCACAGCGGAATTAAGTAGAGTGGCTCAAATGAAAAGACATGGATTACAAGCGATGAAGCGTCAACTCTTCTTTAAGCACATTTGTGATCTTTGAGAGATACAAGCCTTGTAGTGCAGGGATCATAAAGCATAACACTAGAGCATGAAATAGCTTGCAACAACCGTGAGTGTGTGCGTGCTATGTTGATCACTCAAAGTGCATATGTGTGTGAATGCAGTGGTGATCAACCAAGGTGCATGCGAGTCTAAGCAAGGGAAACACTTAGCAATACTTTCACCTTGGCGTCTGTGTGCAAGGGTGCAGCAGGCCGCCCAAGGGATGCAGTCAAAATGCTAAGCTCAATTAAATCATAGATAAAATCGAAAGTGCAAATCTGAGTGCTTGAGTGTGTAAACAAGATAACCAAGTATGGAAGCACACGAACCTGTGAATAGCGGTAGAAGATATAGAGCAATCGCACACAACCCACAACACATGGATTTTTAAGGTGGTTCGGTTACAACCCCGCAACCTACGTCCACCCCTCACCAAAACCAGGTGAGGCTTTCCTGCTGACTCACAGCTTGACCGGGGACACGCCCCAAACCACAGAATAGAGAAAGCCCTCTTTCTGTCTTCCTACACACAAAGCCGGTAGGGACGATACCACAGATCGGAGAACTTATGATTGTCTTCCTACTAACCACCGGTAGGGATGATCTTCAGTTTCAATAGATTGAATGAAATGAAAATAGAACAAGATGAAAATGCTCAAACAAGATATGAAGATATGCTAGAATGAACTAGATCTTGTCTGAGATTGTTGGATCTTGAATCTGTTGCTTTGATCTTCCTTTGATTCCTTTGAGTTGATGGAGAAGATATAGGATGTAGCTTTGATCTTCCCTTGAGTTGATGAAGAGGTTTGGATGTAGCTTTGATCTTCCCTTGAGTTGATGAAGAGGTTTGGATGTAGCTTTGATCTTCCTTTTGATCTCCTTTGTGAGCTTGCTTGCTTCTCTTCTTCCTTGGAGATTGAGGGCTTCAGATGTAGGCTTGAATCCCTTGGATTGGATGTAGAACTTCTGCACGGAGTACTATTCACGGCTACAGTACCTCTTCTTCCTTGGAGCTCCTCTAGCCTCTCTTCATCTCTCTTTTCTCCAAATGATCAACTAGGGTTTCTAACCCTCTTGTGTTGGTTTTATATCTCTTTGGATGGTCAATAAACACATCCCAGACCAGATCCACATTTTGTGGGTGATTAGGTGACTTTTGGATTAAAGAAATTCATGGGGAATGGCCTTTCTCGAAGTGGAAAACATAGTCAACATTGGTTGGCTCGGGGCTGGCGGTCGACCGGAAGGCATGGGGCGGTCGACCGGGATTTTACAGTCGGTTTGATTTTTCATCTCTGGCAAAACCGGTCGACCGGACGCCTAGGGGCGGTCGACCAAAACCTGTAAAAACTGGAGTTTCTCGTTTCTGGAAGAACTGGTCGACCGGCCACTACCCACTGGTTGACCGGAACCTGTAAATTCTGAAGTTCTTCGTCTCTGGAAAATCTGGTCGACCGGACAAGGTGTGTTGGTCGACCGGAAAGACATATACTTGCAAAAATGATGTGTTAGCCCAAATAAACATGTCCATAAGTCAAGATATTCATGTCCTTATCAATTGCATGTATTTTTGGGTTTGGTTTAAGCATTAGACCATTTAAGCATTTCTAGATTTTCTTCTGGGGGCTCCGCCCCCGGAAACCCCCGCAAGGGGCGCTGCCCCCTTGACCCCCGCGACCTGACCGCGCAGGTCGATCTGCGTACAAGGACGCAATCATTGAGCTTTCACATTTGCCATCTCCACTCCATTCCTTGGATTATCTTGTAGCATGCTGTCAAGAAGTTGCACCGACCTTGAACCATCCATAAGGCAAGACATGCACTGACCATATGAAGAATATGCAATGACCTTATGTGTGATGCTATTCAGCTTGATTTCTGTGCTTGAAACATGCTAGATTTTCGTGCATCCAATATTGTCATATGCCTTGATATCTGTGCACTGGAAGTATGATGACCTGAAATGTATGAATATTAACATTATCAAATGCATGTATAGTTCATTAATTACTACTTAGGTAGACATCATCAAAACCATAAAATTAATCATGTTGCACACATGTTCAACACCTTCTTTAAGAAGCTAATATGATGCGGGGCGGACACGCGACTCGACTCCAATTGGATATGGGGATGGGTCGGACGTGCGCGGACACGCGACTCGACTCCAATTGTATATGCGATCCTTGGACTCTAAGCAAGCTCGCGATCGCCCCTAACGAGGGAAGTGTCGGACGTGCGCGGTTGAGAAACCGACAAAGAGCTAGGGTGGTCAACTCACAAATTCGTGCCCGGATCAGGTCACGGGACGGTCTTGCTCTCTCTCGCAGCAGCGGTGAAATAAATATATCAAGCTAATGGCCCTAACACATGCTCTCTAGCAGCGGCATAAACAAGTATATACAAACAAAGTAAAGCAAATACCGAGTAAAGGAGCAAATATGATACCTCCACGTGCCTGGCGTGGGGACGACGATCCCTGCCGATCTCGTACTCCCGGAACAAGAAATTATATAAATTACAGCAAAGGCTTTCCTGCCCACTCCACACAGGGAGGTAAAGGGTGACACAGCGGGACCCGGGAGTAGCGGGTTCGGGTTGACGGGCGGCTTCTTATGTAACTTCGGCAGCACATGTACTCACGACCATGGGACCCACGTGCTGGGCAGTGGGCCCGGAGTGGCACAGCTGTGACGGGGACGTCCGGAGGGGTGCTCCCTGGGAAGGTGGCGCGCTGGTTCACCTCGTGGAAGGTGAGGAGGCTCCGATCAGTGGGGGTTGGAGTTGTTGCCCACGGATCTAAATTCTGTTTCAGACCTGTGCGTCCCGATGAAAACTGATGCTACGATCGGCCCGGACGTCGGATCGATGCGAGACTGGCGCTGTTGGAAAGCTAACACAAAATCCTTCGATCTATGGTCAGAAAGAAAAAATTGGCTATATCATATCTGGCCTTGACCGAATATCCAAGCTGCTGGTTGATAGGATCCGAAATCGCAGGATAGAAGGGCCTTTTCCTCAGAGCTGCCATTGCCCGCATTGCACACCTCCGATTCAGCTGTTAAGCTATTCATAAAAGTGGTAGAGGCTGAAGAGAGGAAAACGGGGATAACTTTTATGAAAGGTTTGGTGGAGATTTGATTGGAAAAAAGTATTTTCTAGTACCGGGTGGTCAGAACTGGACAGCAGAGACAGAACAGAATTTGGGAGAAAGACACGATTTCTAAAAATAGGTAGAGGGCTTTAGAAATTCGAAAAAAAATTGTGGAGGATGGGGATGGTGGACAGAACCCCAGTAAAATTGGGGATTCAATAAAAAATCAAGAAGGGGAACAAAAGGGCGAAACCCAGGGCTGCTGGGAAACTGGACAGGGAACTGGCAGATCTGGTGGATTGGGAAGCATGAAAATGGAAAAATATAAAACGGAGACTGGAATGTTTTTTATTTTTTATGGGATGTGGTGATGACCTCTAGAACGCACTCTGAAAATCTCAGCTCCAGACGATGTAGGAGTTGGGAGATATAATTCTCGGAGTAAGCCTCTATCCAGTAAAATAGAACCTTGGACAGCACTTCGGAAGCCGCTTCACGGCGGCTCGGTGGCGGCACGAACGGTGGCGGCGACAGCAGAGATAGAATCCAGAGGTAGAGGGGCTAAGATAGAAGGGGTCTACACTCTGAAGATTGGAGGGAGAAGAGAGAAACCAGAGGGAGAGAGGGGAGGGGCGCACCAAGCTCCTTGCAATACATAATTTTTTTCTTCTCATTAATTCTCTAAAATATGGAAATACAAGTATTTATATAAAATGGAAAATGTCTCAAAATGCCCTCAGATCTAGGGTTGGAAGGGGCACTAAGGGGATAAGCGAAAGTATTTCTCCCATGTTGTCAAAATACATTCACATATTCTAATCAAACTTACCTAACTTAGCCTAATAAGGACAAAGAAGGGGGCGCTCCCTTCATGGGCCTATCTTGGGCCAAGTTGGTCCAAGGCCACCCAAAGGCCATTCACAAGCCCATGATAGCCTATAGGCCTTCCAACCTAGGTGGCCCATGAGTAGGAGAAGCCCAATTGGGCCTTAAGTGATTTAAAGGTACATTAGGAAGCCTAATGGTACAATATGAACTAACCCCCCTTAATGGACCTAATAAAAGAAACCTAGTAATGGACTCTTCATGAAATGTGGCCCAATGGCTTATTAAAAGCCTTACAAATGAGCCCAAATGAAAAAAATCAAAAACACATAATTACAAGACAATACAACTGTTGTGTATGTGATTTTGATGCTTACAAAATGACTTTATAGCTTGGCCTTGTGCTTGACTGGTTATTCATGTCTTCATGTGAAATGTTGTCATTGGGATATCATCATGTGGATGCATTTGTGACTCTATAAGGCTCATACGTGGTTTGATGTTAACACATTGCATATACATTGCATATACACTTGGTGAGATTGCTTTGTATTCAATGAGAAAGCTTTTGTGGAAAACATGTTTGGATAAATGTTGGATTGATGAGATTTGATGATGATCAAATGCAATGTGACTCAATATTGTTTTACGTGGCTTTGCTCCTTACTCTTTAAATTCCAAATTTATTCTATCATGCAATGGTGAATCATATTTGGAACTTCATGACTCTGTGTATGGACGATTCAACCAATAAACAAGATGTTGAGGATCAATGGCGAATTCAGGTAAACTGATGAGGTAAATACTGATATGTTTTTGTTATGTAATATATCTCATCTTTTTCTTCTTGAATGAGCAATGGAAACAATCTTGGATAAGATCTCACTTGATTATACTTTCACAAGTCATCATGAATCTATTAAAGAAAGTGAATTGTAATGGGTTGATTTGTAAGCTCTATATTGAAGCAAACTGACTCGTACTTGGTGATTTGCAGGCTGAAAGAACTCCTCACAACCCTTTTAAATCATGCCATACAATGGTGGAGTTTATTCTCTTTATTTTCAGCAAATTGGGTCATTGGGCATTCTAGCAGAGCAAGAGTCGACACATGGTGTCGACATCTTGCTCCTGGACTCTTTTCCAGGAACAAGTCCAGGAGGTGTCGACACCTCCCTGGAACTGGTCCTGGCAGCAAGCCAGAACACCAGGTGTCGACACCTGGTGTCGACACCTAGTGTCCAGATCTTCTGTTTTGGGTTTTTGTGAACTGGAATGCATAAGGTGTCGACACCAGGTGTCGACACCTATGCAGAGCCGTGAAAGATGACTTTCGTGCCCACGCACCGAAAGTCCATCAAACCCAATCAAACAGCCCTCAAATCACTCCCTAATTTGTGGATCTGGTCCCTAAGCTGTCTCTTGATCGTCGCAAACTCATATATACTTCTTATTGGGTCAAAAACCTAGATGGTGAAGGGAGATCTGAAATATTTTCTCTTGTTCTAACCCTTGTGAGTGCAGGGACGCTGCTACAGCTCTAGGGCTTCTTCCACAACATTTTGGGTGTGAAAGTGAAAGGAAGAAGGCTCCTTCCAAGTCTCCAAACGACCATCTACTGGAAGCTGCGTGGACAATCAAGCTACAACCATTGTGCTTGCAAGAATCGATCATCTTTCTTTAGGAACGGTTTTCATACTACATAAGCATTCAAATACGTTTGATTGAGAGACAGGGGGGAGCTCTAATCACTGCAAAATCTTCCTCATTCTGATATCTCAAAATCTTTGTTGATGGAGCATGAAAATCTGCTTTAAGACATTTTTGGAGGACTTTATATGTCTTTTGTCCACTCTCTCTTACACATATATATGAGCTACGATTTTTGTGATACAACAATTCTAATGCTCACATATTCTTTCGTATAGGTGAAGAAAGGAGGGTAAACGTGGTGGAGTTCTTGCAAGGAGGATATGATATACCACCGTGAGGATCTGAAGCTCGTGGAAGAAGGAAAAGAGGAGCGGCACGAGGAGGGGAAGAAGATGATGTCAAAATCAAGATCATCCATCAACGAGCCTAAAAGAACTAGATTTTGTTGAAGAAGGGTGAGCTCTATCTTTGATGCATCTTTCTAGTTTCCATCTATAGAATTTGTTTTAGGAGGTCATAGCATATATTTGTCTTTGTTTCATATACTTTTGAGAGAATACTTTGTGTGGGTGTTCGGAGAAACGGTTCTCCGAGTGTGTGTGTTGACGTGTGTGCGTCGATTTGTGCGGAGCATATCCGCATGTGTGCTTGGACGTATTTTGGGGTGTGTTCCCCGTGTGTGGTTGGGAGTTTACTCCCGTGTGGTTGTGTAGGCATCGCCCTACATGTGTGTGTTGGAGCCTGGCTCCGTGTGTATGTGGGGATTTATCCCCGGGCTATTTTTATAGTAGTGAAACCTCACTGGTTTGGTGAGGGGTGGACGTAGGGAGCCCGTCGTGGTCCCGAACCACCTTAAAAATTCCCGTGTCTTGTGGTTTGATCTTTGTGATTGTGTGATTCACTATATTATCTGTTTATGCAATCATGTAAGCTCGGTGAGATTGAGTGAATTAAGTTTAAATCTGTTTAGATTAAATTCTTCAATCTTATCAACCTTGTTAATTCCGCTGTGTGCTAGTTTGTGCTTTTAATTGGACATAGTTTTTACTAGAAGGATCTATTCACCCCCCTCTAGATCTGCGTTCCTACACTACGGGACCCAACAACAACCCATTAGCCTTTGATGCCCCCATCAATTCTCCCCGGGTGGGAGGAACTCGACCCCATCGAGTAAGGGGTGCTGCTGCTCGAATAACTCCGACGAATCCGTCACCATACCAAGTAGCGCGGGTACACTCCATTCCAAGTGATCGTCACCTGCTCATTCCGTATATACTCGATATGTGCATGCTGCTACGGGAAGAGGCTAGAGGTGGAACACTCTGGGGTGGGGTCACTCTCAAGGGGAGGAGGTGGCTCGAAGACTCACTAGGAATCACCGCTGGGTCCCTATAGGTGACTAGATCCGGGGCATAGATGTAGAGCTGATCCCATACTCGCCTCGACATCAACAAGCTTGCACAAGACACATGCAGACCCCGACAGACCACAAACCACACAAACAAGTCACATAAAACAAACCACACAAAGAAGAAACTGACTCATGCATGACCCTAGACAAACTTGAACATTCTTAGTACTACTATGGCTGACGACACGGAGACACAACACAAGGGACACACGAAGGATGACTCGGTAAGGATGACGGTCATCATCTACGTACACTACGTGTAAAGAGAGACTAACCCACAACTTAATGCCATGAGTTCCATCCTTCGTCAACCGTCTCCGATTCGAGAAGAGTCGTCCTCGGGTATAAAAGTGTGGGAGGATCAGGGGACGGGTGACGGGAATGTAATCCGGACGTCTAGTGTGAAGCACAACAAAAATGAAGTCCAGATACTGTCTCTCGTACGCATGGTAGAAATCAAACCATACCGTGTCAAAATAGGGTGTCGACAGTGGTACGGTAGTCTCCAATGGTTGCGCTACCGTGGGAGAGACGGGTAAAAGTGGGATGGTGGGGTCCACCGAGGACAAAGTGGGCGAAATAGACGGGTCCGGGATGACCGGTGTGAGTGGGGTGACTAACAGTTCCTGGCTCTCTATTGGCTCACTCTCTAACCCCCAAACATCAGCGAGATACTCCTCGACCAACTCTTGGTCAGCCTCATAACTCACTAGAATGAGCGTAGGTGGGACATCCGCGATATGCGTGTCCTCTGTGGTAGGGGAATGTGAAGGACACGGATCGGAGAAATGGCTAGGGGCCACATGGTTGGGCTCCGGGGAAAGTAGTGGACATGAGTCCGTAGGCGGAGCATACTGATAGGGGTGGGTGGTTGGTGACATAGAGGTGGTCGGCTTAATGCCGTCGTGGAAGATGAACTCCCCGGGTAGGTGAGGTGGATATAAGGTGCAGGTCCTCCTATCCCGATCAAAGGTTTCTCTCCTCTTTTCCAACCATGGTCGCCTTAATATAATGCATGGTCCTGCTAACGTACCAATATTACACCATGCGCCATCGCAGTAAAGATCGGAGCCGATCTTCCTCTCGACACAAGCAAAATCACCATCGCAGATAATCTCGCCCATCTTGGAGAGGGACTCCACGATATCAAGAGAAACCCAATTATCCGACTCCTTATGAGTGAAATGGAGTTCCGTTGTGGACCCATTGGGTAGAGTGGCTTTAGAAATGAGATGGGTGAAATCCAAGGGTCGGGCCATGAAGGCATTGAATTGGGTCACCAGGGATGACCACTCGGACACATGGTCTTGGGGAACGACCATGGGGGTGGCGAGTAGTGGACATGCAGGCACACGGAGATAAGACACTAGACATGACCCTAAACGACAATGCAAGTTGGAATGCACTAACTAATGCACACTAAGGACCCTAGACTTAAACCATGAATCGGTACGTGGCGGAGTTAATCGATCCGAAGATCACTCGCGTAAGTGTGCGGCCTTCCCGATAGGTGTAGCCTAACGTTCGGACAACACCTTTCAATATACCGAATAAAGGTATACGATGCAACCTTGGACCGACTTAGATGATGACTAGACGTAAATGACACCTTTTTTTTTGTTTTTAGACACCCTAGACTCAACCTGGCTCTGATACCAAACTAATGCGGGACGGACACCCTACTCGACTCCAATTGGATATGCGATCCTTGTACTCTAAGCAAGCTCAGATCGCCCCTAACGAGGGAAGCGTCGGACGTGCGCGGTTGAGAAATCGATAAAGAGCTAGGGTGGTCAACTCATAAATTCATGCCCGGATCGGGTCACAGGACGGTCTCACTCTCTCTCGCAGCAGCGGTGAAATAAATATATCGAGCTAACGGCCCTAACACATGCTCTCTGGCAGCGGCATAAACAAGTATATACGAACAAAGCAAATGCCCAATAAAGGAGCGAATACGATACCTCAACACGCCTGGCGTGGGGATGACGATCCCGGCCGATCTCGTACTCCCGGAACAAGAAATTATATAAATTACAGCAAAGGCTTTACTGCCCACTCCATACAGGGAGGTAAAGGGTGACACAGCGGGACCCGGGAGTAGCGGGTTCGGGTTGACGGGCGGCTTCTTGTGTAGCTTCGACGGCACACGTACACACGACCGTGGGACCGACGTGCTGTTCAGTGGGGTCGTGTGGGCCCGGAGTGGCACCGCTATGACGGGGACGTCCGGAGGGGTGATCCCTGGGAAGGCGGCACACTGGTTCACCTCACGGAAGGCGAGGAGGCTCCGATCGGTGGGGGTTGGAGTTGCTGCCCACGGATCTGAATTCTATTTCAGACCTGTGCGTCCTGACGAAAACTGATGCTACGATCGGCCCGGACGTCGGATCGATGCGAGACTTGCGCCGTTGGAAAGCTAACACAAAATCCTTCGATCTATGGTTACAAAAAAAAATTTGGCTATCTCAGATCTGGCCTTGACCGAATTTTCAAGCTGCTGGTTGATAGGATCCGAAATCTCAGGACAGAAGGGCCTTTTCCTCATAGTTGGCATTGACCGCGTTGCATACCTCCGATTCAGCTGTTGAGCTCTTCATGAAAGTGGTAGAGTCTGAAGAGAGAAAAATGGGGATAATTTGTATGAAAGGTTTGGTAGAGATTTGACTGGAAAAAAGTATTTTCTAGTACTGGGTGGTCAGATCTGGACAGCAGAGACAGAACAGAATTTGGGAGAAAGACATGATTTCTAAAAATAGGTAGATGGCTTTAGAAATTTGACAAAAATTTGTGGAGATGGGGATGGTGGACAGAACCACCATTAAAATTGGAAATGCAAGAAAAAATCATGAAGGGGAACAAAATGGTGAAACTTAGGGCTGCTGTGAAACTGGACAGGGAATTGGCAGATCTGGTGGATTGGGAAGCATGAAAATGGAAAAATATAAAACGGGGACTGGAATTTTTTTCAATTTTTCTGGGACGTGGTGATGACCTCTAGAACTCACCCTGAAAATATCAGCTCCATAAGATGTAGGAGTTGGGAGCTAAAAGTCTCGGAGTAAGCCTCGGAAGCGGCTTCGCGGTGGCTCGATGGCGACACGAACGGCGGCGGTGGCGGCAGAGATAGAATCCAGAGGTAGAGGGGCTAAGATAGAAGGGGTCTACACCCTGAAGAATGGAGGGAGAAGAGAGAAACCAGAGGGAGAGAGGGGAGGGGCGCACCAAGCTCCTTGCATTACATAATTTTTTTCTTCTCATTAATTCTCTAAAATGTGGAAATACAAGTATTTATATAAAATGGAAAATGATGCGAAATGCCCTCAGATCTAGGGTTGGAAGGGGCACTAAGGGGATAAGAGAAAGTATTTCTCCCATTTGGTCAAAACACATTCACATATTCTAATCAAACTTACCTAACTTGGCCTAATAAGGATTTATATCCCAAGAACTAGCAATGCTTTAAGTAGGTACATGTTACGTGCAATGCATGTAAAGCTATGCATGATGAACGATCATGATGTCAAGGACTTTAAAGATGAATCACTCATGATGTCAAGGTAATAATAAGGAACTATCAAGAGTTTGCACTAATTTTCAAGGGGAGATAGTATCAAGTATTTCAAGTATGTAAATAGCAAGTCTTGTCACGAAATTTTGGCTATTTAAAGCAAGCAAGTACTCGCCCATTCCAGGCCACGGAAGTCAAGTCAAGCATGCGAGTAATATCAAGTATTATCACGAGAGAGTGAGTGGAATGCCTTATATCTAGAACGACAAGTACTCCGGTGCAATGTCACATCGTAGTCAATCAACTCCCATGCAAGTACTTTCGGGTGCTCCTCCCCGGACTAAACCGGGCCCTATATGCACAAGCATTGATTCATGTAAAGTTTCTAGACATACACTAGTTATAGCCAATGGAATTTCAAGGGATAAGCTCATGTAGGACGATAAGGTGGATTCACGGAAGTTAAGGAGTTCAAGGATAACACTTTACGTAAAGCTGAACCATGATAAAAATCTCATGAAACTCATGACAAGCCGAGAAAAATAGGGTGGAATTGGCGCCCTCCTGGGTGCCATCTCTTTCAGAATTGGTGCCCTGGAAAGGGGCGCCCATTGTGTGAAACAGAGGAATTGGCACATACTCAAGTGGCGCCCATTCAATTAGCGCCCTCTGGAACGGTCGCCCATTCCAGAGACACAAGAATTACTCACAAGGGCAAGGGACACACCATGTGAGGGCTGGATCGCCACATTTCTCTAGAGAAACGTGACATTCAATTGGGTTCTAGGGTTTTTAGGGTACAACCGGCTCGGCGGCCTTAAGGGAATCCAAGGCTTCACATAGACTTACGGAGGTCCCAATGATGAAATCACCTGTCCGAAGGAAGGAATGTCACCGAGAGTTTGGGGCTATGCGAAAAATAACGTGAAATGTGGGACTGCATCTGCGGACTAAGACACAGTGCCATAGACCCGCAGTATGGGCCGGAAAAACGTGATAAATCTGTGAGAGAGGAAACTGCGCCTAATCATAAAAGATTATCTTGTATCACAGTTTGTTGGATTGCTCCAAGGATAGGATTTGCTCTTAATGTTGATGGTGTAAGTACAGGCAATCCAGGTTTATCTGGGGGAGGTGGATGTTTCAGAAGTGTTCAAGGGAAAATGCTATTGGGCTTCTCTCATTATTATGGACATGGGTCCAACATGGTTGTAGAAGGAAGGGCCCTTCTTGATGGTTTAAGATTGGCTCATATACATAACATCCTGGTCTCTATTATCTACACTGATTCACCAGATTTGATTACTCTTCTACAGCATAATAGAAGCCCACCTTGGTCTTTTCTTCCATGGTGGAGAAAGCTTCAGTATTTTTTCAGACTACAACAAGCTCCCATTGTGCATACATACAGGGAAGCTAATCAAATTGCGGATGCTCTGGCAAACTATGCTATCTTGATGGGCTGCAGTAATGTCTTCTCATCTTCTAGGGAACTGCCTCCTATGGCTAGAGGCTACATCATGGCTGATGCCTCCCACATTCCTAATGTTCGCATCCGGCGTATATAGTCATTGATTTTTCCCTTTATCATATTCAAGTTGTACAGTTTATTACCTTTCCTGTTTTCCAAGGGCATGGCCCCCATACCATTGTACTTACTCATTTTTAATGCAATAAAAGTACTTCTAGTGGCAAAAACATAAAAAAAGAAACTACGCTTAATCAGAGGTCACCATTTAATGAAATAGCGATTTTCTGAGTAGTAGCTCAATCATATTCATAACTGATTTTTTAAAAAAATAATAAGAATTAATGACACTATGCATGGGCGTTAATTCAACCAATTTCTAGTAAATCAATATAATTAATTACAATTAGCGACCTTGTAAAAGGGTGCTTATTCATTATTAGCGTCTACTGTCTGGTCACAAAATCTTAATTTCAAGATTTTTTTTACTAATATTTTTGTAAATAATGCCACTATATAGGGGTGCTTATTATTTAAATAGCGACTATGAGACTGTCGCCCATTATTTATCTGATGCTACGCATCGGGCAGGTACAATCATAGACACACGGTATTTTTAGTTTATCAAATCAGGAAAGTAAAGACATGCACATGTAGAGAAAAATATACAAGTTTAAAAACATGTTCGTGCATTAAATTTAACGTCAGGTTACATATTTATTTAATTTCTAAGCATGTTTATTTATTAAATCATGTTAAAAGATATGGTGACATGGCTATGGTCGCTGATTAATGGACGACCAAGGGTCTGTCGCAGAATTTTTCAAATCATGACTATGTGCACGGTCGTTCATCAATTGACGCATAGAGGCTGGTCGCTATTTATAAAACTCACTAAAATAATGCTAAAACTCATGGAAAACATTACTGCATGACCTATATGCATGTATCCCACTAGTTTATACGTTGGGCTTTGTTTTCTTGAGAACACCTACCTTTTTAGAGTGATTAACGAGGTACAGGAAACCGGAGATGAAGAAGAAGAAGCCCAAGCCTTGCTTCTCGTAGGAGGAAGATGGAAGAAGAATGGCAAAGCTACTTCTTCACGGTGGTGGGTAACAAAAGTGCGGCAGGGAACAATCGTTCACCGGAGGCAGAAAAGGAAGAAGCTCCACTTCTTCTCGTTGCAGGCAAAACAACAGGAGGATGATGATGACGGCCTCCCTTCGAACTCACAAGCAGCAACAACCCTTGCTCGTTCGATGGGGTTGGGTTTTATAGAGAAGGGAAGCTTTTAGGGAGTTCGACGCTACAAGGGAAAGGTTTAAAAATCCCTTTCCAGCACTGTTAATTCCATTGCTATATACACCGCCGCTTTCTCTATTTTGTTTTTCTTAAACTCTAAAGCTTGCAATGCATGCAAGGATAATGGAGGTTGGTTGGGTTGGTGTTCGATGGAGAGAAGCCTAAATCGTGCATGGATATTAAGGCCTCATGAGTATGTATACGATGGGTTGGGCTCCATTGTGTGCATGGGTGAGAGGCCCTAAATGAGATTAGCCCCTTCGATGTACATGTATATATAAGTTAACAGTTATGTATTTCCTTTGGCCTCCTTTGTGCGTATGCGTATGGGATTAGCCCATTTGATGGATATATGGGTTTCAAAGTTTTAGGGATAATTATATATATATATATTCCATGGGTTGGTTTAAGTTGGAAAGTAAAAGGCCCTTGAGTGGGTATGGCTGAAGGCCCATATATAGGTTGAATTACTATTTTTTTTAGGCCTTCTCATATAATTGTAAATAAATTTTTATTCCTTCCTTTTATCCGGGGTGCTACACCCTCCCCCACTTAAAAGAATTTGGTCCCCAAATTCAATTGCATGCATGGAGACATGGAGGGTGCAGAGTACTTACAATCTAGAATAGCTTCGGAAATCTCTTTCGCATTGACTCCTCGGTCTCCCACGTGGATTCTTGTTCCAAGCACTTATTCCATTGGACTTTCACCATAGGGATAGTCTTGTTCTTCAGAACTCGCACTTCTTGATTAAGGATCTTCGTTGGCTTTTGCTCATAGTTAAGGTCCCTTTGAATCACCAAGTTATCATGGTTGATGACGTGGAATGGATTGTGCACATACTTTTTCAGCATAGAAATGTGGAACACGTTGTGCATTTCGGGTAGTTGTGGAGGCAAAGCGATACGATAGGCTACCTCGCCAACTCTTTCTAGCACTTCGAACGAACCTATAAACCTTGGTGTAAGCTTACCCTTAACACCAAACCTTCTAATGCCTCGACCATGAGAGACTTTAAGGAAAACATGGTCTCTAACTTGGAACTGTAGATCTCTTCTTCTATTGTCAGCATATGACTTCTACCTGGACTGAGCTATCTTGAGTCTATCCCTGATGAGTTGGACCTTCTCAGTTGTGTCTCTTACCATATCCGGGCCTAGTATTTATCTTTCGCCGACTTCATCCCAACATATAGGAGATCGGTAACTCTTGCCATAAAGTGCTTCGAATGGAGCCATCTGAATACTGGCCTAATAGTTGTTGTTATAAGTGAATTCAACCATAGGCAAGTGGTCATGCCAGCTTCTGCCGAAATCGATGACACATGCCCTTAACATATCCTCAACAACCTGATTGGTTCTCTCGGTCTGACCATCTGTTTGGGGATGGAAGGTAGTGCTAAAGTTGAGTTTCATCCCCAGAGAGTTTTGTAGACCCTTCCAAAAATGGGAAGTGAAGTGCGGGTCTCGGTCAGACACGATCAACACAGGTACACCATGCAATCTTACATTCTCCTTGATGTATAATGAGGCTAGGACATCAACCAACCAACAGCTCTTGATAGGTAGGAAATGGGCCGATTTGATCAAATGGTCGATGATTACCCAGATGTCATCATGTCTGCCCTTAGACTTAGGCAAGCCCATGATGAAGTCGATGCCAATGTCTTCCCACTTTCACTTGGGAATATCTAGCGGACGTAGCTTTTCGACGGGTTTCTAGTGTTCTGCATTCACTTGTTGGCACGTGAGACAGCGAGACACGAAATCCGCTACCTCCCTTTTCATATTGGGCCACCAAAAAGTTCGTTTCAAGTCTTGATACATTTTAGTGGCTCTAGGGTGAATTCTGTACCTTGATCAGTGAGCTTCTTCTAGAATCTTCTTCTTCAACTCGGGACAGTTCGGTACACATGTCCTCTCATGGAATAGCAATCTTCCATCAGATGCTAACTTAAAGTCCGGTTGTTCTTCCACCTTATCCTTTACTTCTACCAGCACAGGGTCTTAATATTGTAACTTCTTAATCTCAGACAGCAAATCCGGATGTACACTCGTGTGAGATAGAATAATACACCCCTTCTTGTTCGTGCTTATATCAAGCTCAGAGAACTTCTCCAATAACTTCCATTCTTGCATCATACAGTTGGCCAATATTGCTCTCGATTTTCGACTCAGGACATCTGGTACGGAATTTCCCTTACCAGGGTGGTATTGTATCGTGAAGTCGAAATCCTTGAGGTATTCAAGCCAACGCCTCTGCCTCATGATGAGTTCCCTTTAGGAAAATAGATACTTGAGGCTTTTGTGATCGGAGTACATGGTGAATTGTTCTCCGTAGAGATAGTGTCTCTAGATTTTTAAGGCAAACACTACCGCGGTTAGCTCCAAGTCATGCACCGGGTAGTTTTCTTCATGTTTCTACAATTACCTATAAGAGTATGCAATGACTCTCCCTTGTTGCATTAAGACACACCCGAGGCCAATACCAGAAGCATCGGTATATACATCGTACTTCTCTCCATCCATTGGTAATGATAAGACTAGAGTACTAGTTAAGAGATCCTTCAATGCTTGGAAACTCTTCTCAGAGTCTTCATTCCACTCATAAGGCACCTCCTTGCGAGTAAGCCTTGTGAGAGGAACAACAATCTTTGAGAAGTCCTTAATGAAATGCCAGTAATAACCAGCCAGCCCCAAAAAACTCTGAATCTCTATTGCATTTGTTGGTCATTCCCAATTCTTCACGGCCTCGACCTTTGAAGGGTCGATAGAAATTCCATCCCTCGAGACTACATGGCCCAAGAAGGATACCTCCTCGAGCCAGAACTCGCACTTGCTAAATTTGGCATATAATTTATTTTCCCTCAATATTTGCAATGCCTTCTTCAGATGTACTTCATGATCTTCTTCGGTCTTTAAATAGATCAGAATATCATCAACAAAGACCACAATAAATTGGTCTAAGTGGGGCCTGAAGATGTTGTTCATTAACTGCATAAAAGTGGCAGGGGCATTTGTTAGTCCAAAATGCATAACAGTGAATTCGTAATACCCATACCTACTTCGGAATGCAGTCTTGTGAATGTCCTCTTCTTTGTTCCTCAGTTGGTGATAACTTGATCGAAGATCAGTCTTTGAGAACCATTTTGCTCCAGAGATTTGATCAAATAACTCATCGATCCTCTACAACGTGTACTTGTTCTTGATTGTGAGGTGGTTTAGCTGTCGATAATTGATGCAGAGTCTCATCGATCCATCCTTCTTCTTGACGAATAATACAAGTGCTCCCCACGGGGAAGTGCTAGGTCTGATGAAACCCTTTTTCAAAAATTTTATCAATTGCTCCTTTAGTTCTTTCAACTCAACTAGGGACATTCTATACAGTGCCTTAGAAATAGGGCCGGCACCAGGGGCAAGGTCGATTGTGAACGATACTTCCCGCTCCGGGGGTAAGCTGGGCAAATCTTCTGGAAAGACGATGAGAAATTCCTAAACTATACGGATGTCTTCCAGCCTAGACACCTTAGCTTCAGTGCCAGTCATGAATGCTAGGAACGCTACACATCCTTTGTTTATAAGCTTGCAAGCTCGGACGGCGGAAATAGGTGACTTGTTCCGAGTCTGAGGTCTAGTGTAAACTAGTTCCGGGTATCTTTCAAAGGTTACCATACCATTCCGGCAATCAATAATTGCCTTATGGGTGGACAGCCAGTCGACACCTAAAATGACATCATATTCTCTCATATCTAGGCATACCAGGTTGGCAGGTAGATTTTGGCATTTAACCATAACCTTACAATTTGGGTAGTGATGTGTGATATCGGACTCATTCCCGAGAGGAGTAGATATGACTAAGTCTAACCATTCAGGTTCCGTGAAAAAAGAAGCAGCAAATTTCTTGGACACAAATGAATGGGTTGCGTCGGTATCAAATATAACTCGTGCAGACTTAGAACAAACAGTTAATGTACCTTCCATAATTCCACCTTCCGTCGGTTCTGTCTCTTGGAGAGCTTACAGACGGCCTTGTTTCTTTGCCGGACGCTTCTCATCTTTAGTGGTTTGTTTGTTCAGCAATGGGCAATCAAGGATCCAATGTTCCAGACTCCCGCACCGGAGGCATGCTCCTAGTCTTCTCCAACATTCCTTGGCCTTATGTCCGACCTTGTCGCAGTGCTTACACACCCTCTTAAATGGTGTGGTTTCTTAAACTTCTTCTCCTTGGAGGACTCTCCTCCATTGTTGGTCCGCTTCTTGTTGGATGGTGGTTTGAAATTTTCGGGACTCGTAACATGCTCTTTCTTGTACCTTCCGCGGATCTTATCAAATAGCTCAGTGGCATCCTCTAGCAACTGGGCACGCCAGACCATTTTCGAATAGACCTGGATGTCCATTGGCACAAGTTAGGTAATGTACTGGGGTCGAAGCCCATTGAGAAACCTTCTTGCCTTCATCCTTTCAGTAGACACCAAGTGGGGTGCGTACCTAGATAGTCTTGAGAACTGGGCCTCATACTCTGCCACTGTCAGGGTTCGTTGCATCAACACGGCAAACTCTGCGGCCTTCTTCTCTTTGATGCGGTCGAAAAAGAACTTGTTGTAGTTTTCAACAAATTCAACGCATGTGACATAGTCACCAGGCAACGTTTCTTCTACGGATTCCCACCAACATCGAGCATCCCGCTCTAGTTGGAATGTGGCCAGCAAAACCTTTTCTTCATCCTTGCATTGCATTACACAGAAAAATCTTTCGATTTCCTTTAACTAGTTCTCAGCATCCTCGGGGTCAGACGAGCCTGTGAACTTTGGTGGGTTCATGTTGCAGAAACCCCGATAGAGATCACCAGGTCCGCGGTTGGCTCCGCCCTGTGCCACCAGTTGTAGCGCCTGGGTTAGACCTTGCACTTTGCGCTGCATTTCGCGCCATTGTGCTCTTTCAGCGACCATGATCCTACAAGAGATTTTTGATCTAATTAGTTTCATGTTTCTAATTGATGTCATCATAGGACTTAACCCATGGCTCTACCCATCTCACCGGGTGTAAGGTGTAAACCTATCCTTGGACTTGGGTTTCCTAGGAATTTGAAATCCTAGGCTCTGATACCACAAAAACTGTCATGCCCCGAGCGCGAAAAGAACCCGATATGCGTGACGAGTTTATATCGATCATGTCAATCAGAGCAAACAAGGAGTTCGACACAAAGATAGAGTGTGCAAAAGGAAGATAAATAATAACCAGAATTTAAAATTTCATAATAATACCAATATTCCAAAATGAGAATGATCCAAATAACCATAAGATAATGACCTATCATAACCACAAGGCTACAAGCCATAACAAGTTTTCAAGACTAAATCCAAATGACCGAAAAGGTCAACTGACAATGGACTCAATAGAAGGACATGACATGACAAGACACGACTCAGCAATGGCTCGACATTCGGAAGCTCTACTGATGGGGGCATCTCTCACCCTTCATATTTACCGGTTGTTCACCAGCATGGTTCCATTATGTCCGTCACATTTTTCTGATTCAGTTCATGTAATTTTCATATTTTCTTTGAGTCATAATTATGTAATTTTCATTTTATTTGAGTCATGTGCCTAGGTCTTGCATTTATTTTCCTAAGTTTGAGTGTCATTAGATTGTTTAGTGTGCTATTGGGCCCAATTCATTGGGCTTGGCCCATGAGCCCCCCTACCCCGTCGGTTATTTGTTATTAAGTCTTTTGTCAGGGTCTTATTGTAAAATGTGGGTTTCCTATATATAGGGCCCCATTTCCTTCATTTGAGGGGAATGAATCAATAAATGAAAAATGTGTCATTTTGTGAGTTCTATCTTCATTTTTATGGTGGAGTGAATCCATTAGTGAGATGAGAAACCTTAGGGAGAGAATCCCACCCATCCCTCTCTTAATCTCTCTCTTTCACTCCCCTTTCTCTCTCCTCCACACCCAATTTCGAAAATTTTCTCTCTCCTCCCTTCCCAACCACCACTCTCCCACCTACCCCCATTAAAGGCCACTCCCCTTCCCCACACATCCCATTACTCCACCCCCTAGTCCCAAGGGAGCATCCCCAATCACTAAGCCACCCTCCAACCACCTCATCCCTTTCCCAAGCACCCTTCCCTCTCCCCCATGCAACCCTCCACTTCCCTAGACCATTTGAATTCAAAAATCCCCTTCCCTCCATAGCCCTAGGGCGCCCAAGACCCCTCCCCTTTGGTTAGGGTCGCCCCCCTCTCATCCTCTCCATCTTCCCTTGTTCACCTCCATCACCCCACCTTCTACCATCTAGAGTAAGAGGACCTGCAGAAGACCTGAATCTTGCAGCAGCGACCCCGACCTCTCCCGGATGTTCCTGGAAGCCCAAGAGTAGTCCATAGAAGCGTCTGCCTATCCTCTTCGCAACGGCGGTGGTCTCGTCCCCTTCTGAGCTCCGAACTGAATGGGAGATCCGTTCTCCCACATCTGCGCAGAGCTGCCCCTGCTGAGTACCAGAACCGGATTAGAAGCTCTGCCACGACGAACCTCGGAAGAATCAGCCCACAAGCTCTTCTACAAAGTTCTTCTTCTTCCTGTCTACTTTCAGAATCAAGAAGCGGAATTCCGTTCGACATCCTGTGGCAGGAGTTATCATTTTTCTCCCTCAGCTCCATCATCCTGCTACCCACAGTCTGCATCGACTAGTCATCAGTGTTCAGAGATCCCTGGTCTTCTATGGCATCAGCTGGCCTCCCCGTTAGTTTTTCTGCGAAGAGGACTTGTCCACAATTCCAACGACACCAACGGTGCTCGATTCCGAGTTCGGGAGCTGTCGGGGTATCCTCTGCAACCAGCTGATGGAAATCAGGAGCTAGCTCTGCAAAGATCCTGATCCGGAGAGAAAGCTTCACCACCGCAAACCCTCGAGAAATCAGGTCATGAGCTCTTCTACAAAGTTCTTATTCTTCCTGTCTACTTTCATAATCAAGAAGCGGAACTCCGTTCGGCATCCCGTGGAAGGATTTATCCTTTTTCTCCCTCAGTTACTCGGTCCTGCTGCCCACAGTCTGCATCGACCAGTCGCCATTGTTTTGCATCCACTGCTCTTCTCCGACATCGGTTGGCTTCCCCGTTAGTTTTTCTGCACAGAAGACTCATCCACGGTTCCAGTGACTCTGACGGTGCTTGATTCCGAGTCCGGGAGCTGTCGGGGCACCCTCTGTAACCTACTGCTAGAAATCAGAAGCTGCCAGTCCGAGGGTCTGCCTCCCTGTTCGGGCCTCCATCCAGATCAGCCTCGACACCAGAAGAATTCAGTAAAAATTGGACGACTTCCCTGTCCTCCTACGAAGCTTTTCCAGGTGGTTTCGTCCCCAACAAAAATCGGTAGCAGTCGCAGCAGTCGGTTCTTCACTCGGCTGTCAGCACCCACAGAACGCGGGCAGAATCGGTAATCTCCATCTTCGGTGTTCCTTGCTCATTTTCCCCTCCCCGCTTGGCCGGCTGAAGGCCCCTCCCTGTGTGGAGGTAATTTTGGTTGTAATATCCATTAACCCCACCCCAAGATCCCCCTCCTGCGAGAGGTGTAGTGTTGTAACTTCTCTTGGGCAGGTCAAGCTTCCCCGGCGCGGCATGTGGGGAACACACGCTTCCCCGCTCGCCCACGTCTCCTACTCGGGGCCGGTGTCCTCACACCGGTCAGGTATATGCTGAACCCTCCCTGGATATTTGTGTTTTCTTAGTATCATTTCTAAGTTCAGCCGGCGAGGAAGAGAGTGCCCGATCCCGTCATTCCCGATCACGAGTGGCCACCGCGGTTTGAGTGAGGAGAGATCCCCGTACCCTCAAGGCACGGTGTCCGCCCCACTGATGTGGGTGCTCCAATCCAAGGGAGGGGAACTCATTGGCCAAGTCATCACCCTAAGCAGCGTGGTTTACGCTCTCGAATCCACCCTACCATCACTTAGTCACCACGGGGAAAGGGTTGTGTTGCGATATCGGTCTGCCAACATCGAGTCCGCTAATTTGTAAGTGGGCTTGCAAGTCTAGGTCCGAGGTTCATTTGGTTGATACCATTGCACCCTTAGGTCGTGTCACATCAAGTGGTATCAGAGCAAGTCTTTGACTAGTTCTCACAAGTCAAGTCCATGGGCACGCTTGCATTAGAGTTCTCATCGGATCGTTCCATGCATTATCCACCTCCCATTGTCAATGAGTCTACAGACCAAAAGGCCCAAATTCCCATCATATCCCAAGCATACCTACCTAATGGGAGCCCCACAGAAATTGACTTCATCTACATGGTAGAAGATAATTGGGTATCCCCCGAAATTGTAGCCACCCTCTCTACGACCGGACAAATTGTGCACAACGGAGACGTAGTCTTCGTTGAATTCCATAAATGGTTTGGAGAGATCAAATACTTTGATGGAGCATGGTGTCAAATTGGTACTTTGGAAGGCCCTTGCATAATCCTAGGGAAACAATGGCTTGATGAACGGAATACCACCTTCCACCCATTGCGTTGGTCTTGCCTAGTTCATCCCCCACATCTCCCGGGAGCCTATGGTTTCAACAACCTTTTGTTCCCTCACCCACCGGAGCCCCATACCCGGCCACCATGCCCTCTCAACCCACTTCAAAGAATGAATGAGGTCATGAGTGAACATGAGGAGAACCCGGCCCACAAGACCAAATCCCCGGGATTGGACACCAACCCAAATCCCTTCCCCACATTCAAGGAAATTCATACTCCTATCAATACGGAAGAAGGACATCAACTCATCCCCGTCCAAACAAACACATACCTCCCCAAACCACTCAATCTCACGCAAAAGGTGGTGACCGTAGGAGAACTCATCATCAAATGGCTCAAGCAAAATCCCATCCCTCATGCCTTGTACTTTCAAACCCCAACCATGGAGCACCCTTTCCAATTAGCACCCATTAACTCCTATCACACCACATTCCAATCCTACTATGAGGTAAATGGTTGGGATGATCTCCTCAAGGGTTTAGAATGGCAACTAAAGTTGACTTGCTTATTGACCATAGGAGCGGCCCACCCAAGAAGACTTAGTCTCATCCACCCATGTGATGGTTCTATCACCTCAGTCTTCACCATTGGTTGCTACACTAGTGACCTCCTTCTCATTCTCCCCATGGATGAAGAACCCATCATGGTCCACTCCACTACCATTAAGATCCCAAGTACCTTGATCGACTGGCCCACTAAAGACCTTAGTCCAGTTACCTTGGGGAAGGATGACCCACTATGCGTAGACCATGTGGACATAGAGTTCCTTCCTCTAGGAAGCCCAGTCTATTACCCCTTTGATCCCTTCCAATGGGAGCCTAGTTACCCATGTGATACCATATGCCTAGGAAGCAAGGAAGAGCCCCTCTCCATAATGCCCACCTTCCTAGATCCTTTTGACCCTTTCACATGGAAGTTCAAAGGCCATCCCACACCCATACACATGGAAGTCATCTTTGGGATAGGAATGCATAAGTCTTGGCACAACACATCACTTGGCATGATTCATAAGACGGGTCCATTCATTCACATCACCCACATGTCAAGTAGGAAGTATGAATGGACCATTTTCGGATGTAATGGTCCACCTCCATTCATCATGAGTCTTAAGCATGATAGGTGCATTCTTGGATGTCCGGGTCCCTTGGCATTTGCCACCCCTTTGCATGATAGAGCTACATTTGGAGGTCCAGGACCTCCTATCCTCACTAATCTTCATAGGGAGTCTAGACATGCTAGGTCCACATTTGGGTGCCCGGGACCCCCAACATCCAATAGAGTGCTAGCATTCACCAACTATGTCTCAAGATTGCATACTTACAGGCCCATCATCAAAGGTAAAAGGATTTGTCAAAGGCGAATTGATACCCGCAAAAGAAACCAAGACTTCCAAGAGGGTGACTATCTGATGGTCAGGATGAAGAGGCTCTTCCCTAGAGTCGCCTCTACGCTCAGGGATCGAGAGACTGGACCCTTTAAGGTCTTGGGGCGATTGAGCATAAATGCCAATGAGTTGGTCCTTCTGAAGGAATATGGGGTCAACCCTCATTGTAGTGTGGCAGACCTTGTGCCCTGCAAGGGCCCCGTGGTGGCACCTAGAGAGGATATTGAGCCCATACCCCCTTTTAAGAGTGACCCCACCAATAAGAATCCCCTTCTAACCTTGAGAGCCCGGCATGAGCACAAAGATTTGATACTAGTTAAACATAATGACACCATCAGGAGCAGGGCAATCCAGCAGTATCTTATGAGGTGGAAGGGCCGGCCTCGATGCTGGACACATGGGCGAGCTAGGAAAAACTCTTACTCGACGGAGTCGAGCTCTTCGCACCCCGGGAGTATGATGGGGGCATCTCTCACCCTTCATATTTACCGGTTGTTCACCAGCATGGTTCCATTATGTCCGTCACATTTTTCTGATTCAGTTCATGTAATTTTCATATTTTCTTTGAGTCATAATTATGTAATTTTCATTTTATTTGAGTCATGTCCCTAGGTCTTGCATTTATTTTCCTAAGTTTGAGTGTCATTAGATTGTTTAGTGTGCTATTGGGCCCAATTCATTGGGCTTGGCCCATGAGCCCCCCTACCCCTTCGGTTATTTGTTATTAAGTCTTTTGTCAGGGTCTTATTGTAAAATGTGGGTTTCCTATATATAGGGCCCCATTTCCTTCATTTGAGGGGAATGAATCAATGAATGAAAAATGTGTCATTTTGTGAGTTCTATCTTCATTTTTATGGTGGAGTGAATCCATTAGTGAGGTGAGAAACCTTAGGGAGAGAATCCCACCCATCCCTCTCTTAATCTCTCTCTTTCACTCCCCTTTCTCTCTCCTCCACACCCAATTTCGAAAATTTTCTCTCTCCTCCCTTCCCAACCACCACTCTCCCACCTACCCCCATTAAAGGCCACTCCCCTTCCCCACACATCCCATTACTCCACCCCCTAGTCCCAAGGGAGCATCCCCAATCACTAAGCCACCCTCCAACCACCTCATCCCTTTCCCAAGCACCCTTCCCTCTCCCCCATGCAACCCTCCACTTTCCTAGACCATTTGAATTCAAAAATCCCCTTCCCTCCATAGCCCTAGGGCGCCCAAGACCCCTCCCCTTTGGTTAGGGTCGCCCCCCTCTCATCCTCTCCATCTTCCCTTGTTCACCTCCATCACCCCACCTTCTACCATCTACAGTAAGAGGACCTGCAGAAGACCTGAAGCTTGCAGCAGCGACCCCAACCTCTCCCGGACGTTCCTGGAAGCCCAAGAGTAGTCCATAGAAGTGTCTGCCTATCCTCTTCGCAACGGCGGTGGTCTTGTCCCCTTCCGAGCTCCGAGCTGACCGGGAGATCCGTTCTCCCATAACTGCACAGAGCTGCCCCTGCTGAGTAACAAAACCGGATTAGAAGCTCTGCCACGACGAACCTCGGAGGAATCAGCCCACAAGCTCTTCTACAAAGTTCTTCTTCTTCCTGTCTACTTTCAGAATCAAGAAGCGGAATTCCGTTCGGCATCCTTTGGCAGGAGTTATCATTTTTCTCCCTCAGCTCCGTCGTCCTGCTACCCATAGTCTACATCGATCAGTCATCAGTGTTCAGAGATCCCTGGTCTTCTCTGGCATCGTCTGGCCTCCTCGTTAGTTTTTCTGCGAAGAGGACTTGTCCACGATTCCAACGACACCAACGGTGCTCAATTCCGAGTTCGGGAGCTGTCGGGGCATACTCTGCAACCAGCTGTTGGAAATCAGGAGCTAGCTCTGCAGAGATCCTGATCCGGAGAGAAAGCTTCACCACCCCAAACCCCCAAGGAATCAGGCCACGAGCTCTTCTACAAAGTTCTTCTTCTTCCTGTCTACATTCATAATCAAGAAGCAGAACTCCGTTCGGCATCCCGTGGAAGGAGTTATCATTTTTCTCCCTCATTTACTCGGTCCTGCTGCCCACAGTCTGCATCGACCAGTTGCCATTGTTCTGCATCCCCTGATCTTCTCCAACATCGGTTGGCTTCCCCGTCAGCTTTTATGCACAGAAGACTCATCCACGGTTCCAGTGACTATGACGGTGCTTGATTCCGAGTCCGGGATCTGTCGGGGCACCCTCTGCAACCTACTACTAGAAATCAGAAGCTGCCAGTCCGAGGGTCTGCCTCCCTGTTCGGGCCTCCATCCAGATCAGCCTCGACACCAGAAGAATTCAGAAAAAATTGGACGACTTCCCTGGCCTCCTACAAAGCTTTTCCAGGTGGTTTCGTCCCCAACAAAAATCGGTAGCAGTCGCAGCAGCCAGTTCTTCACTCGGCTGTCAGCACCCACAGAACGCGGGCAGAATCGGCAATCTCCATCTTCGGTGTTCCTTGCTCATTTTCCCCTCCCCGCTTGGCCGGCTGAAGGCCCCTCCCTGCGTGGAGGTAATTTTGGTTGTAATATCCATTAACCCCTACCCCAAGATCCCCCTCCTACGAGAGGTGTAGTATTGTAACTTCTCTTGGGCAGGTCAAGCTTCCCCGGCGCGGCGTGTGGGGAACACACGCTTCCCCGCTCGCCCACGTCTCCGACTCGGGGCCGGTGTCCTCACACCGGTCAGGTATATGCTGAACCCTCCCTGGATATTTGTGTTTTATTAGTATCATTTCTAAGTTCATCCGGCGAGGAAGAGAGTGCCCGGTCCCGTCATTCCCGATCACGAGTGGCCACCGCGGTTTGAGTGAGGAGAGATCCCCGTACCCTCAAGGCACGGTGTCCGCCCCACTGATGTGGGTGCTCCAATCCAAGGGAGGGGAACTCATTGGCCAAGTCATCACCCTAAGCAGCGTGGTTTAGGCTCTCGAATCCACCCTACCATCACTTAGTCACCACGGGGAAAGGGTTGTGTTGCGATATCGGTCCGCCAACATCGAGTCCGCTAATTTGTAAGTGGGCTTGCAAGTCTAGGTCCGAGGTTCATTTGGTTGATACCATTGCACCATTAGGTCGTGTCACATCATCTACTCTCTTCACTCGGTCACATTCCCATCCGTTTGGTTGTTGCTATCCGAGTTACCTGAAAAATGTTGGAAAGAAACTGGGTGAGCGAACGCTAAGTAGGATTTATATCTCAAGAACTAGCAATGGTTTAAGTAGTTACATGTTACGTGCAATGCAGGTAAAGCTATGCATGATGAACGATCATGATGTCAAGAACTTTAAATATGAATCACTCATGATGTCAAGGTAATAATAAGGAACTATTAAGAGTTTACACTAATTTTCAAGGGGAGATAGTATCATGTATTTCAAGAATGTAAATAGCAAGTCTTGTCATGAAATTTTGGCTATTTAAAGCAAGCAAGTACTCGCCCGTTCCAGGCCACACAAGTCAAGTCAAGCACGCAAGTAATATCAAGTATTATCACGAGAGAGTGAGTGGAATGCCTTATATCTAGAACGGCAAGTACTCCGATGTAATGACACACCATGGTCAATCAACTCCCATGGGCATAAGTACTTTTGGGTGCTCCTCCCAGGACCAGACCGGTCCCTATACGCATAGACATTGAGTCATGTGAAGTTTCTAGACATCCACTAGTTATAGCCAATGGAATTTCAAAGGATAAGCTCATGTAGGATGATAAGGTGGATTCACGGAAGTTAAGGAGTTCAAGGATAGCACTTTACGTAAAGCTGGACCATGATAAAAATCTCATGACAAGCCGAGAAAAATAGGGTGGAATTGGCACCCTCCTGGGTACCATCTCTTTTAGAATTGGCACCCTAGAAAGGGGTGCCCATTCTCTGAAACCAAATAATTGGCGCATACTCAAGTGGCGCCCATTCAATTAGCGCCCTCTGGAATGGTCGCCCATTCCAGAGACACATGAATTACTCACAAGGGCCAGGGACAACACCATGTGAGGGCTGGATCACCACGTTTCTCCAGAGGGACGTGACATTCAAGTGGGTTCTAGGGTTTTTAGGGTACAACCTGCTTGGCGGCCTTGGAGGAATCCAAGACTTCGCGTAGACTTACGGAGGTCCCAATGATGAAATCAGCAATCCGGAGGAAGGAATATCCCGCGGATGGCTCAATCTTCACCGAGAGTTAGGGGCTATGCAAAAAATTACTTGAAACGTGGGACTGCATCTGCGGACTGCGACATAGTTGTTGAGTGGTGATAGGCAGATCTAGATGGGAGGGGTAAATAGATTATCCCCTTTATGCCCTTCTTTGCAGAAATAACAAAAGGATCTAACACAAATGATGATAAGATAGGTATTTAGTTAATAGCTAAGAAGCTGGAGACACAAATGATATGCATGAACGGTCCTACCAAGCTTCTACCGCTAGAACAAAAAGGAAACCAAACCACAAGACATAATCTTTAAGGTGGTTCAGTCTCATTCTAGAGACCTACGTCCACCCCTCACACAACACGGTGAGGCTTCACTAGTGCAAAAGCACAGTCGCTGATTAACAGCTTCAATCAGAGAGATACACTCTCACAACTCCGCTGCCACACAGCTTAAGGGATTACAACCCAAAACACTCCGCTGCCAAACAGCTTGAGGGATAACAACCCAAAACACACAGATCGGTTACCACACCGTCTGTCTTCCTACTCACAGGTAGGGAACGAATGATATGAAGTGTGTTTTGAAGAAAAGCAAACTGAAAATGAAACAACCAGATAAAGTATCGTAATGAAGCACTATGAGAAAGAAGTCTCATGTCTGGGAAAGAGCTTGAGGGGTCCTTGGTGTAGACACGCCATTCTTGACGTCTCCTGAGAAAGTCTCATATTACTATACAACGCCCCACAACGGCTTACGCATTTTGAATCGCCCGAGTGCTTCCTTTTCTTGGGTCTTCTTCTACCTTTCTCGGCATCCGGAATCGTCTCATCACGACATTCGGACGGCATCAACATCAGTCGAACGCATCAGGAGGTTCCGGAACCAAGAAGGATGTCTGTCGGGCGGCCACTGAGTAGGACCCGGGTGGGTCTTAATGGGGGCGTCCAGGCCCCTGGACGCCCCCATATTTTTGATTTTATTTATTTCTTTTCTCAGGGCCTTAAACTAACTAAAAAATATATATATTAATGGAGGCGTCCAGGCCTCTGGATGCCTCCATAAAAACAATAATAAAAAATGTTTGTAAAAAAGCCAGTTGGCATAAAAACACAAAAAAATAATAAATAAAAAATATATATTTGGAGGCGTCCAGGCCCCTGGACGCCTCCATAAAAACAATTATAAAAAATCAAAATGCCAGCCTTGGCACAAAAGACAAATAAAAATAATAAAATAATATATTTATGGAGGCGTCCAGGCCCTGGACGCCTCCATCAAAACCCTCACGGGCGCCGGCCACCGAACGACGGTTTGTCGTGTGTGAAAAAATCCAAAATATGGAGACGTCCAGCCAGCTGGACGCGCCCATTTCTGAATCACGAGGCGCCGCTCACAAAACCACGCGTTGTGCCAAACCGCGTGCGGCCGTCGTCGGCTTTCGGTGGACCTGCTTGAGGCGTCCGGGACCCTGGACGCCTCCACAAAAGTATTCCAAAAAAATCAATAAAAATAGAATAAAATATTATTTCGGCCCTGATGGAGGTGTCCAGGGTCCTGGACGCCTCCACCCTCCGGAGCTCTATAAATAGAGGCCCACCCCCTCAGTTCTGGAGAGCTTCGAAGTGATCCGATAGGCTGCCGGAGCCCAGAGGCTACGGAGTCATTTTCTAACCCGTGGGTTCTTTTGTAGGTGGAGGTTCTGCCGGCTTCTCGGGTGCTCACGCTCGCGAGAGGAAGGTCGTCTTCATCCACCGCGCTTCCACGTCGTCCCCACGCTGCCGGAGCTCCGCCGGATTTCACCCTCGGCTCATCCAATAAGCCTTTTCTTCCCCTTTTTTCTTCGTAGTTCTTTTGCATTCATCATCTCGCATCCTCTATCCCCCTTCATAAGGGCGCCTCTTCTTTTATACTTCTTGCATCCATCATCTCATTTTCCTCCTACTCGAGTCCGAGAGGGGTTTAAAAGATAACACCAACCAGGTGTGTGTCTTGCCATCATTTCGTTATTTTTATCGCAAGGATTTGAATACTACACCTCCATCTTTCTAATCCACTTGTCATTTGTTTGTCGTTGTTTTGCAAGGGTAGCCGAGGAAAGCCCTCTCCGTCGGCCGGCCGGAGGGAGAGGAAGAAGCAACCCGCCATCTCCCGCTCTTGAGGTAGGCGCGATCACTTTCTTATTTTGGGGTCTTTCGGCCCCTGGCGATCACATCTTATTTTCGAGGCCGCGGCGAGTCACTTCCCCAATGGCCGTTTAAATTTCCGTTCTTATATTCTCTTTATACTCTGTTATATTCTGCTCATATTCTCGAGGCCGCGGCGAGTCACTTCCCCAATGGCCGTTTAAATTCCCGTTTTTATATGTTATATTCTTATCTATTCGTGTTCTCGAGGCCGCGGCGAGTCACTTCCCCAATGGCCGTTTAAATTCACGTTCTTATACGTTATATTCTTATCTGTTTGTGTTCTCGAGGCCGCGGCGAGTCACTTCCCCAATGGCCGTTTAAATTCCCGCTCTTTGTATTCTCTCTATATTCTGTCATCTTATTATCTGCTCATATTCTCGAGGCCGCGGCGAGTCACTTCCCCAATGGCCGTTTCAATTCTTGTTATTTAATTTTTGCACCATTCCCGTCCCCCCGAGGCCGCGGCGAGTCACTTCCCGCTATGGCCGTTTAAACCCCATATTTTGCTATATCACACTTGTCCCGCTCGCCCCGCCGGAGTAATCTCCCGTGGTGGCCCCTTCTCTCTCTTCTCTTATTTCTGTGTTGCAGCAAACAAACACCAAAAGAAAGAAAAGAGGAGCCCGCGCGCGCTCCGCGTCCTCTCCGCTCTTCCCCGAACCGCGTGACGTCGCTCACAGATTGGCGATCACGGTGGGACCTCTACTGCTTCCTTTCGGCTACCCTTGCAAGTTCGGCACCACCCGTGCCTCTCCACCTTCGCGCCCGCGCGCGCCCCCGTTGTGCTCACGGCAGCACCGTCAGTTTTGATTGGTTCTTTGTTTATTATATGTCTGTTATTTCTGTTGTTTTCCCACTCCATATATCTGTCAGCATTCCATTGCATACATCCATTCCTCTTTTCTATCCTTTTTTTCATTTTTTGAGGATCACCCTTTCCCGGTGAAGGAAGGACTCTCCGTTTGGGAATTCCTCTCAACGGACTAGAATCTCCTACACTGGGACCTCCGTAAGTCCCCGACATCGAAGAATCTCCTCTTCGTTCACTGGGCTGGTTGTACCATTGAAGTTCCCCGGAGTTAGTCATTTCATTCGTGGTGAGACGAGAGACCCTAGCTGACACGGCGGTGAAACAAAAATAAACTAGGGTCCCCATTTTGTGTGAACTTCGGATCTCGCTAAAAATACAAAAAAAATCATCAAAATCAAAACACAAAAAAGGGCGTAAAGGCATCCACTTGTTTGATAATCTCTGCTACCTACTTGCTAGTGTATGTTTTTGCGTTCTGGGAAAACTGTGAGCATGTCTCACGAGTCTTTGAGGAGAACCACCCTAGCCGTGGTTTGTCAGCCGACCCGCGAGTCTATGCTATGGACTCGGGTCCTTCTCATGACCCCTCGCATGAGGTGCAGGTTATTGCCGGGGACACGTCCCCGCCACAGGATATCACTTCCTTACTGGGCGTCCTCGCCAACACGGAGCTTACCTCTGAACAGCTCCGGGCCTTCCAGGCCATTCTAAAAGGGAAATCTGTTTCCCCCACGCCCCAGGAGTCAACTCCGGCCATCGCACCTCTCCAAGAGTCCGTGCAGGCCATTCCATCTCCCTCATTGGCGCAAGCCATCCAGTCTCCCTCGCTTCAAGGACAAGCGAGCCAACAACCACCCTCATTCCAGTTCCCATCACAATCTCAAACTCCCGTTGTTCCCCAGACACCGCTTCAGCCGGGGCCAACTGTCGGCGGTCCGACAGCTCCCTCTCATTCTGGGTTCCCCCCTCAAGTCTCCGGGAGACAGTTTCTCCCCCAGTGGCAAGTGCCACCTTCACCCCCAGAGGAGCTCGCCCAATCGCTCCTCAATAGGTTCAACCGCATGGACGAGCAGTTTCAAAATCTGAGAAGGATGGTGGACGTGAAAGCCACCCCGGAGGTTGCTTTGCCAATCCTTCCCGTCATTCATCTTCCTCCCTCCGAAATGCCCACGTACCGCAGATACAATGGTACCGGCAACCCCTTCATTCATCTCAAGGATTTCATGTATGAGTCCTCTTACTGGCAAAACGATCAGAGGTCCCTGGCATACCTCTTTCGGAGATCATTGGATGGTCCCGCGCTTGAGTGGTTCTATTCTCTGGAGCCCCGCGAGGCCGAGAATTTTGAAATAGTCCAGAGAAGGTTCTTGCAGAAATATAGGGATAGGGTCGGTCCCTCACTCTCCATTACCGACCTAGTGGCCGAAAAGATGAAACCCGACGAGGATTTTGTCCGATATGCTGATAGATGGAGGTCTCTGGCGGAAAGAATAAGGGATACCCTCTCCGAGCCCGAACAAGTGAAGATGATTGTGTCTAATGCAACCCCACAGTTCAGACATGTCCTGGCCATGAATAAACTTACTACAATGGAGGAACTCTATGAAAGGGCCCGATACATCCAAACCCAGCTAAAAGACTCCCCCATCATGAACATGTTTGAGTCGCCGAAGCCCAAAGTGGTTAGAAAGACAGGCGCTGGTGTCCCGGGCGGAGCCACAGAAGGGGTCGTGACAAATGAGCAAGTCAGTGCGGTCAACAATGCCAACTATGCGGTCAACCCAAGGCCTCCACAAATGCCCGACTTCCCCTTCAACCAGGTCCCTTCCCTCTTCGTCCTCCACCCCAAAATAATCCACCCCAGGATAATATGCCTCCATTGCGCCAACCCCAGCAACAACAACCACAACCTCAGCAACAACAACCACCGCTTCAGTACAACCAAGTTCCACCCCCGGGGAACTATGGTCCCCAACAGCAACAAAGGAGGCCGCTCGGTCCCAAAAGAGCCTACTATCCACCATTGCCGGAAACCTTAGCAGACATTTTTAATGCCCTCATGGCATCAAACCAACTCGCCCTACCCAGAGAAAGGCCCGCGTGGCCCCCCAATGTTGATACCTCCAAATACTGTGTCTACCACAGGCAGCCGGGACACACAGTAGATTACTGCTTCCACTTCAAAGATTACATCCATGATATGAATGATGAACATCAAATAGATTGGGATGAGATGAGACGATACGTCGCGGCTCTCAAGGCTAGGAGACCTCCTCATAGGCCACAGCAGCAGTTACAACAGCAACAGCAACCACAACAACAACAGCAGGCTCAGCAGGCCCCACAACAACAGCCCGACATGGGCATAATCCAGAATCCATTACCGGAGCACCAACAGCCCAATCATCAGGTTAACCCCATCTCCTCCTTCCCGGAAGTCGGGAGAGAGCAGGTGTGGCACCAGGAAAGTACCTCCATTCTTTCTACCTCCAATCCTATCATCACGTAACACCCTTACCTTGCCCGGGTAGCACCTCTCTCTCATCAATCCGCGTCAGTATCACCATCACCATTTCCACTACCATTACGCCCTCTCATCCGCACCCCGACCTCCTATCAACCGACACTCTCCACTACGCCTTCACACCCTCTCACCTTCTCTCACTCCCCCACTTTACCATCCACCTCTACCACATTTACCCCTACGCCTTCTAAACCCCTTATCATCCGTCAACCATACATAACCCCGTCTTTCTCCACCACATCACCACTAATGCCTTCAAAACCACTCATCACCCACCATCCACCTCAAAACCATTACCCGTTTCAAACCTTACCCACTTCCACTTTGCCTCCGCCTCCACCTTCAGACCCCTTATCCTTCATAATCCGCGCGATATCCCCTCTACCTCCACCATGCCTCCACCTAACAAACCCCTCATCAGAATCCCTGCTCCCGTCATCACCCCTGCTTCATCAACCATTCCTCCACTACTACCCCTCAAACCCCTGTTAAAACCCACTGCTACCCCCACAGAGGTACAAAAGCCGCAGGCAATGGTGCTCCGGAGTGGAAGGATTTTCCACAGGGTTTTCCCCCACAACAGTCAGAATCCTGAGCTATCTCAGCCAGAGAAGGATGATGGAGAACAACCAGAAAGAGCTATCCCTGGAACACAGTATGATCTATTGAAACACCTGGATAAGACACCTGCTCGGATCTCCATCCTGGAGCTACTTCAAAGATCCACATCCCACCAGGCAGCCTTAATGGAGTACCTTCAAAGGGTCATGGTGAACGAGGACCTCCCTGTAGAAAAGATTTCGACCGTCCTGACCCCAACAGACACACAACCGGCCATCATGTTCCACAACTACGAGCTCGCTCCCAAGGAAGCTCGGAAATATGCATTGTGCATTTCAATAAAAATTAATGGGGTATCCATAAACCCGTGTCTTGTGGACACGGGTGCGTCCATAAATGTGATCTCCATGTGCACTCTTCAGTTGTGTGGGATCGACGAGGAACAAATAAGACCTTCCTCGATCACGGTCACGGCCTATGACAATAGCAAAAGGCCGCCGCAGGGGATGATTATCCTGAAGGCAGAACTAGGCCCCATGTCAATTCCCACGGAATTCCATGTCCTCGACATGGACCCCACATTTAAGGCTATACTGGGTCGCCCTTACATCGAAGCCATGGACGCTGTGCCTTCCACCAACCATCAGTGCCTGAAGTTTCCTTACAATGGGAGAATTATTAAAGTGGTCAGTACACCTGTCCTTCACGCAGTGGATGCTATCAACACCTCTCTGCCTTCTGTTTGGCCGTCTCATCGGCCCATATTATCACTGCTGGACGTGCGTGATCCATCTCACATTCCACTAGCACCAAAGGAGCCGGTCAGGGCAACCGCAACATCATGTCTCCCTTTTCACTCCAAAGGTTGGGAGATTATGAGGAACATCGGCTATCAACAAGGAAAAGGTCTGGGTGCACAGTCACAGGGTATGCTCAAACCGCCAAAGGAAATTAGGCCGAACCGCAGGTTTGGCCTAGGCTTCAAAGGACCGTTCAAGGCGGATTGGGAGCCCCTCACATGGACTCTATCAAACCACTTCAGCAGAGGACCCGTTGTTCAGATGGGAGATTACCCACGGGAAGCATATGGGGGATCACATGCTGTATATTTGGCTGAAAAATGTCCGAGGATCACCAAAAGAGGCAAGATCAAAGATCCGGAATGCGAATGGGACAAATGGTTCGACATACGGGACATTTCCGTTGCACTAGAAAGGATGTTCTCGTCTCCGCAGCTTGAAGGACCACCATTGATCTCCGAAATACCAGAGAATATTACCACTCTTGCCAAGGTTCCAAACTATCCTCGTCCTCGCCAGAAGGACCCTGTCATCGACGGATCTTCATCCGTCCTCAGCATTGCCGTTGACGGCTCATTAGCCGCCATCTCTCCATCCACTCGTCTCAGCCTTTGCTGATATCTTCTTCCTGGGCCAGACAATTGTCTGATGATCTTCCCAGGTCCCCTTCTTTGCTTACATACCTACGCGGGCTTTTCAACCCGCGCCAGGTCTTCAACCATGATCTGCTCTATGAGCCTCACAATCCTCTAGCCATAACCACTTTCCTCTCTCCTCCAATCTCTTCCACTGCTTTGTCATTAAAAATGAAAACGAAAAAAAAACGTCAATTTTCAAACTCCCCAACAACACATCTTCGTTGAGGAAACCTCCTACATCTCCCACGGGTGCGTACCGCCTTGCGGACCACCCGTCCAAGGTCCGATGAGCGACCTTTTCTACCCCTCCTCTGAGGGGTCTTCTCCTGTACATTCTACACCGTCCTCTTCATCTTCATCTTCTTCTGTAAATATTGTCAGTCAATCTAGGAATGATAGGCCGAGGGTAGTACCTAGGAAGAAGTCCAAGGGGAGGCAGATCCCTCGTCGATTCCTTCTGGATTTGGCCGCCAGGTGTCAGGCCCTTCTTGCCATCCCCCAGTTGTTAGAAAATCCCATCCAGCTACCCGAAATAGAATGCGAGGGCGACTGTGCACCTGATGAAGGGTATGGAGTCTACGAGATCACGGATGAAGAATGCCCACTGAAGATGAGGGTGAAGAATATGAGGATGCGGCGGGCGCATACGCTAGTGGAATGAGGAGATTCGACGAGCCGTCAACCGCCGTAGAAGAATCCACCAAAGAAGTCAACTTGGGAACTGAGGAAGACCCTAGGATCATCCTCATAAGTGACAACCTACCACCCTCTGAAGAAGAGGCATTAATTGAGGTTCTCAAGGAATATAAGGACACGTTTGCATGGAGCTACGAGGATATGCCGGGTCTGGATTCAACCTTGGTCGAACACCGTTTAACCCTAAAACCAGGGTCCGTCTCGGTAAAACAAAGGTTAAGGCGTTTCCACCCTCAGATGGCTTTGAAAATGAAAGAAGAGGTCGATAAGCTCCACAAAGCCAGGTTCATTAGAGTCGTCCTTTATCCTCAATGGGTGGCGAACATTGTCCCGGTCATGAAGAAAGATGGGAAAGTCAGGATTTGCATCGACTTCCGGGACCTTAACCGCGCGTGTCCAAAGGATGATTTTCCCTTGCCTCACATTGATGTGTTGATTGATAACACGGCAGGCTATGAAACCCTCTCTTTATGGATGGATTTTCAGGATACAATCAAATTCGTTTGGCAGAAGAGGATCAGGAGAAGACGTCATTCACTACCCCTTGGGGAACATATTGTTACGTGGTCATGCCGTTTGGGTTAAAGAATGCTGGAGCTACTTACCAAAGAGCTATGATGGCCATATTTCACGACATGATGCACATATATCTGGAAGTCTATGTGGATGACTTGTTGGTAAAATCAAGGACCAGGATGGAACATCCAGAAGTTTTGGCTAAGGTCTTGCAGAGGTCAAGGGAGTTCCAACTGAAAATGAACCCGAAGAAGTGTGTGTTTGGAGTGTCGTCAGGTAAGTTGCTGGGGTTCATCGTGAGCAAAAGAGGGATCAAGATAGATCCCGACAAAGTCAAGGCTATCAGGGATATGCCGCCTCCCAAGAATTTGAGGGAAGTCCGAGGTTTAATCGGGAGGTTGCAGTTTATTCGTCGGTTTGTGTCTCAACATTCACAAAGGTGTAGACCTCTCTACGAGTTGACCAAGCCAGGAGTAGAATTCCACTGAATTCTAAATGTCAGAAGCTTTTGAAGGGTTGAAGGAATATCTGGCTAGTCCACCCGTTCTCATTCCACCCAAACCAGAAAAACCTCTGATCCTTTACGTCTCAGTCTTGGATGACTCCGTGGGAGCCGTCCTCGCACAAGCTGATGAAGAAGGCAAGGAACGGGCAACCTATTACTTGTCCAAACTTCTCAATCCCTGTGAGCAGAAGTACACCGGCATGGAGAAAACCTGTGCTGCCCTCGTTTGGGTAGTGCAGAAATTGAAGCACTACTTCTTGGCTCACGAAGTCCACTTGATTGCTCGAATGAATCCTATCAAATTCCTTCTGGAGAAAGCCGTCCTTACGGATAGGCTAGCACGCTGGCAAAGTTTTCTCTCTCAGTTCGACATCACCTACATCCAGCAAAAGGCGATTAAAGGCTATGCCATAGCCGAGCATCTCGCTCACCATCCTCTTCCCAAGTTCGATCCCGTCCAATCAGAGTTTCCAGATGAGGAACTAATGTCCATCAACCAATCAGATGAGCCAATGTGGACGCTATATTTTGATGGAGCTCTGAATTCTCAAGGGAGAGGAATCGGCATCGCCCTCCTGTCGCCTGAAGGCCTCACATTCCCATTGGCATACCAGCTCAAATTTCCAGTCACCAACAATATAGCCGAATATGAAGCTCTTCTAGCTGGCCTAGAACTCGCTCATTCTTTTCGTATCACTGAGTTGCGAGTCGTAGGTGATAGTCAACTCATCCTTCGCCAGGTGCTCACTAAATATCGCACTCGCGATCCCAAACTCAAGCCATACCAAGAACTCACTGCTGCCTTTGCCAAACTGTTCGCCAAACTGATCTTTGTTCATGTCCCTCGTCATCAGAATATTCTCGCCGATGCCCTCGCCTCGTTGGCATCATCCATAAGGTTCCCTCTAGGAAGATGGTTTAAGTCCATTTCCATCTATAAACTTCACGCCCCTGCAATCGATGATGCTTCCTACGTAAATATCAAAGACAGGATAGCAAGGAAGATCCTGCAGGAAGATATCCTTGAAAAGAGGGAAATCATGTTGGCAGAGGCCGAAGAAGAACCGGCTGATGAAGAGAAACCATGGTTCTATGAAATTGTCAAATACTGCCAAGATCAGTCTTATCCTGAAGGGGCCACCGCAGAGGACAAGAAAGCCATAAGAAGGGTGGCTCAGAAATATACTTTGGTTGGAGGTCTACTCTATAGGAGGAGCCTTACTGGTATTCTGTTAAGATGTCTTGGCGACGACGAGGTTTGGAAATGTGTAGAGGAGACGCACTCGGGTGTGTGCGGTGGCCACGTGAATAGTCAGATGCTCGCCAAGAAGATCATTCGGCAAGGCTTTTACTGGCCCACTATGGAAGAGGATTGTGCTGTCTATGTCCGTAGGTGTGTCAAGTGTCAACTTCACGCCGATAAAATCCATTCACCATCTTCCTCACTTCACCCAATATCCTCTCCGTGGCCTTTCTCCATGTGGGCATTCGACATCATTGGTCCCCTAGGTGATCCCAATTCCCTCACCAAGCAGAAATCTTTCATCCTTACTGCGACGGAATATTTCACCAAATGGGTCGAAGCCGAAGCTTACGCGGAAATCAAGGCGTCAACAGTCTGCAAGTTCATCATGAAGAACATTCTCGCCAGATTCGGCATCCCAAGCACGATCGTCACCGACAATGGGCCACAATTCATTTCTCAGGACCTACAGGACCTCTGCAAAAGGTACGCAATTGCATTGCATCATTCATCGCCATATTACCCACAAGGTAACGGCCAAGCGGAGGCCACCAATAAAACATTACTCAAAATCATCAAAAAAAACCTGCGAGTCTAGTAAGTTTTCAGACTGGCCAGAAAAGCTTATCGAAGCTCTATGGGCCTATCGCACTTCAATCCGTACCCCCACCGGGCAGACTCCATTTGCCCTTACTTATGGTATGGAAGCGGTAGTCCCGTACGAGACTCTGATCCCTTCTCTCAAGGTACAATTGGACGAGGAATTTCCCCTCGACGATCGTCGTAATTCACTCCTCGCCCAGTTGGAACTCTTGGATGAGAAGCGGCTGGCCGCTGCCGAACACGCGCGTGTGTATCAAAATAGACTCACTCGCTTTTACCAAAAGAAAGTCGTTGAGAGAAAATTCAAAGTCGGTGAGACGGTCGTAAAAAGAATTTTTGTCAAACCTGGAGGGCCGCGTTCTAAGCTCCAACCCAATTGGGAAGGATCATTTGTAATTCAAGCCGTGTACCCTGGCAACGCCTACAAGCTAGTCAACGCCGAAGGGACCGAGTTATCCCACCCCTGGAATGGGCTTTATCTTAAGAAATACTACCCTTAGCACAAAACAAAAAAAATGATGAAAAGATAAAAAACATCAAAAACAAAGAAATATTGAAAACCACTAAAAATATGGAAAATTCAAAATGCCGATGCCTGGCAGTCACCATGTAGTTAAGTCCCTGCATCTAACCTTCATGTTAGGATAGGGCCCATTAAGGCTTGGTAGGCACCGGGTCTTGGTTTGCCAGAACCGTGGAGACCCCTGTCCGGCCACGTCGGCCTATGCTCGCTCGAAGGAAGCTAACATGTGTTCACTTATGTATTTTATTCAAAAAAGTTGGTAGCATCACCTACGGTAGGGCCACACCTAGAAGATCTCCGGAAGCTATAATCTTTATTCTTTTCTCTTCGACCAAATGAGACAGTCGGCGCCCTTAAAACGCTGAGCATGAGAAACCGAAACTCAAACCCCAAGGGCAAGAGTAGGATCCATCTCCTCGAGCATCGATCAGTGCACGAGAAGAGGGCAGTGTCCCCGCAGGCATACAAAAAGGGAGCCCACAAACGTCAAACGACTATATCTCCCTCGCAAAAAGAAATACAAAGTCAAAATCAAGAGAAAAGCCTGGTCGTGACCGTGCCTGCTGCGATAAACGGAACCCCTCAAAGCAAAAGTCTGAATCCACAAAAGGGGCCGTGGAATGTAAATGCTCAAGATTTGGTCCGAAGCTGTCCGAAAGGAAAGAGTTAATGGGCCCTTATTCGCTCGTCGGGTTAACGGCTTTGCCAGTCCTCTCAGGAGGTTTATCCCCTACACTCTTCCTTCTCCCTCTAAAGATGAAGGTTCGATGGAGTTTCTGAAAGGTGAAAACTGCCCAGGGTCTGTGACCTTATTTTAATATACACATTTGGTTGCCTACTTTGAAAAGCAAAAGCTATCGCTGCGAAGGAGTCTCTGTGTTTCTGGCTGGTCAAGACCCCTGTTTACCACCTTGATGTCTTCTTGTTTAACCTCGGGCTTAGGCCAATGCAAGCGCGTCACCTATGGGTGCGACGGCGTCTGATTCCGGGTCAGCGTCGCGCGGTTGGTCGTTAGGGTTCCAGGGTGTTCCATCATATACCATCTAGAGTTGTGAGGAAACAGACCCGGGTCGGGCAAATCATTTACCTCGAACACCTTTTGGGTGAATCCCTGTGGTCGGAAGCGACTGGGAGCCTAAGCATGGCATGACGGTATTGTCATCAGGGTAAGTCTTAGCCGGCGGGATCATCATTCGAGGGGTCTAGAGACCCAAATCAACCTAGATGTGCACTTAGGATACCTGAGAGGTTAGTAAGAAACCCCTGTTCTCACGAAGGTCAGGTACCATTTGGGTGCTTGCCGGGCGTTAGCAATAAAAACATCGAAATGATAAAAGCACAAAAAAAATGGAAAAGAGAAATGTACATATTTACAAACAAAAAAAATCTTTTTATGATAAAACAAAAAAATATCAAATATAAAAAAGAAAACAAATCAATTTTGCATTATTACATTTGCGTGCAACATCTCACTTTTAATACCGCTTGCATTCGTGTGCTTGCCTGTCGCATTTATCATCACCGCATCTTTCCCTTACCTTCGTTAAATAAAGGCTTGGCCCCTTGACCAGTTATCAAGGACAGTCACAGTGACCATTTGCTTATTGAGCAAGGGGCCAAGTCAGAACAGAAATTCTGATTTGTTTGTTTCAGTGATGTGTGCAGGGATTCAGGCAACAGAAGTAAAGGTGAAAACCAAACAAACCGAACCTTGTATTTTATTCCAAAAATAAAAAATTACATCAAGTTCCGCCCTCTCTCTCTGCACTCCGGACAAAACACTCTCAAAGGTGCTACCCAACTACGAAAAGCGGTACTCCTACCGCTCTGTACTCCTCTTCCTATTCCCGCATCCCGGCGTTGATCTACGGAAGCAGTAGAGAAGCTACCAACACGAAAGCCACGCTCTCGTGCTCTTCGGTAGCGCTCCTCACCATCTCTCAGCCACTGTTCAGCAAGGCCAAGGCTGATTCAGAGTTCGAATAGTTGGGCCTCCATGGCCCTTCGTTCCTCCCTTTCGGTCAATCTGTTGGCTCTTTCTCTCTCTGCGTCTCTTTCTCTCTCTGCCCGTTCTCTCTCACGGTCTTCCCTCTCCAACTAGAGAGTGATCCTCAGTTCCATAGCATCCCTGGAAGAGTCGTCATCAGGATGACGCCGCAGTTCCCTCTCCAGTTCTGCTATCCTAGCCTCCTTCTGCGCAGCTTGGGCAAGCGCTTCTTCCGTCTCCTTTTCCTACCGAGTGTACCATCTCAGATACGCGATAAGGCGTAAACAAAGAGAACTCAACGCTGAAACTTTTACCTGTATACGGAGCATCCCTTCTGCCTCCGCAGTACGCTGCGTGGCGTGAGCAAGTTGCTCATGAAGCAAGTTAAGTTCGGAGGTAGGAATCCACAAGCTGGAGGAGGTACCACCTACTCCCGTCGCTGGGGAAGCCGCGCCAATCTGGGCATGCTACGACCACGTGAATTAGCAGCCAACATCTGGAATCTGGGGTTTTAATTAGGAACGTACTGTACACCTACCAAGGCGCTCGTAGCTCCGCGGGCATCGCCCAACTGTTGTTCCATCTCTGCCAAGCGAGTTCGTAAATTCGCTATCATGGCGTCCCGGACATCCTGCAGCCTTACAAGTCAGCATTTTCACCAGAAAACCAAAAAAAGGAGAAAGAAGAAAAGAGAAAAAGGGGAAACCTACCTCCACAAGTCCCCGGGGTTGGAGCCGCTCTGCGTACTTTATCCTATATAGACGCAAGTAGTCTTCGCTATCCCGCGCCTGCGATTCTACAATCATGCCACCCCGTTGCCAATCTTCGTACTGTTCGGGGAATGGCACGCGCCAGTCAATACAGGTCGCCGGTCCCCGCATCTTTCTCCCGATACGAGGTGGCGCAGCCGTATCCACCCATTCCTGAGCCAGTCCTAAAGTCCTCATAACCAATCGTAGCCGAAGTGGCTCGATTTCATTCAGGCAGTGCATCCACAGTTCCCGTCCGAACCGGGCACGACTTGCTAGAACCCACGGCTGGTCGGCATCGACCATGTCTGAGTAGGGTCTCCAGTTTAACATCGCTGCAGGGAACTCCTGTAGCTCCCGCCTTAGCACCATCAGTTGGTAGGTTAGGGGTGCCGCACTCATGATGGGTTCCCACCGCCTGGCTAGCGGCACCATCGCGGGTCGCCAATGCCGAGCTCTCCCCATAGGGAGGTAATAATAGCTCCACAGCTGCTCGGCGCAAGTCATTAGTACTTTGCAAAAACACAAAAAAATACAAAACAAGCAAAACCAAAAATACCTGGATGAATGGTGTGAAACCACTCACAGTCATCTCACGATCTGTTTCTTGGAATAGGCCTGCAAACAAGTGTGCCAGCATGGCGGCTCCCCAGGCATAATACCCTACTCTTTCAAGGTCTGACAGCAGCTCCAGGAAGCAACATTGGATACCGTCCCCTTTCGAGCTCAGTACCAATCTCCCCAAAAGGAAGAGGAGAAATCTCCTCAAATCTATGTTGCATCTTTCCCAGTCGCCGAAATCTGTGCAGTACACGGCGCGGCATCCTATTTCTATCCTTTCCATGAACTCTTCTGAGGATTCATCGTCCCGTCGACGAGTGTCGGTGAGCCCTAATGCATCCATCAGGGACGCCCTAGCTACCGACCTATTTTTCCGACCATCCAGGTCCAAACCCAGTAACTTCTGGGCACCTTCTCTGTAGTCCGCGTAAGTGACTCCGGTCACTGCCTCGCCCTCTACCTTCAGGCTTGTGATACGGACCACATCCTCCAAGCTGGGCACCATGTGCCCCCAGGGCATCAGGAATGCCCGGCTCACTAGGTCCCATCTCTCACACAAGGCTTGGATCAGGACTAGGTCAAGCTGGATCAGCTCGATCCGAAGGAAGGTACCAAATCCCATCACGTCTAGCCTCGCCTTCTGAAAATCTGGGAGGCCCCTGTACGCTGCTACTACCAACTCCCATAAGATTTGTGATTTCATCACAACTTACACATACAAGGAATGGGGGTGAGGTTTGGTCAGAAGAAAGGAAGAAAGAATGAGAAAAGGGCAAGAAAACTTGGCTTACGAGTTGTGATTGGGGCCTTTCGCTGAAGTGCCCTTCGAGGTCCGAAAGCCTCCTGGAACTACTACCACTGGACCTGCTTCTCTTCGAGGAATGGGAAGATTCGCCCTCCATCCAACTCTCAGAATTTTGAACTCCTCCTCTCCCGTAAGAAATTATGCTCCTCGAGTTAGCTCTCGATATACCTGGGAGGATAAAAGGGACAAGAATTTATAGAAATGGAAGGAGTGCGGGCCAAGATTGCCTCCATCACCTGTCAATAATAGCCCTCGCAATGAGACACCGCCCAAGCGGTCCCATGTGTCGCTTCACCGCTCGCACAGGGTGATTGACTGGACGAAGAATAGGACGAATAGCCCCTATGTTGTCTAGGGATACCCTATCATAATTTGGAGGACATCCGCAAAATTTGACATAACATCCGGGAAAAGGAACTAGGGCTGTCATTATTGACTTCGACGGCAGATTCTCGTGGAAAATGGTTACAACAAGATGCGATTCTCTGCTTGGGGCGGAGTCTCGACAGACCTATCACATGGGAACAGTGCAAAGGAGAAGAAGTGTAGGGAAGAAGGAACGCACAAAAGAATAAATAAACAGCAGAAAATTAAATCACTCCATTCATAATTCTACATAAGCTGTCACAAACACTACAATCATAGAGAGGTGGCGGGTCCACTAGCTCGCCAATCCTCACCATCACTCATCTCTCTGGGCACTCTCCTCCTCTCCCCCGAGGTGAGGGTCCCTCAGAAGGCTCCGGGATCCCCGTGCAGTAGCACCTGCCTCACCTCTGGGCGCCTGCTCCGCAGCAGTGACTCGCTGCTCCTCCCCTGGCGTGGCAAAGAAGCCACTGGCGGCAAAGCGACCGGACTGGCGGAGTCGCTCCCCGAACTCTCACGCTCTCTCGTAGCGCATCTCCATCCCTCCTAGCCTCTGCACGACGGCCTGAAGGCCCAGCTGGAGCTCCCGCACTTGGGCCTCCAAGGCCCTCCTCTCGGTCAGATCCCGCTATCGCTCGGACCTTCTCTCGGCTTTCTCTCTCTCTGCCTCTCTCCTCATCATCTACAGAAGAACCCTTAACTCCAGGATGTCTGGAGAAGGTCTCTCCTCACCGCGATGCCGCAGCTCCGCTACAGTCGCCACCCAGGCGTCACGCTCCTCTTCCGCCCGGGTCGCGCGGGCCACCACACCGGCAAGTTGCTCCCGGAGGGAGGCAATCTCGAGAAAAGGGGCCGAGGAACTGGAAGATCCGCCAGCCACTCCCACCGTCGCTGTCTGCTGGGCACGCTGGAACAAAATAAACAACGGCCGTCAGTGAAACTCCAAAATCTGAAGTTAAAAGTGCGGCACATAACTTACCAGGAGCGACAACTCATGTTGAGCGACGGCCAGCTGCCGCCTAGTCTCTGACAGTTGGGCGCGCGAGCCGCCGATGCCACGCGTGTCCCCAGCTTGGGGAAGCCCCGCGTAGCTCTCTCTCTGCCGCCGCAGGAAGTCGGCACTGTCCTGCACCAGTATACCCCCTTGCTGTCCAGGGAGACGTACGGGCCACTCCTCGAGCCTCGCCTTGCCGCGACTCTCCCTCCTGACGCGGCTCGGCTCGTCCGCACTCGCCCACTCATCGGCCAGACCCAGGGTCCTTGCCATGTCCTGCACCAAGAAAGGGGTCCCACATCAGTCAAAAGGAACGCGTCCCCTGTCTAGGACGCGTCCATCATTTGAGTACAACACTCGCCGAACCCTTTCCCCCTCGCGCGGCTCGCTTCAAAACCCAAAATGAATTAAAAGAGGAAGAGATCGAAGCACCTACCGAACTGTGTTCACCTCCTCCCACGCCATCGGGCCCCTCAGGTCCCTCGGGGGCCCGGAGCGGCCCTTCCTCCTCCATGGACGCTGTTCCGTGCTCGGGCGCGTCCCTCCTTGGGCGAGGGGTCCTGCGTCCCTCTCCACCTTCACCGTAGTCAGGCCCACCGAACTCCATCGATCAAAAGAGGAGGAAGACGAGAAAGGGGGCAAGCGAGTCTCGACAGAAGGCGGGCTCGTTTGCGGGTAAGGCACGGGAGAAGAAAGACCACCCGTCGCTTTAAATTTGAAATCAAGGATTAAGACGCGTCCTCGCGCCTGGACGCGCCCAAAAGGGGGAAAAGGAAATAAAATCCCCCCGTGCAAAGCGTAGTTCCCCGCTGTTCAGGGCAAGGTCTCGCGGAGCGTGCCTCAAAGGACAACTCAGTGCAAAGAAGAAAGTGTGGGAGAGAGAAAGGTACACACAACACAAAAAAGCCATTTCCATTTCATATAATAGCCGAAAGTACATCATACAGTGAGAAGGGTGACGTACAAGCAACTCTCTAACTCTCACCATCACCTTCCTGGTCATCTCCTTCCTCCCTCCTCTGACGGGGATCCCTAGGGGGCCTCTGTGACCTCTGTGAACCCTGAGAAGCCGTGCTCGCCTCTCCAGGTGGCACCATGCCAGCCTCCAAGGTACGGCGACGCTGCTCGGCCGAGGAAACTAGCAAACTGCCCACAGAAAAGGAACCGGACTGACGAAGTCGCGCACTGCGCTCCTTCACCCTCTGATACCGCTCCTCACTCTCCCGAAGTCTCCCCTCTGCCGTGCCAAGACTCAGCCGGAGCTCCGACACCTGGGCCACCAGAGCTCTCCTCTCGTCCCAATCTCGATATCGCTCTGCCATCCTGTACTCCCTTTCTTTCTCCATGGTCTCCCTATCCCTCTCCCTCTCTCTCTCTAGGGTCTCCCTATCCCACTCCCTCTCTCTCTCCATGGTCTCCCTATCCCTCTCCCTCTCCTCTCTCTCTCTCACCGCCTCCCTCCTCGACAGCTCGAGGGTGATCCGCAGATCCAGCACGTCACGAGGGAGCTCCTCAGCCTCCCGTCGACGCTCCTCCTCCAGCTCCGCAATCCGGGCGTCACGCTCTGCCACCCAGGCATCGCGCTCTGCCACCCAGGCATCGCGCTCCTGCTCAGCACGAACAGCACGGGCCAGGGCCTCCCGAATCTCGGCCACCTGTCAAAGCACGCATGCACCGTAAGAGAACAGTGATAGAAGGAAAGCAGCTAGAAAAGGGTCGGGGCCAAGCAAACACTCACTCGAGCCTCGCGGTCACGCTCGGCCTCCTCAGCCCGAGCCACCGCGTGCGCCAGCTGCTCCTGGAGGGCAGAAACCTCCGGAGGAGGGCCCCGCGAACTGGAACCCGCTCCACCAGCCATCCCGACTGTCGCTGTCTGGTGGGCCCGCTGAAACACGGGGCAAACGTTAGTCAAAGGCTAAGCATCAAAAATCCAGGTCACAAAAAATGCATCACATAAACTCACCAGGATCTCCAACTCCTGTCGGATGGCCACCAACTGCCGCCTGGCGTCCGCCAGCTGGGCCCGCAGGTCGGCGATCATGTTGTCACGAGCATCCTGCATTGCACATAAGTCAGTACCACATGCATATACATATAGAAGGGTGAAGCATTTTCATTTCACACTTACCCCTACCATACCACCGAGGGAGAGGCGGTCCCCGTACGTAGCTCGATATCGTCTCATGTAATCTGTGTTGTCCTGTACATGGGACACCACTGGGACCCCGCCCTGCTGCCAGTCCTGGTACTGTGCTGGGAAGCGCGTATACCAGTCCACAATCTTCGCCTTCCCCTTGGTCTTCCGCCCAATGCGGGCCGGCTCATCTACATCAACCCACTCCTGGGCTAGCCCCAACGTCCTCATGACCAGTCTAAGCCGTAGCGGCTCGATCTCGTTCAGACAATGGACCCACACGTCCCGCCTGAAACGAGGAAGACCCGCTACAACCCAAGGCTGGCCAGCGTCGCCCATGCCCAGGTAGGGCCTCCACACCACCTGCATCACCATACATACATTATGTTAGTTACCATTCAGTCACATGCATAAACACAAAAAAAATCATACGCATCATACCATGGCCTCGGGATACTCGCTCAGCTCCCGACGAAGTGACGCCAGCTGGTAGCCGTGGGGTGCTGCAACCACGACCGGCCTCCACTGCCGCGCCAGAGGCACGGCCCTCCTGTTCCCATGCCTAGCCCTCCCCATCGGGAAATAGTAATAGCTCCACACCTGCATCCATCATACATCATTAGTACAATAATTGCATATTTAACTGTGGGAATGCATAAATAAAATGTTTACCTGGAGGAAAGGTGCGAAGCCACTGACTGTCGTCTCCTTCTCCGAAGTCTGGGAGAGATCAGCAATCAAATGGGCAAGCAGAGCCGCTCCCCACATGTAGTGTCCCACTCTGTCCAGATCCGCCAAGATCCCGAGGAAACGGCAGTGGATGCCATCTCCCTTCGTCCCCAGCAGAAGGCGGCCCAGGAAGAAGAAAAGAAACCTCCGAAGATCTAGGTCCACCAGCTCCCTCTCGCTCGGATCCTGGGTGAAAGCTGCACGAGCATCCCCCTCCAGTCGAGCCAAGAACTCCGCTCCAGTCTCGCTAACCCGCTGGCGCGGGTCGACGAATCCGAGCGCCTCCATGATCGCCACTCGGCCGACTACCCTGCTGTCTCTATCAGTCACGCTCGTCTCTAACCACAGCAGGTCCAGGGCACTCTCTCGGTAGTCGGGGTAGGTGACCCCGCTGACTGCCTCTCCGTCAACCCGTAGCCCGGTAATCCGAGCCACGTCCTCTAGTGTCGGCACCATGTGCCCCCAGGGCATCAAAAACGCCCGGCTCGGTGCGTGCCACCGCTCCCTCAATGCCTAGATAAGAGGAAGGTCGAGCCGGAAGGGCTCGATCCTAAGGAAAGCTCCAAAGCCCATGGCGTCCACACGCGCCCTCTGGAAATCCGGCAGCCCACGGTATGCTGCCACCACCAGGGACCAGCTAATCCGGCCCTTCATCACGCCCTGCAAACCACAAAACCAACAAAGAACACATCAGCATCATGAACAGTAATAAACAATAACACTGTATATATACTACTTATTCTGTTTATTTTATTTTTACTTTTTTAAAATATTTATATTTTCTTGTGGAGGCGTCCAATTCCCTGGACGCCTCCTTCCAATTTACTTTTTTCCTTTTTTAGAAAAAACCCAAAACAAAATTTATTAATAATATGTATATTTTTATGGAGGCGTCTAGGGCCTAGGACGCCTCCTTATTTTTTAATTTTATTTTATTATTTACGTAAATAAATAAATAAACAAAAAGAAAAAGAAAAAGTGGAGGCGTCCAGGCCCCTGGACGCCTCCTTCTCTCACTACCCGGCCTTCTCTCACAGCCTCTCGCACGCCCGTTTTAGCCTATTGAAGCACAGAGTGAGAATTCCGAAGTACTTACCGGGTCGTGATCGTCCTCTCCCGCGTCACCAGCATCCGCAGCGGCCTCCGCGGCCAGAAGCGGCACCTCCATCTCCTCCTCCGCCGTAATCTCCTCTGCTACGGCCTCCTCAGCATCGTCTCTCAGTCTCCTCGGACGACGAGCCAGTCGTTTACGCTTGTCTCCACCTCGGTTCGGGCCTCCTAACTCCATTGGGGCGAAGAATGGGTCTGTCTGGTTTGACCGGATCGTTTGAATGAACAGTAAGTGAGTAAGGGGGGGGAGCCTCCCCCTATATATAGATTGAGCTTTAATTGGGGCGTCCAGGCGCCTGGACGCCCCCACTTTTTTATTTTTTTTAAAAAAATTCAAAAAAACTTAGGGGCGTCCAGGCGCCTGGACGCCCCCAAACCAAAAAATCAAAAATAAAAAAAATAAAAAATTAGGGGCGTCCAGGACCCTGGACGCCCCCCAAAAAAATTTTTTAAAAAAAATTATAAAAAAATAGGGGCGTCCAGGCCTCTGGACGCCCCCATAATAAAAAATAATAAAAAATATAATAAAAAGAAAAAAGGGGTTAGAGCATGTATATAATCCAAACAAAAGAAAAAAAGGAAAGAAAAAGAAAAACCACAAAAAAGATAATAATTAAGGGGACGGGGTTCCGAAACATCCCAATGCCAAATTTTATTCCATCAGAAAGCAGAATGAGCTACATCAGGGGTTTAGGCGCCTTAGGCCTTAACTTCCCCAGTTCGGTTACATAAGCCCTCCACGGCTCGCATTCTTCCACCACGTGCGCTAATGCCTTTCCCGCAACACTTGTCTTCTAGGGAGCTTTAATGGCCTTCGCTTCCTTCGCGTCCGCTTCAGTACCCAACTCCCTCTTCTTCAAAGGAACGATGCCAGTCGGTGGCGGGAACGAATGGCGTGGGATGCCAATCTGGAGGCAGCACCGATGCGCGTTGTAAAGAACAAACTTGGTCGCGCCGATCAGTTGAAGATCAACTTCGGGAGAAGGCCTGATGAGGAGATCTAGCGAAAGCAAACATGCCGGTGCGCAAGTAAAGAAGCCTTGTGTCACGGTGCGGAAGTGAGACCGCCAGTCTTCACGTTTCTTCAGCCACGGAACGCGGTTCACTACAGTACCACCGAAGCCTAACACGTCGGCTATGTGATGAAGAGGGCTTTGTTGGAAGAGCTTCGAAGCGGTTAGCATTCCCTCGCGGTGGTCAAATTTGAAGTGCAAATCAAGCCAGCAATTGAAGACAAGTGCGCAACCAAAAGGAGGCTTACCCATACTCGAGACGGTAAGGCCGCTGTAAAGATAAGCAAGGACGACGGGTCCCACCCTCTTTCCACTCCAGATTCCGCGAATGGCACTTAGTTGATCCTCCTCCACTATGTTGTCGGTATGAGGAAACAAGAGAGCGCCCGCCAGACAGATAGTGAACCCCTTCATGATTCCCTCCAAATAGTCATCATCTGGTGACCCTCTCAGGGCGTCCATGACCCACTCCGCGAGCTTTCGGAGATCGATCCCCTTTTGAGTACGGACCTTTCGGGCTGCGTCGGGCGGCATGAAGCTTCCAAGGACACTTTCAGAAGTCCCCCGTGTGAGCATCCGCATAGCCTTCACCTTCCCGTCACTCTTAAATTTCTTCAATCCAAGCAGAAGCTCCACCTCCTCAAGGAGGATGGTCACCTCGAAGGTCGGGAAGATAAAAGTGTGGGTCTGGGGATGCCAGATCTCCACTAGTGTGCCCATAGCCGCCCAGTCCATACGAATCTTCTCGTAATGCTTGGCGTGAATAAGGAGCCCCTGCAGATGCCACTTCGAGAGTATGGCCCTCATGCCAATGGAGATATTGGAAGTCAGCTTTGAAAGCCATGGCAGCTTGGAAAACTTCCTCGGGCCTGGGAAGAGTGGATATGGCTGGAAGAGGAAAGAAGAACAAATGAAGGAAGTAAGAAGAAGGTTCACGTGGAGAAATTTGAAAAGAGTCAGCTTACCATATGCGACATGATCGTCCCACTCAGATGACCCTCGAGGTCGCAAAGTCGCCTAATCTCGCTGCTAGGCTTGCTCCTCTTCATAACGCGGGAAGACTCTCCTTCCATCCTGAAATCTCTAGATTCTCCTCTCCTTCCTCTCCTGAGCTTCCAAAACCCACCTTGGTGCATTTGAATGAACTAGCCTAAGGGGAGTTCTTATAGGAAGGGAAGGGTGCTACAGGACAGAACATGTCACATCAGTGGTCATTGTCAAGATTTTGGTCTGGATCTCCTTTATACTGTGGTGCGATTCTGCTGTGATTCTGCTACTTTCCGATGTTGCTAACCTTTGCTAGTCTGTGCAGGTTTTACTAACGGACGTCTTTATCCTATCTCCTGTCCCACCTTTCATTGGTTGGTCCCACCATGTCATGCATCGTAGTATATGATACGTACGCTACTAGAACATGCCGAGGACCGTGCGGCCCGAACGAATCTGGGATCTGAGTTCCCCTTCAACAAAAACGGTGATGATCCCGGAAGAATTTGGGTTGTACGGATAGGCCGTCAATTTGTGATAGAATGGGGACGACGGTTCCATTCAGTGAGTTGATGCGCGGATAAACGGGCCCCAGCCCAGTATCAGCTCACCGGGTCGGTATCCTGACCCGTCCTTCATAAGTTGACAATATTATCCTTGGCTATTTTCTATTTTAGTTTGTTTTGAATTTTTCTTTAAACCCAGCATGCATTCATATAGGACTTTGATTTATTGCGGAAGATCATTCAAGTGATTCGATTGTGAAAGCCGTTGTGTTTCAATTCCCACAAATATGAGATATTCCACTCCGAATGAAATACCGAGTTTTCTTGAGACAGCCCTGACGCTGCTCTTCCAAAGGAGACCCTTGTTTGGACAGACCCTCAGATATTCCTTTACCTTTTTTGACCCACCTTGGCCGCAGCACTTCCACATTGGCTGGTAACCGCTCCCCAAAGGTGAAACCTCCGGTTTATGACCCAGGTACTTCCACACCGAGAAGTTGGTATCCTTTTGTTTCGTGCCTGAGCGCACATCTCACCCTCCCTTATTTGATCTCCGTCCAAGCAATCGTCAATATTTGAAAGACCTTCTTCAAGGTCGCCTCATTGAAACTCCAGGAAAGATTCCAAACAGTAACGTCAAAAGCGTGTCTCATCACACCTTGGCATCAACTTATCAGTCCGCTCCCACTTCACTCCACTCCACTTCCACTACGTGTCGCTCCCTTACAAAGCAGACGCCAAGGCGGGGCAGCTGTAGACACGCCATTCTTGACGTCTCCTGAGAAAGTCTCATACTACTATACAACGCCCCGCAACGGCTTACGCATTTTGAATCGCCCGAGTGCTTCCTTTTCTTGGGTCTTCTTCTACCTTTCTCGGCATCCGGAATCGTCTCATCACGACATTCGGACGGCATCAACATCAGTCGAACGCATCAGGAGGTTCCGGAACCAAGAAGGATGTGTGCCGGGCGGCCGCTGAGTAGGACCCGGGTGGGTCTTAATGGGGGCGTCCAGGCCCCTGGACGCCCCCATATTTTTGATTTTATTTATTTCTTTTCTCAGGGCCTTAAACTAACTAAAAAATATATATATTAATGGAGGCGTCCAGGCCTCTGGACGCCTCCATAAAAACAATAATAAAAAATGTTTGTAAAAAAGCCAGTTGGCATAAAAACACAAAAAAACAATAAATAAAAAATATATATTTGGAGGCGTCCAGGCCCCTGGACGCCTCCATAAAAACAAATATAAAAAATCAAAAATGCCAGCCCTGGTATAAAAGACAAAAGAAAAATAAAAAATAAATATATCTTAGAGGCGTCCAGACCCCTGGACGCCTCCATCAAATCCCTCACGGGCGCCGGCCACCGAACGACGGTTTGTCGTGTGTGAAAAAATCCAAATATGGAGACGTCCAGCCAGCCGGACGCGCCCATTTCTGAATCACGGGGCGCCGCTCATAAAACCACGCGTTGTGCCAAACCGCGTGCGGCCGTCGTCAGTTTTCGGTGGACCTGTTTGAGGCGTCCGGGACCCTGGACGCCTCCACAAAATTATTCTAAAAAAATAAATAAAAATAGAATAAAATATTATTTCGGCCCTGATGGAGGTGTCCAGGGTCCTGGACGCCACCACCCTCCGGAGCCCTATAAATAGAGGCCCACCCCCTCAGTTCTGGAAGAGCTTGGAAGTGATCCGATAGGCTGCCGGAGCCCAGAGGCTACGGAGTCATTTTCTAACCCGTGGGTTCTTTTGTAGGTGGAGGTTCTGCCGGCTTCTCGGGTGCTCACGCTCGCGAGAGGAAGGTTGTCTTCATCCACCGCGCTTCCACGTCGTCCCCACGCTGCCGGAGCTCCGCCGGATTTCACCCTCGGCTCATCCAATAAGCCTTTTCTTCCCCTTTTTTCTTCGTAGTTCTTTTGCATTCATCATCTCGCATCCTCTATCCCCCTTCATAAGGGCGCCTCTTCTTTTATACTTCTTGCATCCATCATCTCATTTTCCTCCTACTCGAGTCCGAGAGGGGTTTAAAAGACAACACCAACCAGGTGTGTGTCTTGCCATCATTTCGTTATTTTTATCGCAAGGATTTGAATACTACACCTCCATCTTTCTAATCCACTTGTCATTTGTTTGTCGTTGTTTTGCAAGGGTAGCCGAGGAAAGCCCTCTCCGTCGACCGGCCGGAGGGAGAGGAAGAAGCAACCCGCCATCTCCCGCTCTTGAGGTAGGCGCGATCACTTTCTTATTTTGGGGTCTTTCGGCCCCTGGCGATCACATCTTATTTTCGAGGCCGCGGCGAGTCACTTCCCCAATGGCCGTTTAAATTTCCGTTCTTATATTCTCTTTATACTCTGTTATATTCTGCTCATATTCTCGAGGCCGCGGCGAGTCACTTCCCCAATGGCCGTTTAAATTCCTGTTTTTATATGTTATATTCTTATCTATTCGTGTTCTCGAGGCCGCGGCGAGTCACTTCCCCAATGGCCGTTTAAATTCACGTTCTTATACGTTATATTCTTATCTGTTTGTGTTCTCGAGGCCGCGGCGAGTCACTTCCCCAATGGCCGTTTAAATTTCCGCTCTTTGTATTCTCTCTATATTTTGTCATCTTATTATCTGCTCATATTCTCGAGGCCGCGGCGAGTCACTTCCCCAATGGCCGTTTCAATTCTTGTTATTTAATTTTTGCACCATTCCCGTCCCCCCGAGACCGCGGCGAGTCACTTCCCGCTATGGCCGTTTAAACCCCATATTTTGCTATATCACACTTGTCCCGCTCGCCCCGCCGGAGCAATCTCCCGTGGTGGCCCCTTCTCTCTCTTCTCTTATCTCTGTGTTGCAGCAAACAAACACCAAAAGAAAGAAAAGAGGAGCCCGCGCGCGCTCCGCGTCCTCTCCGCTCTTCCCCGAACCGCGTGACGTCGCTCACAACCACCACGGTGCATGAGGCCAGAACTCATTACCCAAATTTGTGCTGAAGTCGACAAGCTCATTGACGTGGGATCTGTTGAAGAAAACCAGTACACCACATGGCTGGCGAACATGGTCCCCGTGAAGAAGAAGAATGGACAGATCCGGATATGCGTCGACTTCCGAGATCTGAATAAAGCCTGCCCCAAAGATGACTTTCCGGTGCCAATAATGGAAGTCATGATCGATGCCACAACCGGGCATGAGGCCCTGTCATTCATGGACGGGTCATCCGGTTACAACAAGATTTGGATCGCGGAGCATGACCGGGTCCATACTGCTTTCCAAACCCCTAAAGGCATTTATCATTATAAGAGGATGCCGTTCAGACTAAAGAATGCCGGCGCAACTTATCAGCGCGCAATGGCCAAAATCTTTGATGAGTTGCTCTACCACAAGGTCGAGTGCTACATAGATGATCTGGTGGTCAAAACCAGAAGAAAAGAAGACCATCTGCAAGACCTCCGAATTATTTTTCAGAGGCTGAGGCAGCATGAGCTGAAGATGAATCCCATGAAATGCGCGTTGGGAGTATCGAGCGGAAAATTCTTGGGCTTCATTGTCCGATATCGTGGGATCGAGATAGACCCCGTAAAAATCAAAGCAATTCAAGAGTTACCTCCACCAAGGAATATCTCCGAGCTGAGATCACTACAGGGGCGCTTGGCTTATATCCGGCGGTTCATTTCCAATTTGTCAGGGCGATGCCAGTCTTTTCACAAATTAATGATGAAAGATGTTCCCTTTTATTGGGATGAAGATTGCCAGACAGCCTTCGACAAGCTGAAAGACTATCTGAAGACTCCTCCAGTGCTGGGTGCACCGGTGAAAGGACGGCCATTGATACTATATATAGCAGCTACACATAACTCCCTGGGGGCAATGCTGGCCCAGAATAATGAAGAAGGGAAAGAGCAAGCCCTCTATTACCTCAGTCGGAGGCTGGTCAGAACTAAGGAGAAATATACTTATATTGAGAAGGTCTGTCTGGCACTGGTCTTCGCAGTTAAAAAGCTCCGACACTACATGTTGTCGCATGAAATCAGCTTGGTATCCAAAGAGGATCCCCTGAAATATATTATGTCCCAGCCAGCACTCAAAGGTCACCTGGGCAAATGGGCAGTAATCCTTATGGAGTTTGACATCTCCTATGTGCCGCGTAAGGCCGTCAAGGGCCAAGCTATTGCAGACTTCTTCACCGAGCACCTAGTACCCGGGGACTGCCCGTTGGAATCGGAGCTTCCTGAAGATGAAACCCTAGAAGCCGTTCAGGTGCGGCCTTCCTTATGGTAGCTATATTTTGATGGCGCTTCCAGAATTGACACCTCTGCCACTGGAGCGGCTAGACTTAGGGCAGGAGCAGGCATAGTCCTAAAATCCCCAAAGGAGAAGTGGTGCACACATCCTACTCAATAAACAAACACTGCACAAACAACGAAGCAGAATATGAAGCCCTGATAATCGGGTTACAAATTGCTCTATCCATGGGAATTCAGATGTTGGAAGCATTCGGAGATTCCATGCTAGTTATAAAAACACCGGAAGGAGAGTTCGATGTGCGAAAGCAAGAGCTTCTCCCCTATCACCAGTTGGCAACCCGCCTGATGTCAAGATTCTACTTCATTAGCATCAAGCATATCAACTGAGGCCAGAATGCTCAAGCAGACGCCCTCGCTAAGTTGGCCAGTTCCTCGACAGTCCTGCCAGACACAAGCCTGAACATAACAGTGATCAACCGTCGGCAAGTCCCCAGTGTAACAGAGGTCTTAGCCGACGAACGAGAGATTGAGGTGATGGCCGTCGAAGAGGTTCAACAGCCTGACTGGCGAGAACATCTCCTACGGTGGTTCCAACACCAACAGCTTCCAAAAGAAAAAGAACATAGAATGAAGCTCCTGAGGGTCAAGGACTCTTACGAGATGAGAAGCGTAACCCAATTCTGGATAATGGCAGATGCCCGAAGGAAAGTCCTACTTCGTTGCTTGTCTTCAACAGAGGCGGGACAGGTGATGCAAGAAATCCATGCGGGGTCAGCTGGAGCACACCAGGTTGGCCCAAAGATGAAAATTGAGATAAAGAAATTGGGTTACTATTGGCCCACTATGTTTGATGATTGTTGTAAGTTCGCCAAGGCTTGTCAGAAGTGTCAAGAACACGCTAATGTGGCAAGGAGACCTCCAGTGCCACTACATCTGACCCTACCAAGCTGGCCATTTGCTCAGTGGGGCACGGACGTGGTAGGGCCGCGACCAGCATCTTCATCAGGGTGCAAATATAGCTTAGCAGTTACAGACTACTTCTCCAGATGGGCGGAGGCGGTAGCACTAAGAGATGTAACGGGGGAACTAGTTGCAAGATTCTTTCGGCAGAATATAATATTTCGGTTTGGGATCCCCAGTCGAATCATCTCTGATAATGACAGCCATTTCAGAAACCAGAAGGTTTATCGGCTAGCCGACAAGTACAAGATTGACAGGAGGACATCATCCCCCTACAACCCTCAAGCCAATGGACTTGCAGAAGCCTTGAATAAGACACTATGCACATTGCTGGCAAAGACTGTCAGGTCTAATAAAAAAGATTGGGAAGAAAGGATGTACGGAGCACTCTGGGCCTATCGTACTGTCTACAAAACCCCAACCGACTGTTCGCCTTTCTCCCTCGTCTATGGGTCAGAGGCTGTGGTGCCGATTGAACTGAAAGTTCCTTCACTGCGAGTTGCCATCCAGCATGGACTAGCCAGCGGTGAACAAATCAATGCAGAAAGAAGATTGGAAGAGCTCGCTGAGCTCGAAGGAAAACGCCTCTGGGCGCAACAAAACATCCAACTCTACCAAGCTCGCATGGTCTGTGCTTTTGACAAGCTGGTCAAAGGTCGAGAATTCAAGAAAGGAGACCTGGTGATAGTCAAAAGAAGAGAAGTGATGGCCTCCAACCCCAAAGGGAAGTTGGTCGAAAACTGGATCGGACCATATATCGTCCGCCGAGTATATGAAGGGGGTGCCTATGTCCTGGTGGACCACAAAGGAGTCATCCAGTTCTCTCCCCACAAAGGAAAGTATATAAAGCTGTATCATGCAGCACAACCAACATTCCCCGAGTGATCGGTCGGAATACCCTTATCTTGGTCTAGTGGCACTCCACCCTGATCGAGCTACCCTTATCTCGGTCTAGTGGCATTCCGCCCTGATCGAGCTACCCTCACCTTGGTCCAGTGGCGCTCCGCCCTCATCGAGCTACCTTTCCTTAGTTTAGTGGCACTCCGCCCTAGCCGAGCTACCTTTCCTTGGTTTAGTGGCACTCCGCCCTAGCCGAGCTACCCTTATCTTGGTCTAGTGGCACTCCGCCCTGATCGACCTACCTTTCCTTGGTCTAGTGGCACTCCGCACTGATCGAGCTACCTTTCCTTGGTTTAGTGGCACTCCGCCCTAGCCGAGCTACCCTTGTCTTGGTCTAGTGGCATTCTGCCCTGATCGAGCTACCTTTCCTTGGTCCAGTGGCACTCCGCCCTGATAGAGCTACCTTTCCTCGGTCTAGTGGCATTCCGCCCTGATCGAGCTACCCTTATCTTGGTCTAGTGGCACTCCGCCCTAGCCGAGCTACCCTCACCTTGGTCCAGTGGCACTCCACCCTGATCGAGCTACCTTTCCTTGGTCCAGTGGCACTCCGCCCTGGCCGAGCTACCTTTCCTTGGCCTAGTGTCATTCTGCCCTGGCCGAGCTCTCAAAAGAATACACCAGATTGTCATTACGGGTCCTACGCCCAAATCGGCGAAAGATCATTCCTTTGCGTTAGCATTCAGCCCTCGCTAACGAATGAGCTGCTATGCTCGGCACGAGGCCCGATGCTCCAGCCAACAGCCGTCTACCATCAACCAAGGGTCGGACATCACACTTCGACCTACCGCCTTTTATATCCTCAAAAGAAAAGAAAAGAAAAGAAAAATGGGGTTAAAAATAGAGATACCCCGCCAGACTTGCGCCTATATTAGGACAGGTGCAAAAATGGCTATAACCTAGCTGTGGCGAAAACCCGAAAGGGCGCTACAGGTAAAATCAGGTACCCCGCCACGTGAAAACCCGAAAGGGCGTGTGGACAAAAGCAAGAGCGGGCTGGCTTCGGCAAAAACCCGAAAGGGCGCTTAAGTCAGTAAAGTGGTAATTTAAAAATTCCTCTTTTGTTTCCATCCGATGAAACTCCAAAAGGGACAATCCTCAAACGTCCCACCGGAGATCCTTTAACAAACCCATGTTCGACCCTCGTCATCATCGGCGAGATCGGTCGATCTCTACCCCTAACTTGGACCTTCCGTCCCTATTAATAATCCTACCTTTGCTTCGGCATGTGACCCATGATGATGAATAAACCCAGTTTTGACCTTCGTCATCATCGGCGAGATCGATCGATCTCTACCCCTAACTTGGACCTTCCGTCCCTGTTAATAATCCTACCTTTGCTTCGACATGTGACCCATGCTGATGAACAAACCCATGTTCGACCCTCGTCATCATCGGCGAGACCGGTCGACCTCTACTCATTAACTCGGATCTTACGTCCTTGTTAATAAACCATGTCCTTTGCTTCGACATTTAACCAGTGTCGACGAACTAAACCAGGGACCAATCCTTGTCATCATCAGCAAGGCCCGTCAGCATTCTAGCAGTTGAGTTCTTCTGTACTCCGAATTCAAAAAAAAAGAGAAAGGAAAAATGGGGTTAAAAATGGAGATACCCCGCAAGACTTGCTCCTGTATTAGGACAAGTGTAAAAATGGCTATAACCCAACTGTGGTGAAAACCCAAAAGGGCGTCGCAGGCAAAATCGGGTACCCCGCCACGTGAAAACCCGAGAGGGCGCGTGGGCAAAAGTAAAAGGGGGCTGGCTTCGGCGAAAACCCGAAAGGGCACTTAGGTCAGTAATGTGAATAAAAAAAGAAATGATAAATGAATGATGAATAGTGATGATCCATCCTCCGTCCTGAAGACCCTTTACCGGGTCGAGGCGGAGTCTTCATCCAATGTCCCACCTATATGTATCCATTTTCTACCCTTTTCGACCCTTGTCACCACCGTCAAGATCGGTCGCTATCCTCTCCGGTTCTTGTCATCATTGGCAAGACCGTCTACCCTTTTCGACCCTTGTCACCATCGGCAAGATCGGTAACTACCCTTTTCGGTTCTTGTCATCATCGGCAAGACCGTCTACCCCTTTTCGATTTTTGTCATCATTGGCAAGACCGTCTACCCTTTTCGACCCTTGTCATCATCGACAGGATCGGTCACTACCCTTTCCGGTTCTTGTCATCATCGGCAAGACCATCTACCCTTTTTGACCCTTGTCATCATCGGCAAGATCGGTCGCTACCCTTTCTGGTTTTTATCATCATCGGCAAGACCGTCTACCCTTTTCGACCCTTGTCATCATCGGCAGGATCGGTCGCTACCCTTTCCAGTTCTTGTCATCATCGACAAGACCGTCTACCCTTTTCGACCCTTGTCATCATCGGTAAGATCGGTCGCTACCCTTTTCAACCCTTGTCACCATCGGCAAGATCGGTCGCTACCCTTTCCGGTTTTTGTCATCATCGGCAAGACCGTCTACCCTTTTCAACCCTTGTCACCATCGGCAAGATCGGTCGCTACCCTTTTCGATTCTTATCATCATCAGTAAGACCGTCTAACCCTTTTCAGTTTTTGTCATCATCAGCAAGGCCGTCTACCCTTTTCGACCCTTGTCATCATCGGCAAGATCGGTCGCTACCCTTTCCGGTTCTTGTCATCATCGCCAAGACCGTCTACCCTTTTCGACCCTTATCATCATCGGCAAGATCGGTCGCTACCCTTTTCGACCCTTGTCACCATCGGCAAGATCGGTCGCTACCCTTTCCAGTTCTCGTCATCGTCGGTAAGACCGTCTACCCTTTTCGACCCTTGTCATCATCGGTAGGATCGGTCGCTACCCTTTCCAGTTCTTGTCATCATCAGCAAGACCGTCTACCCTTTCCGACCCTTGTCATCATCGGCAAGATCGGTCACTACCCTTTCCGGTTCTCGTCATCATTGGCAAGACCGTCTACCCTTTTCGACCCTTGTCATCATAGGCAAGATCGGTCGCTACCCTTTTCGACCCTTGTCACCATCGGCAAGATCGGTCGCTACCCTGTCCGGTTCTTGTCATCATCGGAAAGACCGTCTACCCTTTTCGACCCTTGTCACCATCGGCAAGACCGGTCGCTACCCCTTTTCGGTTCTTGTCATCATCGGTAAGACCGTCTACCCTTCTCGACCCTTGTCTCGGCAAGGTCGCTCGCTATCTGTTTTGGTGTTCATCTCTCATATATCCGTTTGGGTCCTCCGGACTCTCGACTCGCTCAGGCCGTTGTTTAGTCTTGAGAATAGTCACGGCGCGGTAGAGCGAACACCTCACCCCTTTGCTGAAGGCGTGAGCGCTCTCCTGCCCTCGTGACCCACACACTCGGACTAGAAACAACTGGTGAATGGAAAGAAAGAAAAAGGAAGAATGATGAAAGAATGGAGTCGTCATTTGACAGCAAAATGGAGATTTTCATTCTACGGAATAAAGAGTACATGTTACGCGGGGCATTCCCCGGAATACATGAAGTCCATCAAAAAGAGGCAAATAGAAAATGACTATGGTAAAGGGCGTCGGAAGATGTCCTCCAGCTCCGGAATGCCCAGGGAAGGATGGCGGGCCAGCTCCTGTAATCTTAACTCAGTGGCCTCCAGCTGAGATAGTCTCTCCCCGAGAGAAGCAACTTGCCCCTCGGCCAGTTCTGCCTCCTCCACCCTCTGGACTTCCAGGCGTTCTACCTCTTGAAGTTCAGCCTCTGCCCTTGAGAGTTCGGCATGTAGTTCCGCTATGCGGGCCGTGAGAAAGCTTCGGCGCTGCAAAGAGACATTGGTGTCATCCCTCATCCTCGCCGCAGTTCCTTTCAGGGAGATGAGTGCTGTTCGGCATTCGGCCCGCTCCAGTGTTACGGCCGCCAGCTGGTCAGCTGCCTCCCGGCCTAAGAATTCCCTCCTGTTTACATATTTCAGAAGCAAGATTACCCGTGGAGTCCAGTCGTCCATGGGGCAACCAAAGGCCAACAGCGAGCGGGATAAATGATATATCAAGCCCCTCAGCTGAACATAAGCTAAATCTCTGCTGGCCGTTATGGTCTGCTGAAGGGTCCCTAGAAACTGCCACACAAGGTCACTCGAAGACTGGAGACCAAGCGGCGACATCTCGGGTAGTTCAAACTCCACTCTGCTGTCCACGGTGGCCCAGATATCGTCGCCCGCCCCAGAAGATGACGATGGCATGAGCTGCAGTCCACTGGTGTGGGGAACAACCGCGGTGGCCGATACGGTAGCTGGAGCCTCAATGCCCACAATTTCCCTACCAGCCCCCTGGGATGGAGGTGCCACAGGAATATCAAGAACCGAGGACATCTGTTCTTCGACGATCTCTCCGGCTTCTATTTCGGAGGGGCCATCCTTCTCCAAAGCCGACTGTTGTGCGACTTCTAATGGCTGAGGGTCCTCGACTGTTACCGAACTATCCACCCTCACAAGTGCTCCGGGTCCAGCTGGATCCACTGCCGCTGTATAATCCTTGGGATATCGCAGTGCGATAGGCCGCAAGACAGACGGGAAGGTTGCGTGGCCCACGCCTAGAGCCGGGAGGGGTATCTGCACCGTCATGGTTGGCAGCACCACCACAGTCTGCACCAGAAATATGTACATTAAAAAGCTAAAAGGAATAGAAAGGAAGGGCAGCAGGCACCGACCACGGGTGGGTCCTTACCTCGGCCGGTACCAAGCTCAAATCTCTAAGGGCAACTTCTCCGGCGCCAGCCTCTCCGCTCAAAAGTGAGCCTGACAGCCCAAGAACACTCCATGACAACCGGGGTGGGCTAAAAGTCGGATGATCGCTTTCATAGGCCGAGGACGCCCCGGCATCCTCATTCTCTGTGTCAACAGGTGGGAACTCCTCATCGCTGGAGCCGCCACCATAATCAACCTGCTTAGAGGAGGAAGACCCCTCTGCTCTTTCGAGACGCTCCACCATCGGGGCAGGAGCCTCGCCAAGAGGAGCATCACCCGCGGCAGGAGCTTCCCCCGTGCACTCCACATCAGGAGCAACAGTGGATGGTACCTCAAGGGTAAAGTCAACTCGAGATGGGATCTCGATTATGAGACTGACTTTATATGAACACATACCTTAAACTGTTCCTGGTAGGAGGGTAATCACTCGGGGACTTTGATTACATATTAAACCAGTACACATGATGTGTCAGTGACCAGTCTCATGGTCATAGGTGCGGGGCACCAACACATATGTGTAGGTGTATGTCCTTGGAGGATGTACACTGAACAGATCCGCTATTGGATCTTCAGATGGTTGATTATACCTAATGTCAATTGAAGATTCAACAGTCTCAGTAGCATCGTTAGTCCTTTGACCTGAGACATTGATCGGATCTTACACGAGGACTGAAATGGTTTAATTACTTGGCTAAGTGACTTTAACCATAAGTCATGAGTTGCCGAGTCATTAACCACTCTAGGATACGTGTGAAGATCGTCAATGGTCAAGAAGGGATCGCTCACTGTCGGGTATATATCAGACAATTAATGGGTCATGACATTGATGTTCCGTTAAATCCCTGGCCAGGGTCGTGTGAGTTTGTTTAGAACGGACGTCATACACTTTAAGGAGGTCATAGTCAAATGGCACGATCATGGGGTTTGATAGAAACCATACCCTCGATCGTACCAGACTCATAGAAGGAGCGAGGGATTATATCGATGCGGTAACTGTGGACTTATAGGTACCAGACAGGCTGGTTTAAACCCGGCATCCTCTAAGATCACGCGGATTTGCTTGATCTAACGTGATCGAAGGTTCGGAATAAATTAAACTATTATTCGGCTCTAGTAGAAGCGAATAATACATTTAATTTACTTCTAATTGGGAATTAGAAGTTAATGGGCCTTAAACTAGAGTGACTATGGGCCTAGAGGATCACACACAATGGATTCTTGGGTGACGGATTATTATTATACAAATGTATGTATTATTTCCATTTAAATCCTTTTGGAAAGGAGTGTAAATGGAGCTTAATACATATGTATAATAGTAGATAGGATATATATATAATTTTGATCTTTTGGAGCCCTTTCAGAAATGACCAAATCTCTATATATATGAATCCTACGTGAGCTCATTCGAGCCTCTTCCAACCCCTTTAAGCTAATCAAGCATTAAGGCTTAAATGGAGAGGATTAGCTCCTCCCCCCTTCCTTCCTCTTGCTCTCTCTCTCCAGAAGGTGAAAGGGTCGGGCAAGGTCCGTGCCGGGGGTACCGTCGCTGTGCAAGGATCCGTGTATATCATCTCTAGAGGCCGTACAGCTGTGCGGCTCGATTTTCTACATCAGACTTAGCGGACAGTGTCGTTCCGCGCAAGGTGAATTACGTAACCTGTAATTAGGCGGGTTGGGGTCTTAAAACACCGATTAGAGTACAGATTAAGCTTTCCATAGCCCCGGGATCGGGCAGAATGAATTTTTGTTATCCGCTGCGTCGCCCGTAGGTGCTGTGTGAAACCTTATAGTGGTATCAGAGTCAGGTTTGCGCTCTGGTCGGTATTTTATCATCGTATAGAACTACGTTTTAGGGGCAATTAAAATCTTCAATTGTTATTGCTAGAAGGGGATGCTGGGCATCTCCGTTCTTCCAGGATGCTGGGCATCGCTGGAGCAAATTTTTTAAAAAAAAAATTTTTTTTCCTGGCCTGGTTTGGGCGCAGTGCGCCGGCGGGCGCCGCCCACGCGTGGCACCCGCGGGGTGGGCGCCCGCGTGGCGCCGCAACGCGGACCCGGGCGGCGCCCCCGCTCGCGGGCGGGTCAGCCCGCCCAATATATTTTTTTTAATTTTAAAAAAAATTACTTTTTTCTTTCATTTTAATTTATTGTGCTCTAATACATACATATATATATTAGATATATATATGAAAATGCACAGTAAATTAAATCAAATTTTATCTTATAGGTTAATTATGTTATCTCGATGGTAAATGTTAAATTTTATTTAACTGTGTTGAATTTACCGAGGTGAGATAATTACTATTTACCTTGAGATAAAATGATAATAATTGAAGTTACTTCAGTAAAATTTAAGTTTTTGAATTTTTAATTATTAGATAATTAGAAAATTCAAATTTTAAATTTTAAATTTTATTGAAGATAAATGTAGAAAATTCAAATATTTGAATTTTAATTATTAGATAATTGTTAAATTCAAAATTTGAATTTTAGAAAATTGTTATATGAGGATAATTGCATTATTTTAAATTTATTTTCAAACAAAATTATTGGATAATTAGTTTGAATTTAAATTTAAATTATTGACATGTTTAAATTTTGAATTTAAATTTGATTATTGGATAATTAAATTTAAATTTAATTAATTATCTCAATTAGATGCCCCTGTAGAAAATGATGATTCTTTACGTGCTCTACTTTATTTACCTTGTATTGGCCTGCTTGTCTGTTTAATTTTAATTAATCATGCTTCGATTTTAAAATTAAACAAAGCTGGCCTATTTTTGTTTGCACATCCCATTTTTAAATTCAAAAGTAAGGATTATTTTCAGAAAATAAGCCTTGATTGATTTTATTTGAATGGGTTGGCAAGTGATCATGGACTTGGATTAATGTAATTAATTGGGGTCTGCGAACCTCCTTTCTCTCTCTGTTAAAATTCTAATGTACTTCTATCTTCCTCCATTGTTGTACTCGCCCTAAGGGCTTCTGGAATTTTATTGATATATAATTCACTTTTTTCTGGCCTGCGAGCTGTGTAAAAGTTGTAATTACTGCGGCGTCGGAGTTTGAAAGCGCGGAGCACACCCGACGAGGACGATCCAGCTGCTTCGGAAGGGGGCCGGATGCCTTAGTTACATTAGGGATTAAGTCCATGATCACTTGCTTTTTATTTTTGCATTGGATGCATTTATTTTGTGCAAACTACTAGGTACGGTAAATATATTGGATATATTTATATTACCACCTAGGGTGAGATCAAGATAAAAATTAAATTCCCTCGCGATTAAATTTTAGATCTGGTAAGCGTGGCTCTAGGAGTCATCGTGGCCCTCCATCATTATGGAGTGAATGAACGTCTTCATTTCATAGATTTGTTATGCTTTCCACAAGGTCCATGAGTTTGAGGGCGGGATTAAACTCCAAGGCTCGGCCTCAATGGGGTGAGGAATTGAACTCGGCCTTGTTGTGCTTTCCACAAGGGTCGGGTCATGAACTCATTGCTATGTTGTAATGATAGTTAGATCTAACCGAGAATATCCTTTATTGTGCTTTCCACAAGGGGATGATTTCTCGGGGGCCGAATATCGGATATTGCATTAGATGCAAGTGCCTGTTGACTACCCTTGAGATGGTGTATGGCTTGTTGTACTTTCCACAAGGTCGTACATCAGTCTCGTTGGGATTCTGACCCACTAGGTTGATCTCGCTGATCTCCCATTCTATATACTGAGGGTTATATAGTCCGATCGAAAAATAGTGGGACTAACTAAGATAGAAAATCACATCTAAGTTAGAATTTGAACACATGCTAAGTTGTCTTTTATTTCTTATCCAGATTACAATGTCGTCGTCCAACCCCCTCCGCGGCATCTTGGATGCAAATAGATTAACTGGACCGAACTACTCGAATTGGCTGCGTAATCTACGCATAGTCCTTACCGCCGAAAAGATTGCGTACGTGTTGGACACGGTTCATTCTGAGCCTGCTCCTGATGCCGACGAGGGCGAGTTACTGGCTTATGTCAAGTGGTCTGAGGATTTCTCCCTTGCCCAATGTTACATGTTGGCCTCTATGGCTCCCGAGCTGCAGAGGCAATTCGAAAATACTGATTGTAGAAGTATGCTTCTCAATCTACGTCAGCTCTTCTGGGAGCAGGGTAGGATTGAGAGATATGACATCTCCAAAAGGCTTTTCAGGACACGGATATCTGAGGGTTCATCAGTACAGGCCCATGTACTGAAAATGATGGAGTGGATTAAAAGACTCAATGTATTGGGGTTCAAGTTGGATCTTGAACTATGCATTGATCTTATACTCCAGTCATTGTCCGATTCCTTTTCTTCCTTCATCATGAACTTTAATATGAACAGGATTGAAGCAACTCTCCCAGAGCTGCTCAACATGTTAAAGAGTGCTGAAGGAACCATGCAGAAAGATAAACCATCTTCGTCTGTAATGATTGTTGGCCGGGCCAACAAGAAAAGGAAGGCCACCCAAATATCCACCACAAGTAACAAAGGGAAGGAAAAGAAAAAGGCCACGGGTAAGCAACTCGCCAAAGTTGACAAAGGGAAGGGCAAGAAGAATGAAAAGGAAGACAAATGTTTTCGATGCGGGGAAACTGGGCATTGGAAAAGGAATTGCAAGGTAATTCTAAATGAAGGTATTTTTGTCATAGACCTTAATTTGTCATATATGGAATCCACATCATGGGTATTGGATACTGGATGTGAATCTCATATCTGCAATTCTGTGCAGGTGCTGGCAAATAGAAGGTGATTGGGCAAAAAGGAGATTGAACTGAGGATGGGCAATAGAGCTTTAGTTTCTGCCAAAGCTGTTGGGACTGCACGCCTCAGTTTACCTTCAGGAGTCATTCTGGAGCTGAATGACTATTATTATGTTCCTAATATTATTAAGAACATTATTTCAATCTCTGGCTTGTATAACATTGGATATACATTGTCTTTTAATAGCACTGGGTGCTCTATAATGAATAATGGTTTGATTATAGCCAATGGTTCATTAGTCAATGGTCTTTATGTATTAGATACATGTTCTAATGTTATGTAAATTTTCAATGCTGATGAAGTGAATTCTGCATATCTATGGCATTGCAGACTTGATCATGTAGGTAAGAAAAGAGTCTCTCACTTACACTCAAATGGGTATTTGAATTCATTCGAATACAAGCCATTTGATACTTGTGAGTCGTGTCTCATGGGGAAAATGACCATGGTGAGAGGGCTGTTGACCTTCTCGAGTTCATACACTCGGATGTGTGTCGACCCATGTCCATGGAGGCAAAAGGGGGTCACCTCTATTTCATTTCTTTTATTGATGACATCTCTAGATATGGCTATGTGTATTTAATGAGACCTAAGTCACAAGCCTTTGAGAAGTTTAATGAATATAAGAATGAAGTAGAGAAACAGACTGACAAGTGTATTAAGGCTCTTCGATCGGATCGAGGATGTGAATACTTGAGCCATGAATTCACTTCTTATCTTAAAGACCATGGAATAGTTTCTCAGTGGACTCCACCATATACACCACAGCACAATGGTGTATCCGAGAGGAGAAACAGGACCTTGTTAGACATGGTCCGATCCATGATGTCTATGTCAGGATTACCCTTGTCTCTCTGGGGCTATGCATTAGAGACTGCAGCATATTTATTGAATAGGATCTCAAGTAAATCAGTTCCTTCTATACCATATGAGATATGGAAGGGCAGAAAACTAAATTTTAATCACATTAAAATTTGGGGGTGTCCTGCTCATGTAAAGAAGAACGAGAGTGATAAGCTTGAGTTGAGAACCGATAAGTGTAGGTTTGTGGGATATCCAAAGGAGACGTTTGGATATTATTTCTATCACCCTTCTGAGCAAAGGATCTTGGTGGCCAAGAGAGCTGTATTTCTAGAAAGAGAATATCTACTCCAGAAAAATAGTGGGAGTCAGATAGAATTGGACGAGGTCCAAGAACCACAACCCATAGACACTAACTCATTAGATGAGACTGTATCGGTTGATCCTATTCAAAGTGAAACATTGACACTACGGAGATCTGGTAGACTACCGAGAGAACCTGAGAGATATGTTGGACATGTCTCAGAGGGGTCCTCTAAGGTATGTATCGATGAGGATGATGATCCTCAGTCGTACCAGGAGGCGATCCGTGGTGTAGACTCCGAGAAATGGCAAGAGATAATGGATTCAGAAATCCAGTCCATGTACACCAACAAAGTTTGGAACTTAGTTGATGTACCCGAAGGGAAGGTCCCTATCGGCTGCAAATAGATTTTCAAAAGGAAAATCGGTGCAGATGGACAGGTTGACACATACAAGGCTAGACTAGTGGCGAAAGGATATCGTCAAAGGCAAGGCATTGACTATGATGAGACTTTTTCACCGGTAGCCATGGTTAAGTCAATCAGAATCCTCCTTACCATTGCTACATACCTGGATTATGAGATCTGGCAAATGGATGTGAAGACAGTTTTTCTTAATGAAAATATATCAGAAGAGGTGTACATAGTACAGCCTGAAGGATTCACCTCCAAGCTACATCCTAATAAGGTATGCAAACTTCAAAGGTCCATTTATGGATTAAAGCAGGCATCTAGAAGCTGAAACTTAAGATTTGACGAGGTTGTCAAATCTTTCAACTTCATTCAGAATGAAGATGAACCCTGTGTTTACAAGAAGGTCAGTGGGAGCTCTGTGACCTTCTTGGCCCTTTATGTTGATGACATCTTACTCATTGGGAATGATGTAGAGAAGTTGACATCAACTAAATCTTGGTTGTCCAAAACTTTCTCCATGAAAGATTTGGGAGAAGCATCCTATGTGCTGGGCATAAGGATCTATCGAGATAGATCTAAAAGGATGCTAGGATTATCACAATCCATGTACATAGACACTATCCTCAAAAGGTTTAGGATGGAAAATTCCAAGAGAGGTCTTATTCCCATGAGACATGGAATTTGCCTATCCAAGGGGATGAGTCCTAAAACTTCTGAGGAGGTGGCACACATGAATAAGGTACCCTATGCTTCGGCGATAGGGTCAATCATGTATGCAATGCTATGTACACGGCCTGATGTTGCCAATACTTTAAGCATTGTCAGTAGATATCAGGCAAATCCAGGCGAAGAGCACTGGAAGGCAGTAAAGGGCATCCTTAAGTACCTACGAATGGTTAAGGATCTTTTTCTGCTTTATGGAGGAGAGGACCTACAGCTTAGAGCTTACACAGATTCTAGTTTCCAGTCAGATCCAGATGACTGCAAATCCATGTCTGGATTTGTATTCATGTTGAATGGAGGGGCAGTCAGTTGGAGAAGCTCCAAGAAAGATACGACTGCAGATTCGACGACGGAGGCGGAATATATTGCTGCAGCTGAAGCTGCTAAAGAAGCCGTCTAGATGAAGAAATTCATCTTGGAACTTGGCGTAGTTCCCGAGATATCAGCTCCCATCCCATTATTTTGTGATAATAATGGGGCCATCGCCCAGGCGAAGGAACCAAGATCTCACCAAAGGTCAAAGCATATTCTCAGGCGCTTTCACCTTATTCGGGAGATTGTTGATCGTGGAGATGTGATGGTAGAGCGTGTACCGTCAGAAGACAACATAGCCGATCCACTGACTAAGCCTTTGACACAGACTGTATTTGAGCGTCATCGGGATAAGATGGGTCTCAAAGTTGTGGGTATTTGGCTGTAGTTCAAGTGGGAGATTGTTAGTGTTGGTGTGCTACAGGCCAATTTAGGGTCGGGTAGACCCGATATATCTACAATCTTGTTCATTATTAATAAAGTGGTGTTTGAGCGTAAATATGCGATTGTGTATTACTTTACGTTATCCCTAGGATATGTGGTTGTAAAGTCAACTCGAGATGAGATCTCGATTATGAGACTGACTTTACATGAACACATACTTTAAACTGTTCCTGGTTGGAGGGTAATCACTCGGGGACTTTGATTACCTATTAAACCAGTACACATGATGTGTCAGTGACCAGTCTCATGGTCATTGGTGCGGGGCACCAACACATATGTGTAGGTGTATGTCCTTCGAGGATGTACACTGAACTGATCCGCTATTGGATCTTCAGATGGTTGATTATACCTAATGTCAACTGAAGATTCAACTGTCTCAGTAGCATCGTTGGTCCTTTGACCTGAGACATTGATCAGATCTTACACGAGGACTGGAATGGTTTAATTACTTGACTAAGTGACTTTAACCATAAGTCATGAGTTGCCGAGTCATTAACCACTCCAGGATACGTGTGAAGATCGTCAATGGTCAAGAAGGGATCGCTCACTGTCGGGTATATATCAGATAGTTAATGGGTCATGACATTGAAGCTCCGTTAAATCGCTGGCTAGGGTCGTGTGAGTTCGTTTAGAACGGACGTCATACACTTTATGGAGGTCATAGTCAAATGGCACGATCATGGGGTTTGACAGAAACCATACCCTCAATCGTACCAGACTCATAGAAGGAGCGAGGGATTATATCGATGCGGTAACTGTGGACTTACAGGTACCAGACAGACTAGTTTAAACCCGACGTCCTCTAGGATCATGCAGATTTGCTTGACCTAACGTGATCGAAGGTTCGGAATAAATTAAACTATTATTCGGCTCTAGTAGAAGCGAATAATACGTTTAATTTACTTTTAATTGGGAATTAGAAGTTAATGGGCCTTAAACTAGAGTGACTATGGGCCTAGAGGATCACACACAATAGATTCTTGGGTGACGGATTATTATTATACAAATGTATGTATTATTTCTATTTAATTCCTTTTGGAAAGGAGTGTAAATGGAGCTTAATACATATGTATAATAGTAGATAGGATATATATATAATTTTGGTCTTTTGGAGCCCTTTCAGAAATGACCAAATCTCTATATATATGAATCCTACGTGAGCTCATTCGAGCCTCTTCCAACCCCTTTAAGCTAATCAAGCATTAAGGCTTAAAGGGAGAGGATTAGCTCCTCCCCCCTTCCTTCCTCTTGCTCTCTCTCTCCAGAAGGTGAAAGGGTCGGGGAAGGTCCGTGCCGGGGGTACCGTCGCGGCGCAAGGATCCGTGTGGATCATCTCTAGAGGCCGTACAGCTGTGCGGCTCAGTTTTCTGCATCAGACTTAGTGGACAGCGTCGTTTCGCGCAAGGTGAATTACGTAACCTGTAATTAGGCGGGTTGGGGTCTTAAAATACCGATTAGAGCACAGATTAAGCATTCCATAGCACCGGGATCGGGCAGAATGAATTTTTGTTATCCGCTGCGTCGCCCGTAGGTGCTGTGTGAAACCTTACATAAATTACCTTCCATTTCCTGTCTGGGCGTCGGAGAAGGTAGATCTCTCTCTAAGGGAGTAGCAGGGATTCCCTCTGCCCCTTCCCAAGTCGCGACATCTACCGTCGCCTCCAACCCGACGACCGCGGCAACTGTGTCAGGCAACCGTCAGCATGAGCTAGCCAAGGCAGTCAAAGTGGACTAATGAACTCTGAAGAAAAGAAGAGCCTACCTTCAGCTTCTGGCCTTTGTGTGCGAGAAGCTTCGAACTCTTCGAAGGATACAACCGAAGGAAGAACGGTTGCTGATTCCCTTTCTGCGGCCTTCTTTCGGCGCACCCGTGTCACCCGGGTCACCGCCGCCTTCGCCTTCCCGATGGCCTCTCTCAATTGGGACCGAGTCTGCTTTCTCGAATCGCCGGGAGGCAGTGGCGTCGTGGTCGGGGCCGGCTCGGGAACCTCGAAATATGCTAGCTTATGAGCCTTTATTATCAGCTCCCTAAAGTGCCGAGTCTCCTCCGAAGTTGGTCGGACTGCACATGCACACAGGTGAGAATAATGCACCACAATGAAAGAAAGAAGCTGGCCGAAGGGCCTGAATGAAGAAATGGAACATACTTGTCGGCCTCGTATAGAAGGGGAAGAGAGGCCAATAATACAGCGAGGGCACTTTGTCTCTCGAAGCCGCCTCGCGAATAAGCCAGCATAAATCTCCGATCTTTTCACTCGGCTCGGCCAGCAGCGCCAGGTCCTCGTGACCACGAGAAGACAGGAGATAATATAGGCTTAGGTGGTCCAGCCCCCATCTATCAGCATATTTGAACGAGACTTGAAGAGGTCAGTCCAAGATGGCTTCGCTGGGACCACCCACTGAAAGGCCATGCGACCGAAGGAGCGCAAATAGCCAGGGGGTGTTGTCGTACAAGGCATCCTGTCTGTCTTCCTTATGAATGAAGGTCCGATAAGGGTACAACCTATCCACCTCGGGACGCCAGTCGGCCACAGCCGAGATGGGCTCCTCCACCGGCAGAGGGAGTTGCTGAAGGACCACCCTCTCGCTACTTACCCGGCATAAACCCCGAAGGGTTTTCACATAGTCATCTTTGTTGAACCGGGGGCAGCTTCGGGTCAACCTTCGTCCTGCGACTTTTTACGACCTTGCGGGCCTCCAGATAGGCCTTCACTTCCGTACGGGTCCAGGACTTCAACTTCTTCAAATAAGAAGGCTCAATATCAAAGACTGGCTCCGGTTGGGAGTCCAGGAACCTGTGCTCTGCCACGGCCCAGCACTCTCGCCGGGAGCTCCTGTAGAACCCTGTCCGCGCGTTCCACCACTTGATATATTCAGGCGTGACGCGGGGGAAACGGGTAGGGGTTGGCACCCTGAAAGAAACATCTTCCCGGCGGTGGAAGAAGTCCCACCATATCCGGGCATCGTCATTTGAAACTTGCCCGGCCCTGTGCCTGTTAGGCAACGCAAACTGTGAAGAAGAATGTGGAATGTGCTGGTCGTAGCCAAAGTTCCGACTGAAGCCGAACGGGTAGTACGGCTCCAACCATAAAATGTCGCTCTTGCAGAATACAAGGACACTCGGCTTGATAGCCAACGCCCAGTCAACCAGCTCCGGCTCAAGAATGGGTTTTGTACATTTGGCCTCGAAAAGCGGATGGATATACTCCTCAGTCTCAAACAGCTTGCACTGCCTCGTCCTGTTCACCAGCGGGCTGGAGTGGGCAGCTAAGCTCCAAAAGTGAAGAACCCCGGGGGAATCTGTGGGAATACGGGCTAATTTGCCCCGAATGGCGTAGAGTTGCTCCGCTAGTGAGGATGGCTCGGTACTCGCGAATTCTATCATCCGCAGAACAAGAGGAACAGACTGTAACGCCCGAGGAGCCGCCTCCGGGAATAGGGTACAAACCCAAGCATTGAAAAAATGTAACGGACCGACCGTCCGAAGATTTCTGGGGAGACGCGTCTTGTGCAGGTCTCCCAACATCTTGTAAATAAGACACAGGGCCACCGGGCAAAGAGATAGCTTGGTACCCCAAGCCATGAGACAGGCTGGATAAATGGCATCCGCCCTGATTACGCTCTCGTCACCTTGCGGAAGAGCGAAAGAACAGATCCAATAAACCAGATATGCGGCACAGTGAGTGACTGCGTCAACACCGGTGGGGTTTGGGTTCTCCCCCTACCCTCCTCTCAAAGAAGATGACGAAGCGGCCTGGCGTCGCACCCTCTTCTTCCGCTTCTGAGCCACTGGAGCTATCGGGGGAAAGTCTTCATACTTATTCTTCCCATTGAAGAAATATTGAAGCCAGGTGCCCATCCGCACCCTCCGCTTCTCACCCGACTTCCGAGCTTCCCTCGTGTCGTGCGACGAATGATAGAGGGTGCGGTACGCCTTCATCAGATATCGATAGGCATAACCCGCCAGATACCGACCCTCACCGTCAATCTGATCCTTCAGCCAGTCAGGCCAGCAAACATCTTCATACGGTTCTCCGTCAATGGGTAGGCCGCTAAGCTGTGAGAGGCTCCACAAGTCTAGAGAGGTCTCTCCTTCCGAAGTATAGAAAGTGTTATATTCGGGGCAGAACACCTCGATCATACCGCAGCACAAGCCTCAGGAGATGGGGTAGCGGTACCTTGAAGCATACACGATGTGGTATATCCCGGCCCTGGTCAGGATGGGAGCATAATGATGCAGCACATAATCTGTGAACTCCACCGCTCCAGGTCTAAATGTGTGGGCGTCGGTGGCCCTCAGCTCGGCAAACCACCCCACAGATATCTGGTGCTTGAAGCGGATCGCCAGGTAGTCCAGCAGAAATGATTCTTCTCTGTACCCCCACTTCAACGGGGCAAGGAATAGGCCAAAGATCGACTTCTCCCGGTCCACCCTGCCTGCAGAATCATTCCACCGAGCGGGTACAAATTCAGGGGCCCTGGTCAGCAGCCCGTCTTCTGGAGCCAGATCTTGTAGTCCCAGCACGACGCTCCATTTCCTGACCTCTCCAAGGAGATAAACGGGTCTTCCCCGCACCACACAATCTGTCAGACTGTCCCTCTCCACCAACAGGGCCTGCTCAGCTTTTCGGACAAGGAACACGTCCCTCTTCCCTTGGAGGTTGAAGCGTTGGAGAAGGGACATCAGGTGTTTTTCTTTGGGGTAGTCCCTCCTGGCGACACCCTCCCTGTCATAATGAAAGGAGTCGCCCCCAAGAATGAGGAGACGGCTGGTGTCCACAGTATCTGTCTCCGAATCTGAGGATTCCGCAACCACAGCCACTTGACCGTGCCCCCGATCAAGGGAATTGACGTTCTCCCACGTCACCACGGCACGAGAAGAAGAATCGGATGCCATGATAGCTGCAAAGAAGCGCATCAAACAATAAGCAAAAGTCAGAGAATAACTGATTAAAGGCAGATTTCTGACAAAATTTTGGCAGAGTTTCCCCAGCACGGGAGATTGCCAAGGAAAAGCGGGAACACATCCACTAAGGGAACGGTCCCTAAAAGCAGCCACCGGCATTACACCGAGGCCAAAAGGAATACCAGGGGAAATAGCTCCGAGGGCAAGCCCTACTAGAAGCCTCCCGGGGCCCAAAGAATGGGTTTGAAACCCAAAAAGGGCAGCATTTCGCTCACACCGAAGGAAAAGCCGCCGCCGCTCTCGCCCTCACCTCACTCGACGCCGCGGGAAGAAAAACGGAAGGAGAGAGAAAGTTTTTTTGCAAATGAGGGATGAAGAAGAAAAATGAAAGGCGAAAGCCTTATATAGAGGATGGCTTCGGATGTTAATCCGGCGCGCTATTTAGCGCGCCGAATTAACGTCCAATATACAAAAAGGCGCGCCGATTTTAGGCGCGCCGGATTAACTACTCTCAGCATCAAGGCCGTGCCGGATTAACATGCAAATAGCGTGGGCACGCCGGATTAGCGTCTGAGGCCAAGGGGGCGCGTCGGATTAACCCGCGCCGTATTAACATCTAAACGACGTCGGATTAACATCCGTGCCGATTAAGGGCCGTACCAAGCTCCTGTCAGCTGAAGAAGAGATCATTCCAGGCGAAGCTCATTCGTTGGTCCTGCTGCACTACTGCCTCGCTTGCACCACCCACGTCTGGGGGGGCATTTGTTGGCACCCAAAATATGATCGTCGGTGACCAAGCCACAAAGATGAAGGACCCGGCCCGCTGAAGCACGGAAGCCGATAAAGATCAACATATCGAAGACTTCTCAAGCCGCCAGAGCCTCGAGTCACCCCGCATGAGCATGGTGACTTCACCTCAGGAGAGCCGAGACGAACTCACAACCAACCGGTAGTGCGACCAAGCCTGCCTAATGAACCGGCATCGACTCCGTCGTGCCGCATACACTACACCCGTTGTCCGACCAAGGACGACGGTCTACCCAGTGGCCACCCACCTCATGAAAGGCTCTCCTGAAGATGAAAGAGTCCCCCTGGCTCTCCAAGACGGAGGACCGAAAGCTCTGTCGGCAGAAGATCCTGATCACCCGGCATGGGTACGGCTTCCCGCCAAGATGGGCCCGTTAGTGGCCGAATGATCGCCCAGCTCAGGCGGAACTATCCCTGGTGTTATCCCACCCCCTAAGGAGCTTTGGGCACAAGCCAGACCGAGCCAGCAGCACGAATCATAGAGCCGAAGGCCGTGTCAGCGGAAAGCCCGTATGATCAAATCAAAGCTATCTGGAGTCTCGGGAATGGCCGTACGTCGACCTGGGAGCTTTGACAAGACATCTCGTCGAGGTTTCAAGGAGCTTTCGTGAGATAAATGTTTCCGGTGACCCCCGGAATCATCCCCGGACTCATCGACTGACTCGCGACGTGCGAGGAACATTAACACGGCGCGCCCTAAACCGGCGCGCCCTCATCTGGCGCCCCTTATTCCGGCGCGCAAAGAACCCCACTTGGGCCCGTTATTCCGGCGCGCAAAAGGCCATGGAGCCTTCCCCGGCGCGCCATTTTCCACGCCGGATCAAGACTTCGAACATCCTATATATATGCAGGAAGCTGTTCGATTGAAAGGAGAAAAAAATGAAGAAAGGAGAACGGGACGAGAAGAAAAAAGGAAGACAGAAAAAAAGAGAGGAGAAGAAGAAAAAGAGGAGGGTCGAAGAGCAAACCAGATTCCGGGAGAGATAGAGCTCTTGGGAAAAGGGGTTCCGTCTGAGCATCCTCCGCCGGCCATCTTCCTCTGCTTTAGCTGAAGATCCCATACTCTGTTCTGAGAACAGGTGGGCACCGACGCTTTCGTGGATTCTTTTTTTTTTGGGATTTCTATCTATCAGATGTAAGCGAGAGGGGGAGGGATGGCGATGATACGAGCCGACCCCCCCCCTTTCTTTGCGATTCTCTCTTCCCGTTTGTTTTGTTGTTGTGCCTCTACGCATCCCTCTGCCTCTGCAACTGATGAACGGCGACCGAGCGATGATGCCGGCACCGGATTTGTAATGTAAATGTTCGTCCATCCCCATCTACTGGGTGGTGATATGTATATAGATGCGTGGACCAATAGGTCGAATGAATGCTCGAAGCTTATTCCCCTTCTCTATCTATGTCAATGCATATGTATGAGTTCTTCCGCGCGTGGTTCCTGACTCCGGTTTCCTCGAGTCCCGATCATGCCCCGAAGCATCGCGGGCTACAGAAACGACCCCTCCCCGGGTCTTTCCCATCGACCGCTTCCATGTTTGTTTTAAGGGTCTTTGTATCCCCTCTGTGGACAGAGCTGTGCTCATGCGCATGCTTTTTCCAGCCATGGTATCGAGGGTCTAACTCCCATTAACTCCTCCCTTCGTACTGCTCTGTTGCTCGCGAGGTGGGAGTCACCTTTGGGATGGCAGGATCCATCGCCTGAATGTTTCGCCCTAGTTGTTCGAGCATATGCTTCTACGATTGGCTCATCTCATTTGTGCATTGACTACCCCTCTGCATCACGGTCAGTTGAACCGTTCCGTGATTCTTTCATTCCGTCTTAATCGCCCGGGGAGGGGGACATTCCCCATTGCCTCACGAAACTGTTGGGTGATCGAGGGCTCTACCTCTCGATGGTAGATGCTTCCTCAAGGCCACAGTAGATAATAACAGGGATCCTAGCCTAACAAGCTTAGCCCCAACAATCTGGAGACCTGATAGAGGCCAAGGGATGTGTGCTCCTAGTAGGCTAGCCCTCGGAGCTTCACTCTCTTAATGGTCGGTCCCTCCAAAGGATGTGTCATAGGCTGTGGGTTGCCCACCCCTCGTAGGCTAGCCTTCGGGGTGCTGCTCCCATTATCAGTGGCCTCATCCCTCTATCCTCACCCACGGAGCCTTGGTGCCCCTCGCAGGCTAGTCCTCGGGGTACCCTATCCGTTGGGAGTTTGCTGGCTGCCACCGTGCAGACCGGCGGTTTAGGGGCTTACTCCACAAGTGGGTATGACCCCGTTCCTCCCCTGCAACTCTTCATGTTCAGGGGAGATGCTGCCCAATTTTAGGCAGACTTAGAATAATTAAGCCATAATCAGATGCTCATTCTGAACCCAATCAACTCAATGCTCGAGTGTGAACCTCGCACTGACTTACTGCATCATTTCCGAGGGATCTTGGACTTCAATCAAACAAGTAATCGGTCTGGTTGACTTGAAACTATCATAAGGATCTTGAATGAACCAAAATACTGTGAATTTCTTCTAAAATTGACTAAAACGGCGCGGCCCGAACCCGGCGTGCCCTAATACGGCGCGGTACCCTACCGCACCATATCAACATAAGACTCATTTTCTTCTTCATGCTGGTTGCCCCGTTCCCGGCGCGCCCTAAATCGGCGCGCCCCAGGACCTTCGCACCGGGCTAACAGTTGCCCATGGCCGCGCCGGTTTAGCCCGTTTACCTACGTTTCGGCCGCGCCGGTTTAGCCCTTTTATCTACGTCTGTCCGCGCCGGATTAGTTCTGTTTGCCCACGCTTGGCCATGCCGGGGAACTCTACCCCTACGCGTGGCTGCATCGGTTTTAAGCCCTGATGTTGTTTTAATCATTCACCCACCCTCGGGGTGACCTTCGTCTCCCGTGGCCGGAATTAATGAATCCTAATAAACTGAATAAGAGAAGTGACGTTCGGATCTGAATCGTTTTACTATCAGGTTTGTGCTACTATCCTTGCCTCACTTGACGGAGATTAACAGACGTGATTGATCACTGCTTACTTTCATAATTCTGTTGCCATGCTTAGCATAGTTATCATCATCATGCATGCATGCTTGCATAGACCCTCGAGTATATCAAATGGCACCGACGGAAGACCAGGTTACGCCCGATCGGAAGTCTCCGCTATGCGCATTGGTGGTCTTTGGACCTACGTCCTCCGCCCTGTACCGAGGGTCACTAATTCAATAAACCACGCTCTCCTTGCATGATAGATAGACGTATTCCGTGTGATCTTGTCATGCTCATAACGTCCCATCTTTTATTCCGGCCTCGACAGCCCACTATCTCGGCAATTAATCAAAGGTGTTCCCTCCTCGCGGGGGATGTAATTAACGCCATAGCCTTTATGGTATGGCGGATTGCTGGTCCCGACCGAACCTCACTTTCGCCCGATACGGGTCAAGATGAGCGCATAATAAACTTGTCACGTACGTGACTGGCACGCCCGCGCCGTCAATCAGTCAGTTAATTACCAGTTAGTTAATTGGTTGATCAACACATGAAATAAGATATATATATATATATATATATATATATATTAATAAGATGGAATAAACCCATCGTAAACAGTGACCCGTCCACTAGACGTAGCTTTCCTGTGCACGCGTGTGCGAACCCACTTGGGAGTGGTGGAGAGTGTGACCCGAGAGAGATGATTTTTAATCTGGTTACCGTAGGGCCCCCACGCGTAGCCGAGTCCAAGTTTCGGGGGAAGAACCAGCTAGAGGATCTGACCTAGGACGCATGGTCTGTGTGTGCACACTGGGCTGGGGACGTCGGACCCGCGTTGACGAGCGTGACCCCAGCTCGTCCTTATTTGTGGTACTGGTTACTGTTGTGTGTCTCAGTCTCCGCCTGGGGCGTTGTAGGGAGACACTGAGGCGCGGTGTAAGACGTCAGGGGACGCATCCTGCTTTACTTCTAGTGGGTGGTGCTCTTGTCTCCTGGCACGTACGTACTTATTTTTCCACCGGTTCGAGGTGGGTTTGTTAGGTGCAGTTAGTTGTAGATAGCTTTTTTCCATTTATTTATTATTGCTTGCTACTTGTACTATACTCCCGTAGGTAGTGTTACCTTTTGTGTCTGTTTGCTCTTTTCTGTCTCATTTTCCTCGTTGTGCGGTGGGGTCCGAGGGATCCCTTCTGAGCCAATGAAATGAGGTTCACCCCTATATTTTCAGGTGAGGCGGGGCCGTCGCGTGGCGCGGCGGAGTTTCAGTGTGGTTTTGGTAGCCAAGGTTAGTAGCCAGTTTGCCAGAGCCGGGGTACGCCCCATGTACTTGTACTTTTCTTTCTGTTGACTGTACTTATTTTGGACATGAGATACATTGGACCTTGTAGCAGTTTAATTATTTATTTAATTTCCTACATTATTATTATTATTTAGTTGTTTATTGTGCTATATCTGTAGTTATTTTAGCTTCTATTGTATGCCCACACCATCCTTTAACCCTTCCGAGTCTTCGGGCTCGTGGGTGGCAAGCCGGGGTTCGAGTCGCACCGGTTCCTTTCCGGTACTCGGATCTCGGGTCGCTATAAGAGTCATGCGGTCTGCCTTTATGCAACCCAAGTGTTCGAGCATGGATCTGGGTTTTTTCTTCCTTTCTGTCCAAAACAGAATCAAGGTTTTATGAGACTTATGAAGCATGCAGTAATTATTATCAAATGCAGTTTCAGATGCTTCACAAGACTAGACAATTCATATAAGTGTATGCACAAAATTCTTCAAGAGGATCGATGCATAAATGAGATCCATTAGCCTGTATAGCTAACACATATAGCAGGTTAGATTAAAAACATCAACCTTCGAGTTATACAGGTAGACCTTATTTGTTAGACAAACTGACTCTGTAATGAAGGTGCATCGACCTGTCTTTATAGTGAATGCACAAGGTGCATCGACCTTGAGAGTGATGACTTACTAGCATCGACCCTTCTATAACATACATTGACCTATGCTACAGTCGTTAGCTCACTAGCATCGACCTTTCTATGACATGCATCAACTTTTCTCTAGAATCCATATATGCACAGACCTTATGGAGCAATACTTCTACATATGCACCGACCTTCTGGTGCAAGACTTCTATAAATATGCACCGACCTTCTGGTGCAAGACTTCTGCAAATGCACCGACCTTCTGGTGCAAGACTTCTGCAAATGCACCGACCTTCAGGAATGGAATGAGTGTATGCACCGACCTGATAGACTATAAAGTGAATGAGCACCGACCTTATAGTTCAGGATGTCTTCATGTGCACCGACCTTATAGTTCAGGATTTCTTCATGTGCACCGACCTTATAGACTTATATGCAAAAGTGCACCGACCTTTTAATGCTACAATTCTGCACATGCATAGACTTTCAAAACAGAAGTGGATATATGCACCGACCTTATAGACTTATATGCAAATGTGCACCCACCTTTCAATCCAATAATATGAATATGCATTGACCTTGTTATGAACAAGAACGTATTCTGACTGAAGTACAGACTTTAAAATAACATTGTTGCCAGAGTCAAATTAAGGTCAAACACACTGTTGCCAGCATCAAAACTAGACATCAAATCTAGAGGAGACACAACATTCTCCCCCTTTTTGATGATAGCAACACTACTATACTTTGATGGCAACACATATTACACAATGAGTCAGAATGTGGAAAAGTCACAGTCAAGTGCAGTAGAAGACAGACATGCATAGACAGACATGCATAGACACAGACAGACAAACAAAGCAATCTCTCCCCATTTGCCAGCTATCCCTAGCCATCAATCAAGAAACAAGAAACAAACTCTGCCATCAAAATCTCTCCCCCTTTGCCATCAGCAAACAAAGAATTGATAATTGAATCTTATCAGTGAAGTGACAAAAAAATGAGATGACAATATCAAAGTTGTGAAATTGCAGGAGAGATCTGATTGACAAACTGATTTATCTTTCATTAATCAAGCATACATAGCTCAAATTCTTCAAGTATAAGATTCTATATAATGCATTCTTGATAGAATTCTGGTTTAAGAATAATAAAGGTTAGAGTTTAGCAACTGTACTCTTTGAATAAGTTTGCATTAACCCTTAATAGCAATAAACCAGAACCATATGAATCATGATGGATTTAGTCTGACATTATCCTACTCACCCAAAAATCAATGAGTTTCTTTAGGAGTAATTAGGATATGTATTGAGGTTAAACAATTTGATAGTTCTGATTTTTCACCTTAGGGTTACAGCAGAATTTTGTGTTTCCTTTTTGTTTAAAGAGTTCAGAACAGTTAGGTATCATCTATGCTTTTTGACATAAGGGTACATGTTGATTAGACGCCAGTACCCCTTGTTACTCAGCAGAATTTACCATTCTATTTCATGTATCAAAACATTAGGAGTAGTTTGCACCTTTTTGCGTAAGGGTACACGTTGATTAGACGTCAGTACCCCTAGTTACTCAGTAAAGCTAACTATTCTATTTTGACTTTTGATCAGAGATAACTTGAAGCACTTCATGACATGGGTTTTTCTCCATTTCTTTGATGAAGGACCCAGTTTCTCGGTGCATTCAGCCATTGCTCTGCCTACAATCATGTTGACTCATTATTTGACATTGCTGCCCTTTGGTTTTATAGAAAGACTTATTTAAAAACAATACACACTGTAAGTTTCTCAACCAAGAAGTCATTAATTCAAGGACTTTCAGACTCTGGAAGACTTTACCTGACATGTCATGAGAGAAATGGTTGAGAGCTATTAATTTTGATCAACATCCTAGTTCATTGAGTTCAGTCTTTAGACTCTAAAATTTATTAAGCTTAAACCATCAGTTCATTCATGGAGCATTACAGATTCTTATAAGAGAAGATTTTTTATTTTAGTAGCTTAGAGTAATGAACTGATTATCAGATTATCATCATTTTAGAGTCATAGGAAGTGCAAGGACTTGTTAAGAGATTGATATCAAGAGATGGAAATAACTGAGTGTGCCAGGAGAACCTGATATCAAGCAATGTGCTACTGAGATTTCAGAAATAATGTGAAAGTCTGATATCACGAGATGAGTAAATCTATTGATCAGAAAGATAGAGTTAGGGTTGCAAAAAGGTGTCGACTTTGGGTGTCAATATTTCAGAGACACTTACTGATGCCCAAATGTAACAACCTGGACCTGATCTTACTCAATTTTAATCTGAACTCCCCCTAACAACATGCACGAGAGGATAGACTAAAAAAATTTATTGAACACTTACTCCCCCTGTCTACGAGCATAATTATTGGACACAACATTTTGACCTATGAACAAATAATGAAATGCAAGACTCAGATAAAATCTTGACTCAGGGTACTTGGTGGAGGACAAGCCTCTACACATAGTGTGAGTTTCCAAACAGAAGAGATCTTTCCTTCTCCCAACAAACCATTTGATATACCCTTAAGATCAAGATGGACACAATGCAAGACATTGTCTGCAGTGACAACCACAAATACCATGTGATAGACTGAATCATAGGCATATAAAACATCATAGAGAAGGCATTTATTCTAGACAAGAATGAACTTAAGGAATCAATCGTCATGCTGAAATTTATATAAACCTAATTATCTTCTTAAGAATTTAAACCTTTCATTCCCAAGAGGTTTAGTAAATATATCAGCAATTTATTTTTCTGATTCTACAAAATTCAACTCAATTTCATTCTTACTTACTTCATCTCTCAAGAAGTGGTGTTTTATTTCAATATGCTTAGTCCTAGAGTGATGAACATGATTTTTAGTCAAGGAAATAGTACTGGTATTGTCACACAGAATAGGAATGCATCCTAATTTTATGTGATAGTCAATGAGCTGGTGTTTTATCCAGAGCACTTGGGCTGCATAATTCCCTACTACAACATACTCAGCCTCAGCAGTGGAGAGAGCAACTGTGTGTTGCTTCTTAGATGCCCAAGACACTAGATAACCAGCTAGATATTGACAATACCCACTAGGGCTCTTTCTATCTATCCCACACCCTGCATAGTCTGCATCAGTGTAAGCTACAAGTTCAAACTCACACCTAGCAGGATACCACAGTCCTAAGTCAAGGGTGCTTGATAGATACCTAAAAATCCTCTTCACTGCACTCATGTGAGATTCCTTAGGACTAGCCTGAAATCTAGGACATAAACACACTGGAAATTATATATCTGGGCGAGATGCAGTAAGATACAAAAGGGATCCAATCATACCTCTGTATAGTTTGGTATCAACCAATTTACCTTTTGGCTCAGCATCAAGACTAGTTGATGTGCCCATGGGTGCAGTGATCTCTTTGAGATTTTCCAGCTTGTATTTCTTTAGTAGATCCCTGATGTATTTGGATTGGGTGATGAAGCTTCCCTCTGAAGTTTGATTGACCTGCAATCCAAGGAAAAATTTCAGTTCTCCCATTAAGCTCATTTCAAATTCATCAGTCATCAACTTAGAAAATTCTTCACACATAGAAGGTTTAGTTGACCCAAACACTATATCATCTACATAGATTTGAACAACAAGGATATCTTTATTGTTTACCTTGGTAAATAGAGTCTGATCAACCTTACCTCTTGAATATCCTTTACCTGTGAGGAAGGAGCTCAACCTGTCATACCAGGCCCTGGGAGCTTGCTTCAGTCCATAAAGTACCTTATCTAACTTATACACATGATCAGGAAAGTCAGTGCATTCAAATCCAGGAGGTTTTTTAACAAAGACATCCTCTTTTATTAAACTATTTAAAAAAGTAGATTTAACATCCATTTGCTGGAGTTTTATTCCTAGGCTGCAAGCAAAAGTCAGAAGTATCCTAATGGCTTCTAGTCTAGCTACAGGAGTAAAAGATTCCTCAAAGTCTACCCCAAATTCATGATTGTACCCCTGTGCTACAAGCCTAGCTTTATTTCTGACTATGTTTCCCTGCTCATTAGTTTTATTTATAAAAATCCATTTAGTGCCTATAACTGAGCCATGTGAGGGTTTAGGAACTAGGTGCCATACCTTGTTCCTTTCAAATTGATTCAATTCATCATGCATGACATTTACCCAATGCTCATCCTTTAAGGCACATTCAATGTTCTTGGGTTCTACTTGTGAGACAAGTGCAAAGAATTCAGTTCATTTTCTATCCTGAAATGTGATCTAGTCCTAGGGGGTTCATTCAGATTACCAATCACATTCTCTAGAGGATGATCTCTAAGAACTCTAATGTTGGTAAGCTAATTACCTGAATTTTCATTTACCTCTCCCTGAACTCCAGATCCATCAGTCTCACCGTTTTCTGTTGGTTCTGCATTCTACTCTTCTTTGCTTTCCAGGATTTCTCCATCAACTTTGATCCTGCAAAAACCAGTTTCAGTTTTATTAGAAGATTCACCAAAGATAATGTGTGGTGATTCCTCAACAGTTTGAGAATTAATGTTGTAGATCCTATAGGCTCTAGACTTTTCAGAGTAACCTAGAAAGATTCCAAGTTCACTTTTAGGTTCAACTTTATCAAGGTCTCTTTTAGAGTTAACATGGATAAAGCATTTACAACCAAAAACCTTAAAATGTGCTAGTGAAGGTTTCTTACCTTTAAGTATCTCATAGGGAGTCTTTTGAGTAGAAGGTCTTACCAGTGCTCTGTTGATAATGTAACATGAGATATTTACTGCCTCAGCCCAAAACCTTCTAGGCAAGTTACCTTCAACTAGCATAGTCTGAGCCATCTCCACCAAAGTTTTGTTCCTCCTTTCAATTACTCTATTCTGCTCTAGAGTCCTTGGTGAAGAGAATCTATGGTTGATCCCATTTTCCCTACAAAATTCATCAAACTGTGAGTTTTCAAACTCACCACCATAGTCAGACAAAATATTAGAAATAGATTGCTCACCAGTCTGTTTTATTCTATGGTAAAATTTCTGAAATTCTTCAAATCCATCATTTTTGTGAGTCAGAAAGAATACCCATGTAAATCTAGAAAAGTCATCTACTATGACATATCCATATCTTCTACCATATAAGCTAGCTGATCTAGTAGGTCCAAATAAATCCATGTGGATCAGCTCAAACGGTTTAGAAGACATGTTTTCAGTTCTGGATTTAAATGACTTTCTAGTTTGTTTACACTGGGTACATGCCTCACATATTTTATTATCCTTTTTAAAAGATATTTCAGGTAAACCTCTTACCATGCTATATTTATTCAAATTATGCAGTACATTATAACTGGCATGACCTAACCTACGATGCCAAAGGCAAGCTAAGTCATCCTTATTAACAGTAAGACACAAGTTAGTATGTGATGTATCATCTAAGTCTACCCTATAGATGTTATTGACTATTTTACCAGTGAACTTCACAGTTTCAGAATTGGGTTCAAAGATAGTGCATACAAGAGAGTCAAAAATAACTTTATGGCCCTTGTCGCATAACTGACTAATGCTAAGCAAATTATAAGCAAGGCCTTCAACTAGTAAAACTTCTTCTATACAACAGGAAGAGCACTTATCAATCTTACATGTTCCTATGATTTTTCCTTTTGTATTACCTCCAAAGGTAACATGACCAACATCTTTTTCTACCAACATACAAAACTTTCCTTTATCCCCGGTCATGTGCCTGGAACAGTCACTGTCAAGATATCACCTGTTGTGATTGGTCGCCAGGCATACCTGCACACAGAATCAAGTAGAAAATTTTGGAACCCAAGACTGTTTGGGCCCCATAGCTAAATCATGCAAATAAGACAACACCTGTTTTGGTATCCATATTTGTTTTTGTGACTTGTCTTGGGTTGTGGATTTCTTAACTTTCTGCTCAGTCTGTCTTTTCTTGACACTCTGAGTTTTTGTTGTCTTTTTCTCTGGTGTGGCATTCTTATTCTTAAAGGCTTGAGAGTTTTTGTGCCAGTGATTGGTCCAATGGGCATTTGGAAGAGTGTGCGCACTGTAGATCCTAGGCTGAACAGACATAGAATGGAAAGAGCCATATGAGTTCTAGTTTCTAAATTTTCTGAGCCTAGGTTGTATAGAGGCATTCCAAGCGTAAGGTCGATGCACCTGACTAGGATATGAGTTCTGGATGTTATGCTGCATCGATCTCATGTTGAGGCTGCCTCGACCTTTCCTACCGGAGTGGTAATGATAGGAGTTTTGGAATGATGGATAGGTCGGTACAGGTTGGTGGTTGCATCGACCTTTTTGTTGAGACTGGGTTACCTTAGTTTTGGGGTTTCCTTGGACTTGGGCTTTAGCTGCTTGACCCCTAACCTGTCCCTTAGCCTGAGGTGTAGTAGTGTGTGTGCAGGATCTACTAGACACCTCTACCTCATCTTTGCCCTTATCCTTGGCACTAGGCTTGTTATGATTATTAATTTTTATAGATCTTTTGTTGTTGTTTTCTTCAGAGTTCATTTTTATTAAAGGTTTGAATTTAGATGTTCCTTTTTCAGCAACAAAGGAAATAGTCTTCACATCAAACCTTTTCCGATTTGTTGGGTTAAAATCCAATCCTTCCCTTCTGAAGTTTACTTTCGTTCCCAAAATGGCATTCAAATTTTTAGTTCCTTGTGTCATGCCTTCAAGGGAATGTTGTTTATCCTCATTTTCTTTTTCTAAGTTCTCAATTGTCTTATTCAATTCTTTGTTCACACCTTTAACAACATCATATTTTTCATTTGCAATTCTGATTTCTTCCTCAAATTTTTGCATTCTGATTTTTAATTCATCAATGGTGTTCTTCAAGTGTTCATTTTCATACCTCATGTCATTCAAGACAGTTTTGAAATTTTCACATTCAGCAAGAGAATTCTTCAAACTGCAGTTTTCTGTTTCTAGGCATGCAATTTTGTCATTCAAAGATGTATTATTCACTAAAGAATTTATCTTTCTTTTCATATGCCTATTTTCTCTACGCACATCATCATATTTATCTAACATCTCTGCATAGGCTTCTTCCCAATCACTGTGTGTAAAGTTTTTGAAAGGGAAAGTTACCTCTTCATCATCTTCCTTCTCTTCTTCTTCGGTCATAGAGCTTGTCTTTTTCCTCACTATCAGATGTGCTGCTCTGACTACCTTCATCTTCATCGCTCCAGGTGCTTACCATAGCTTTTCCTTTCTTATTCTTCCATCTGGGCTATTTCTCCTTCTGCAGCTCAGGATAGTCTGCCTTTAGGTGCCCTGCTTTCCTACAGTTATAGCAAACAATACCATCAGATTTCTTGGCAGTATCATATTTGTATTTTGACTGCCTCTTCCCTGAGAAATACTTTCTTCTGAACCTCTTCCCTTCCTTCCTCAAGAACTTCTTAAATTTTCTCGTAAGCATTGCAAATTCATCTGGGTCTTCGTCTGAACCAGAAGAATTATGCTCACTTGACGACCCTTTGCTACTAGAAGTCACTTTAAGTGCTAGGGGCTTTTTCTTCTTCTCAGACTCATCGACCCTCTTGAGATTCAGCTCATATGTCATGAGAGAACCGATGAGTTCGTCTACTATGGTAGTTGCTAGGTTCCTAGACTCTTCCAAAATTGTGACCTTTGTGTGCCAAATTGGTGTCAGGGACCTAAGAATTTTTCTAACAAGTTCATACTCATTATAAACCTTACCTAGACTCCTCAAGCTATTAGTGAGTACCATCAGTTTGGCATACATCTCAGATATAGACTCATTAGGTTTCATCTTAAACGCTTCATATTCTAAAACTAACATATTAGCCTTAGTCTCTCTAACCTGAGACGCTCCCTCATAGATTACCTCCAGCTTGTCCCACATTTCCTTGGCTGTGGAACAGGAGAAAACTCTTGAAAATTCAATAGGGTGAAGAGCACACTGCATAGCATTTACAACGCTCTAGTTCAATGTAGACCTACGGATCTGCTCACTGGTCCAGACATCCTCATCCTCAGGGAGCTCAAACGGACCTCGACTAATGACCTTCCAAATCTCATAATCCTTAGCCCGAAGGAAGACCTGCATACGATTCTTTCAATAAGCATAGTTGTTTTCGTCAAAGAATGGTGGCTTACTGGTGGAATGACCCTCAGCAGTTAAACCTCTAGTATCCATTTCAACTAATATCTCCGGGATGTTAAGCCCTTAGGAGGAGTTAGGCTCTGATACCAAGTGATGTGTGAAAGGATTGAACTACAGATCTAGAGGGAGGGTGAATAGATCTACCCCAATTTTAAAATTCTACAGTAGTTAATAACAATGCGGAATTAAAAGAAACTACTATGAACAGAACCACTAAAAATAGTTTGAGTTAACAACAAGAAGATCTGCTAAGGAAAGCTGTCAATCACTAAAATCTTCCAAAACCAAAAGATCAATCAACTCAGTATAGTACCTGGCGGAGGTTTGATTAGAAAATCTCCTCACGCAAAGATCAGTTTTCCAGATAGACGTAATCTATCCTTCTAACTGAGCCATTTTTATATACCACTGAGTTACCAATCACAGATCAAATATAAGATGGTAAATCTACTGAACAATTCAAGATAATGTCAACTTATGATGAATTAGCACAGACAATTCAGAAGATATTCAAACAACCAGGTTGGATACTCGAGCGTAAGCAACAGATGAATATATTGAAAGCGTTAACGACTTGTAGTAGACGATCCTAGTCATTCATCTAGTTGCAATAAAAAGAAATGTGCAATCACACAGAAGACAGCTAAATTTTTAAGGTGGTTCGATTTCGAGCTTGAGATCTACGTCCACCCCTTACTCAACTGAGTAAGGCTTTTGCTGCCAAACAGCTTGAACTCTGCTGATCCACAGCTTCGGGGATGAAATCCCTACAAATACCTGAGCCTCACAGCTAGCTTTCCCGCTGAGCAACATAGCTTGTTGTCCGAGGATCACACCTCGCCGTTGAGCACCACAGCTTGCTCCGCTGATACACAGCTTGCAGTAATTTCAAAAAGAAAACCAAAGAGGCAATAAAAAATAATAATAGAAAGAATAAGCTGTAGCTCCACTGGAGTGATCTGACTCTGGATTTGATCCAGAAGTCAGGACAAAACTCTTCTGCTCAATCTCACTTCTCTCTCTCTCTTAGATAGACTTACGGCACTCTATTTTCTTCTTACTCTCTGCAATCGACTCTTTCACTCTCGAACTCTTCTTAGACTCTTCTCTCTCGACCTCTGGAACTCTCTTGCTTTTCAGCTCTTTTCTCCTCTTCTGATCAGCTTCTCTCTATTCACCCTCTCTCTTTTAGAATTTGACTGCTCGATCCCCTTTTATACAGGAGAGCACGAGACTGTGGTCCCATGAGCTTTTCAAATTTTGGGCGCGTGGAAGACACACTCCCGCCCAATAATTTTATCCAGAATGTGCACTTCGAGGGCCCACGTGTCAGGAGTAGAAGATAAGACGATCCACATGGTAGGATGTTAGTTCAACTTCTCACCTTGGATCACGTGCCCCTAATCCGCTTCACTTTAAGTTCCACGTAAGAGTCATGCGGTCTGCCTTTATGCAACCCAGGTGTTCGAGCATGGATTTGGGTTGTTTCTTCCTTTCTGTCCAATACAGAATCAAGGTTTTATGAGACTTATGAAGCATGCAGTAATTATTAGCAAATGCAGTTTCAAATGCTTCACAAGACTAGATAATTCATATAAGTGTATGCACAAAATTCTTCAAGAGCATCGATACATAAATGAGATACATTAGCCTATATAGCTAACACATATAGTAGGTTAGATTAGAAACATCGACCTTAGAGTTATACAGGTAGACCTTATTTGCTAGACAAACTGACTCTGTAATGAAGGTGCATCGACCTTGAGAGTGATGACTTACTAGCATCGACCCTTCTATAACATGCATTGACCTATGCTACAGTCGCTAGCTCACTAGCATTGACCTTTCTATGACATGCATCGACTTTTCTCTAGATTCCAGATATGCACAAACCTTATGGAGCAATACTTCTACATATGCACCGATCTTCTAGTGCAAGACTTCTATAAATATGCACCGACCTTCTGGTGCAAGACTTCTGCAAATACACCGACCTTCAGGACTGGAATGAATGTATGCACCGACCTGATAGACTATAAAGTGAATGAACACCAACCTTATAGTTCAGGATGTTTTCATGTGCACCGACCTTATAGTTCATGATTTCTTCATGTGCACCGACCTTATAGACTTATATGCAAAAGTGCACCGACCTTTCAATGAAACAATTCTGCACATATATGCAAAGACTTTCAGAATAGAAGTGGATATATGCACCGATCTTATAGACTTATATGCAAATGTGCATCGACCTTTCAATGCAACAATATGAATATGCATCGACCTTGTTATGAACAAGCACTTATTTTGACTGAAGTAAAGACTTTAAAATAACAATGTTGCCAGAGTCAAATTAAGGTCAAACACATTGTTGCCAGCATCAAAACTAGACATCAAATCTAGAGGAGACACAACATCCACCACAGTAGTTCAATCAGGAGGTGCCACAACAGTTTTATCATGGGGAGTCCTCCACTCAAGGTGCTGGACAGCCCTCTTGGGGAGATTTTGAAGCTTTTGATAGGCGCATTTCTGGATTAGAAACTCGTATGGATGCTTTTGGGCAGCTAGTCTCCTACCATGGGAGTCACATTGACACATCTTTTGCCACCTTTGGCACTATGCTTGAATCCATGTCTGGCTAGATCGATTCCTTCTCCATAGTTTTGGAGACCATGTCCACTAATATGGCCACCCTGTCCACTCACATGACTACCCTCACCACCAGCTATGAAGACTCTCGCCAGGCCTTTCACCTCATGAACCGCACTCTTGTAGACATCTAGCACCATGGCCGGCCTCATGAGAACAGCCTTGCCAATGTTCAACACCGACTTCATTACGAAGATCACACTCTTGCTGATATCAGGCGCTGCCTTGGCGATCAGGGGCCTCTTGAAGAAGGCAACCGAGGACCTTCTGTTTCTTCCCCTTCGTGTTTGTCTTTGGGTCTTGCCGTTCACTCTTGGTTTACTTTTTCTTGTATCCCTCCTCTCTTTTGATGATGCCAAAGGGGGAGAAGTAGTTTATATAAGTTTATATATCTTATGCATGCGTGTCCACATGCTTGTTTGCTTGTTTGCCATGTGGCAATTGTGAGTCATTGCATTTTGTGTATGAGTCATTTGCATTTGCGTTTTGTGTAATTTTCATCTATGTGTCCAGGAGTAATCTTGTGTCCGTCAGTGTCAATGTAATATGTAATGAACTTGGAATGAATGGAATGCACTTGGCATTAGACATATATATTGGTTCATCCCCCCTTCATTTCCTCTCATTTGAATTTGGCAAAGATGACTAGATGGATTGGTTTGGTAGTGGCTTCATGAATGGTTTATTGTGAATGGATTGCCTTGCGGACTATTTTGATTATAGCCCCTCAATTGGTTCTGTATATCAAATGGTGATTGAATGAAAGACAGGTCCGCCCATCTGAAATCCTTCAGTATGCGTGAGCGTAAATTCCGTCACGTACACAAACCATGTGGGAGCTTGCAAGGATGTAATGTGTTGATGTCAAGCTCAAATTGGTTTTAATGGCACGCAAATGTATTTAATGAAGTGAAATTTTGTCATCATCAAAAAGGGGGACATTATTAAGTTTCTCCAGTTGATTTTGATGATAACAAAACCCCGATTTGCTAAACGATCTCGTACCATTCATAATTGCTTAAAAGCAAACACAAGAAAGCAAATTGAGGCCATTCCCCGTTGAGTTTAAATGTTCACATGATTACACTTTAAATGCTTTTAAAAGGGCTACAATGAACCTCAAATGGATGTTCCAATACATTCAATTCAAGGCTTGTTCATATGGATATGTTTTATTGGGCTAACAAATCTGTTTTACAGGTTCTCCAGATTTCAGTCGACCAAACGCACTTGGTTGGTCGACCAATTTACCCAGATTTCATAACTCTGTAGAGTTACAGAGTTCGATCGACCGATGGACTTAGGTCGGTCGACCAAAGTTGCCAAAATTGAAACGTCCTGTTTCTCTCAGAGATCGGTCAACCAACCGATAGATTTTGGTCGACCGATCCCTTCGAGGCAACAATTGTTGACTTTGGTTTTCACATCATGGGCAGCCATCTATTTTGGACTTTTGAGTCCCAAAGCCCCCCAATCTGCCAGGAAACGTGGATCTATGTCTTGGCATATCCCTTGACCAACCCAAGTGTTATAAAAACACATCTTTAGGGCAACGAACCAGAGATCAAAGGAAGGCTATCAAGGGAGAAAGAAGGCTACTACAAACACTACGTGAACAGCACTCCGTCCAGTAATTCTTCATCAAGAGCCAAGCATTTGAAGATCATTTTGAAGCCATTCAAGTGAAAATCAAGTGGAGAAGCAAACCTTGCTTCAAGATCTGCAACTTTCATCAAAGGGGGAACCTAGATCTGAGCTCTTGCATTTCATATTCTTCTTCAGTATTGTCTTGAGCTTCAAGTGTGTTCTTGTTCTAAATTTGCGAACATCTAGTGTGTGTGTGTGTGTGTGGATCTTTTCAGATCTGTACGTGTGTGTGGGGGTCTATTCTGATCCGTTTGTGAGCTTGTGGATTTTAGATCCATAGTGTGTGTGTGTGCTGCTGGATCTAGAGTGTTTAGGGTTCGTCCGCGTTGTTGCTGTGTCAACAGCGTGAGGAGAGTTCTCCTCGTGGGGAGGTTGTTCCCCGTGTATGTGCAGGCGTCGACCTACGTGTTGTTGGAGCTTGGCTCCGTGTTGGGGATTTATCCCCGTGTTGGTTTTCTAGCAGTGAAGCCTCACGGATTGTGAGGGGTGGACGTAGGGTGCCTTTGTTACATCCGAACCACCTAAAAATCACTGTCGATTATGTGGTTTGGTCCTTTTCTTCTACCCCCATTCTATGTGATTGTTCGTGCGTATTAATTCTTCCGCGTTTTGTTCTTCAGATCTAGCATAATCAATCCTTTCTATAATAGATCTTTGGTATATCGAAAGGTGGGTTTGAATTGACAAGGCTAGTCTTGTCAGGATAATAACACTTTGCGTGAGTAGGATCTTCGGATTCATACCTCCGTCTAGTACCGAAGAACTATAGTGGTGATTGATTTTAATAGATCTAATATGTATTGTAACATATCTGAATTTCTAAGTTACTATTTCATCATATCTGTTTAAATAGGGTAAAAGTTTTTTTAAATATGTAATCACCCAATTCACCCCCCTTCTTGGGTGTCATTGATCGCGAGATTTCATGTGTGTGTGTGGGAAGTGTCCCAGTGTTCTACTGGGTTCACCAATGTGTGTGTGTGTTTGCTTTTGGCCAAAGCGTGGAAGCCTCACTGAGTTGGTGAGGGGTTGACGTGTGCGTGCTAGGTAGCAGCCGAACCACCTTAAAACTATGTGTTGTGGTCTGCTGTGCGATATCCATCTCTTCCACCACCCCTTCGCAGGCACTCTGATTTTGTCAAGTGCATTTCATATCACTTCGCTGCTAACATTTCACATACTAGTCAAGTATTGTGTTTGACTTGGTTTCGCTGTCTCATTTGTTTTGATACCTCTTCAAAGTGGGTGAAGATTGAGTGTAGGATTTATTCACCCCCTCTCTAGACCCTTTCATACCATCCAACACCTCTCTCCCTCCCACCTCTGACGGGCGACGAAGTGTGTGGTGGGCGAGGCAGCCAGGGCGATGGTGGCGACGATGGTGAGGATCGAGGCAAGAACGAGGGCGGTGGCGGTTGTGTGGTTGTTTGTGTTCTTGGAGAACTGTCCGAGGAAAAACGGCGATTTCGGCGTGGATCGACATCCTTTTTGCATGAAATCTTCAAAAGAGGTGTGGTGTTCCTCCTCGTGATTCGGAGGTTTGGTGTGGTGCCTGCGACAGTTTCTAGTTGTCAGTTTGTCAAAACAGGGGTATCCCCTGTGTTACTATACGCTTCCTTTTTAGTTGACTATACTTTGTGGAATGGACTCTAGATTGTGATTATTTAAATATAAATTTTATTTCTATCATTTAATTAATTTGTAATTAATTTTGTATATTTATTTTAAATTCTGATGCACTCCTACAACATTAATCTAACCCTTTCGAGTTCCGTTGCTTGTGGATGATGAGTCAAGATTCGGGTCGCACCGATTACTTTCTGGTACTCGAATCTTGGGTCGTTACATATATCCTCAAACATAACTCGATATATGAGGTGGCACGCCAAAAGAGTTTACCGTGACAAGGACATAATCAGTCATCCTATAGACGATGAAGCGTAGACTCACTTCAACTGTGCTCATCTAACCTTTTCAATGGAGTCGCGTAATGTCAGACTTGACTTCTACACTGATGGGTTTAATCCATTTAGAGGTTCATTTGCTCCTTACTCTTGTTGGCTAGTCTTTGTGACACCATATAACCTTCCACTAAGCATATCAATGAAGTGAGAAAATCTCTTTTTATCCTTAGTGATTCCTAATCTCAAAAGTCTTAGAAAAAACTTCAATGTATATCTTAAACCATTGATCGATGAGTTGAAAATATTGTGGACCGACGATACTATTGTACATGATGAATCTATAACAACAAAGTGTGTTTCTACTGTCAAATGTTGCCTTAATGTATGATAAGTATATATGAAATATAGAGAAAACATATAATCTACATACTCATAGAGTCATTTGGAATGATATTTTCATTCATTGTCATCTTGTAGTTTGCTTTTGATTAAACCAGATACTTATATACCGCATTTTGTTTTATTCCTTCGTCTAGATTCAAAAGAACTTTTGAGAGTTGCTCGTTAATTAACCACACTCAATTATAAGACTTAAACTGCAAGGGTCAAAGTAGACATTTCATTGTTAATTACTAGTGTGAAATCTATAAGGCCCTCTTTGATTGGAGAATAAGGTGGAGTATTCATCCTTATTCATCTTAACTGATTTTATTGCACGTACAAGGTATTTCGGTAAAAAGGTGGGTTAAGGGTCAAAAAGGTGGGTTAAACATATTCTAATACAAAGGTGGAATAAATTAATCCGGATACAATCAAAATAATATTATTTATTTTTTGATACATCTTAACTCGGGTTATGATATCCCCTTAACCTATTTTCCAATCAAAGAGGGTCTAAAAGAACTTTCTTACAAAATCTTGCACCAATTGATATTGTGAAACCTAACAATTAGTTGATAACATATTAAATTTTAAATACTTAACAAAAAACTATGAAACAACTAATTGCTAAGGTTATATTTCCAATATTGTCATTAATGGTGATATTGGTAAAAATAATGTCCACACAAAGTCTCCCCAAAAGAACACAGGAATCTTCACTTGTCAAACTTATGCATGCATGTCATAATATTTTCTATTATATTTTTTTAATGATTGACTTGGCTAGGTTATTAATTTTTCATTATAAGTTGAAACCAAAGTTTGCCGTCCCGGGCGTCTCGGTCACGGCCCGAGACCGGACGAGACGATACCGTCCCGCTCCATCTCAATCTATCCCGTCAAGTGTCAAAATGAAAAAAAACTCTTTATATATATAATATATATACAATAATACAACAAAATTCTTAGTTCAGTTGTTTAAGTCCTTAAGATTTTTAGTTTTTTATATGAAAATCTTAAAAAGAAATCAAAATAACACATGTAATTGATGAGTTTTGAACCCAAACCATCCTTGAACTAACGAAGACACTTAACCATCTTACCTATAAAATTTTTTAAATTTGAAATAAAATATTAAATATGTGGAGCATCCCTGTCACGACCCACGGCCCGAACGTCCCGCCCACCGCCTAGACGTCCCGCCCACCGCCTGGGTCGGGTCAGGTCGTGCCAGTCGAGCCATCCCAGACCGGGATTACAAACCCTAGTTAAAACTGCTTCATGATTATAGCTTTTAACTCTAACCACACAAAAATAATTAATTTGTTACCCAGACGCATTAATAATGTAGCACTTCAGTAATAGCAAAGGAATTTTTGTGTGATAAACCAAATAAGTTCTAAGAGACATAACATAAATATAATTCATCAAAGGCTATAGGATTATTTGAATTTCGTAGAACTTCAGGTTTAAATTATGGACCATATAATCCATGTTATTTGAAATTAATTATGAGGGAGAAGCTAGTCAAAAAACTCTAATCTTGAAAACAGTTGTAGATCTAGTTCATTTTTTTTATGGAGTACAAGATATTAGTGGGCATGTGCAGTCAACATCGACCACATAAGTGATCTCCTAACTAAAAATGAAATTTGGAAACAAAAAGGAAAAATTATCCCTATATCTCTAAAATCATTCAAAATTACTCATATATTCTTACATTTATCGTAATATCTCTGAAATTCTTAAAAAAATAATCATTGTACCTCTTCGCAAAGATATAAAAATGAATTCCTATTTTAAAGATAAAGGCGGACAGAGACACGATGAATCTTTTTTAAAGAATTTCAAAGATGTTATGATAAATAGGATGAAGGTAGGATATGGAGTTAATTTTACCAGATTTTAAGAGTATAAGAATAATTTTCCCAAACAAAAAAAAACAACCAATATGTTTTACACACAAATTGAAAAAAAATATAATAAAAGAAGCATATGACGCCTTCGATTTCATTCGTCTCTGTTTTAATAAATCCGTCGCTGATTCAAAAAGAACATCAACTCTCCTATATTTGTGAATATTATAATTTGAAATTTACTTGCAACATGAGATTATAGTAAGGGGGGCAGTTATACGATCACGAATGCCCTGTAGCAACAATAATTGATTGTTGTAGAACAAATATTTGACTAAAAATGGACAAAAGGTAGGACGATATCAGAAAATCAAATCAACGTGTAGTTATGTTTGCATCACCATCCACCTCTGTCACTACTATCGAAGGAGCCAACATGTGAATCACCATAAAGATATTTTCAACTGATTCTCATCTAAGAGGGGATATCCCCACAATTAGTGTTTCATGATATATTTGACAACATATTTCTACTCACAACATCTGCAATACCCTCAATTGACAAAATATTTCAACACCCAAGGTGAAAATTTTCTCGAAATTTAGGACTTCATTGTTCTTGGGTGTGAGGAGAGAATTATAGGCGCCTCAACATGCATCTTGAGACAACTAAACTCTAGAGCTAGGATGGGTTTTGAAAATAAAATAGAAATGCTAAGATCACGGTCTCCATTTTCTGCGGGTGTACTGTTTACTTCACTTAACTTTTCACTATCATACATGTGATCAAGTTTATCATAAATTGGTCTTGATACCTTAGCAGCTTCCATGGTGCGCACCCTACATAAGACAACATCAAGGATAGTTGTATTCATGAACTAGAATAAACATTCTATAATTCACACTTCGTATGAACTCAAAACTTTATCCATGCTAACTTTCTAAGAACATAAGATGAAAAAAAAATCCCCAAGAAGCTTTATTAAAGATGAAAGATGTCTTAGTCTAAAAAGATCCAAAATTCAACTATCAAATTACTCAACAATAAGATGATTAGAAGCATCTAGTTTCTTAAAGAAAATATCAATATTGGATGATGAGTTCCTTGTTTACTCTACTCTAGGTTTACTGTTTTCCCCTTTTCCCTTCTTTTTAATCATGGTTACGATTACAATCAATCATTTCTAAGAGACCATACCCTAAAGTTGAGAGGATGAAGTAAGACGAGCATACCTGCACTTGATATGGCATGAGTATTTCAGAAGGTGAGGATTATCCATAGTCTTACCACTATAATGACCACAAAGTAAAAATCATTTAGAGTTCATTCGACATAATTCCATATAAAACATCATAAATATATTATGAGAATTTCACCTAAAGTTTGGAAGAGATAATTTGAGCATCGGCCCTATCCACTTATTATCTTGTTTTGATTCTAGAGCTGCCATGATCAATGTTAGAAAAGAAAAAAAATCTAATCATTTGCAATAATTCTCTATTAAAGCAATTAAAGGCTATTATCAAACATTGTAACTTTAAGCATTCATTTTATTGAGGATAGGCTTAAAACTTGTTCTTTGATCTAAATGTTAAAACTCTTTATCACATATGTACTTAGAGGAAGATACCAGAAGAATTGAAGGCAGCATGTACCAGCTCAAGTGGGGCCATCCTTTATCTTAATCATTTCTTGGGTTTTCTGGGTTCCTAAATTCAGCCTACTCTCCAAATTCAAGGACACAACCTACATCATTGATTTTCACAACCAATTGAGAATTATATTTTTGAAACTCAATGATCCGTTTTATTCTTCAACGATATATGATTGCATTAAACATAAAGAACGAGGCCAACAACCATTTGAGAAGATAATTAGAAAGTACTACATTCTTACTACTACAATACAAAAGGTTTGGTAATGACTTTAGTGCCCTTCCTTTCTATTTTGAGAGATGAACTCGTGATATTATTAGTTTCCTTGAAAAGCTGAAAATGAGGATAACATTTTAAAAAACAAACAAAAATGGCCATCTAAGCAGATGAACATTTTGAATTAGAATGAAAAATACTCTCGAGTAAATTGGTTAGGATTTTAGATTAACAATCAATTAAAGATAATCATTTTTCCAATTTCTTAAAAATATAAAACTTGTGCGATGTATCTGGATATGTTTTTTTTGAATATGGATTTAAAATGCATTGATGGAAAATAGAATGGCGATGAGAGTAATTGCAATTAACATCTAGTCAAAAGAAATTTGAACATGCAAAGACATCCCTTGAAAGAGGGTAGGAAAGAAAGACAAAAATAAAGGGCACAAAGATAAAACGCTACTCACCACCGAATGGTAATGCGATATTACACAATGTAGATGCAGCATTATCAATGTCATCAATCACTTGGATCTCTGTTTGAATTTCTGGGTTGTGGAAGGTAGAACTATGTCTAATCATATTCAAAACGCTAAGATGTTTCTTTCTCGTTGGCTTCAAGTTTTCCTTTGTAGTCTACATTCAAAAGAAATATCATACTCTCAAATATTTTTAGCATATAGATGATTGAAAAGTTCTACCAATGAAATGACTTAGCTAGGAATCTATACTCTTCAGAGAGAGTCATTTTCCTCCCTGCCAATTGATGCAGATTAAGATTTTGGTAATACTTGTGCAGGTTGGCTTCATGTTGACAACCAATCAGAAAAGTCACACAAATCTATATGTTTAGTCTTCTATGTCCTAAGCTTTATGTAGATGGATGAAATTTAGGCTTAATGACAATGATGAAAGAATCCATTAGTATCAAATTTGCATTTATAAATATGTAGAATCAAAAGTTAGGATGGCATTGACCCATCAATGGAGTACGTAATTTCACGATGATGCTTTGTTTTGTTAACTATAATTAGATTCATCGGTATTTATTGGAATAGAATGATATTATTCCGTACACAGTATATTGAAGTTTATATAAAAGTAAAACAATTGTTTACTTAGAAAAATTGTAGGGTTAATTGTGTATATATCTTCAAAGTCTTTCATATTTTATTCTATACCCTTTTATCTTTTCACATTGTCATATCTACCCTCATAATAGGTAATACTGGTTCAATGATATCCTTTAGTTTTAATACTATGAAAATTGTAAGAATATTCTATAAAAAGGGTAATGGAAGTGTAAAATGTAATGTTTTGGAAAGGCTATGCAAGAGAGTACATAAGTTTTAGGGGTATATATATCCTTATTTTATTGCCTGAGATGGTTAAACTAGGGTAGGTTACTCTCATTGCTATCATAACCCACCTAAAATTAAATTAAAGAAATGGTGGATGATGATAGGCCTATAGATGATGAAATATAATTTATAAAAAGAGTATATATCTGTCTAATAAAGGCATATAACCTTTCAAACAAAAATATATGTAGATATATATATAATAAAATAGGACAAATTCTGAGAATGTGAATGTAATTATTCCAAAATTATGTTACAAATTTTATAATCAACAAACAGGATGCTACTTCATAACATCAACATGATACTTGTCGCTAAAGTGGCTAGTGGTGTAAATTTCTAACTTATGAATACAAACCTGTGCTTTTGAAGTGCTAAGCCCACTAGATAAATGGATCCAGTGCTTAAGATGTATTAAATGGGTGTCCTAGAAAACAAATAAGAATAGTGCATTTATTGAGATTATACCTTTGAGAACTCAGCAAAATGACTTGGAAGTCCTATTTCCTGCGAGAATATAAGAAAAATAATTAAAAAACATATTAGTCAAAAGAACCTAGTGATGGTATCAATTAATAGATACAATGAAACGAGCATCCACCTTTCTTCCATGCTTGCATGCTTCATGACTGTTAACAAGAACTCTAGCTGCCCATCTTTGACAAAGAAGGAAAACAAAAACTTGGCAAAATTTAGTAGAAGGTAGGCATAAACATATGTTTAGCATTAAGACCAAATGTGCACATTTTCTATCCAATTAGTTTGACCATCAATATCCACTACCTGGGGGAATACTTACGCGCATGAGGTAGGGGGATTCCATACAATGCCAGCAAGTACCACAAGCTAGGAATAAACATATCACAATGAAAGAAATTCTCAAGTCAGCTATTGCTCTCCATATATAATTCCATCTGACTAGCAAAGTAAGACAAGACATTATGTATGCCATGCATTTAGCATGTTCCTAGTTAAGTTTGTTCACCTAAGAACTAATGAATTTTTTAATTTGTTAGGGCAACCATTTGAGCACAACTTGCCATCAAACATTAACGTGTATGACCTCATCAAATGCTCCAGCTGGGCTGTCATCATAGTGAGCAAGAAAAAGACCACCAAGCGTGTATCTGCAAAGCCACAACAATTAGACTTTAATTAAATTGGCAAGAGAGAAAGATCTCCTATCCATTGTGTCTTTCGGGCACACAACTAGGACTGAATGGTTAGTTTCGGTACCCAAAGGCTTCAACCAATTTAAACTCAGTTGGGATAGACCTCCGAGCTACTTCTGCCTTCACAAGATGAAGTTGGTACAGTGCGCTAGAGAGATGAGAATCATGGGCAGCTCTTAAGAGGACAACACCATGGATGAGCACACGAAAGTTCAAATGAAATTCACAAGTTATGTATCTACGAAAGCAAAATTAAGCATAAGATGATAAAAATAGACTATCTTCTTGCCTGCCTTCGAACAGCCATGGAGGCCCATGATCATAACCGGAGGGAGGTCGAGGTTGTGTAATGTCTTTAGCTTCCATGTCAAACCCTGTTTTTTTTTTTTGAAAAATCATGTCAAACCCTGTTGACAACAACTACTCTGTCTGGGAAATTGAGGAGTCGGGTTAATTTTGTAAAGCATGAGAACAAACTGATGAGGACAGGAAGGGGGTGCATGTATGTGTCATGGGCATCATCAGCCACCCAGATCAAGGCAGAGGGGGAGGTGGTACTCACTGACTCACTGTGAGAAGTGGGCGGTCCATCCAAGAAATGCCGGAGAAAAGATAATGATGTGGTTTGTCGTGGCTGGTGGGGCTGTGTGTTACTTAACGGTGGGCTGCGACCACGGAAACGAGTAGCCTGCTGAGAGACCCCGGTTTCACTGGTGGTAGGATGGGGTTTCACATGGAGTTGGAAGGGTGGGATGGTGGTTTTGGTTACCCTTTGTTGCCCTTTGGGGGTGACGGAGGGGCGGCGCCTCTACAGGCCAAAGGTTTGAGTGGCCCAAAAGTTGGCTGCGGCGCGGCAGTGCGAACAGGGGAAGGCCGGAGCGGGAGAGCCGGCGGGGGGGGGGAGGGTGATGGCCTGGGTCGGCGTGGAGGTGGCTGGAACAGGGGGAGGGGAGCAGTGTTGCTGGCCGAGGGGTGGATGGAGGCAGCTCTGCGACGCGGGGTGTGGTGATGGGTGAGTGGTGCCGGTGCTTTCTGTCGAAAAGTGTTGCAGACAGGACAGTCGAGTGAGCAGTGGTGGGTAGACGAAGATTTACCTACACATGGGTAAACTATGGTGCTCCCAGCCGCCGCTCTCCCATTCCCGGAGGAAAGCGAGAGAGAGAGAGAGGGATTGTGAGAGAGAGAGAAGGGGGGAGAGGGAGAGAGAGTGTGTGTGTGTTAACTGCATCATTAGGAGGCTTAGACATTCCCAAAGAGACAGCGGCAGTGAGAGAGAGAGAGCGGCAGAGAGAGAGAGGTTACATACCGGAGGCAGAGGTAGAGAAGCAAAGAGGGCTCCAGGGACCCTGCGGAGGCTGCACGGCAGAAAAGAAGGGGAGCAGCCGGATGAGTAACAGGGGAAGGTACGTGTTTGTGTGGGTTCTGCGCCCACCGCTTCTGAGCTTATATATATATATATATATATATATATTTAATCCTTATCTTATCTTTGTTTGCTTACGTGACGAGTCTCCAATGGTCAAGAAATCAGGAACGACGCCGCAGTGGGGGCCACCCCTCGCCTCGCCTCGCACGCAACAGCACACGACTGGACGGAGGTTGGCTTTCCACCCATCTCCAACCCCCACCTGCCACGGGCCCCCCGCACCAAGCACCATGTCTCCTCCCACGCCGAGCCGGGCACTCTTATAAGTACCCCTCTCGTCCACCAACCCGGCCGGCCACCTCCCGGGGGGCCAGGCGCTCCCCCCGACCACCCCTGGAACAGCGGCGTCGACCCAGAATCACAGCGCAGGGCCGGGCAACAACACGTTCTGCAAGTTATGGCGCCCGCCGGGCCTCGTTCGTTGGGGTTTACGGAGGTTGAAACAGAGATTTGGCGGGTGTTGGGGGGGGGGGGGGCGCGGAGAGGGGCGACGTTTGTGAAGCCCTTGTTTTCAGGCACGGGTGACTCCGTCGGTGTGGCTCCACTCTTTCTCGCGCTCTCGAGAATCACATTTTTGACCGTCGGATCTCACAAATAAAGATCTAACAGTTAAAATAATTAGATCAAAAAAATGTTGAGATGTTGCATGCATTCAGCGCACCTAAATTTACGATCGCGTTAAGAGTGTTCAGAGGAAGAGAGGCAATAAATAAAAAATGTGATAAAATCTGGGTGGTCGTTGGCTCGGAAACGGACTTATTGGTCAGACAGCCCAACCAATGCCACATAACGTTGGGCGCGCTGGGTGTGAGACTCACCCCCATGTGCGCGGTTAAGCTCTGCACGCGGAACTTGTCCTGCGTGCGGAGCTCATGTGCCCGCGCAGCCGGGAGTTCTGCGCCCGGCATGCTCTGGGAGTTACAACGACTGTTTTAAAATTTGGATCCGGTTGGTTCGATCGATTTATACGTGACTTGTTCAACTCGGGAAAACTATATATCATTTAGTTAGTCCAGCTCAACTTATTAACTCGGTCTAACTCAATAAAATTGACGTGACTTGATCGAGTTTAATATCTATCTCACATATTTTTAAGTTTTAATCGTTAGGTTAGATTTTAATTTAACATGTAAATAAATATGAAAGATGAGAAGTCATCTTTAAAATTATATCATTTATGGTCCTACTATTTAATGGTATTAACACAAATTTTAGAAGTTGACAAGATTTTCATTTTAAATTTCTTTTTTCCTACGTGAAGAAATAAACAAAAAAAATCTAAGAGTTTAAAACTAAACTAGTGAACTGTCATCGCGATGTCATCTCATGGGACAATCTACGTGCCGTAAAAGAGAAAAAAAAATTATAAAATACCAAAAAAGTGTCTTTCATATTTCTTATTTACTACTTAAGGTATACTAAAATTTAATGGGCATATACAATTGATCTGAGTAATTCTAATCTTACGATTCGCGGGTCAATCCGAACGATTAAACCATTGATCCGTGACCTACTAACTTATCCGAATCAAGGTCGGGTCGGATTTTAAAACATTGGTTACAACCGTTAGATCTTTTGTTTTTCTTAACATCTACCATTAAATTTTGAAATAATAGTCAAAAACAAATTAAAGTATTTTTATTATTATTGGAAAATATGATTTTTTAAATTGTACGTCTTTTAGACAGATCAAGATACAATAGAAGAAATCAAAATTTAGTAAGATCAAACTCGAGTCGAGACATAACATCACTTTCTTTAAAGTCGCTTCGCCCCAATACGATAAGATTACAAAAAATACAAGTACTGGGACAACTAAAATCTGTCCTGATTCTGTCTCAAATCTGCCCCTAAAGAGAATTGGAACGGAATAGGGATGGATAACGGCCGTCCAATATTTCTCATTGTTAATTTGATATCGAAAAATTTTTCATCCCGAATCCATCGTAAATTAGCGATGGAAATAATTCTTTCTCAAATCCATCTTAAAAATATTCACTTATTTTTAAAAAAAATATTTTGAGATAGATTATAAAATCCGCCCCTAAATCTATCCCTAATATTGATATTTTTTAAAAAAATTAAAAACTATTTTGAGATAGAATTCAAAATCGATCCTTAAACACGTCCTTAACATTTGGGACGAAATTAAAAAATATCGCAAATTTCATCCAAATGGTGATTTTTTAAAAAAATTAAAAAATTGAGATGAAATTTAAAATTTGTCCCTAAATCTGTACCTAAAATTTGGGACAGAATTAAAAAGTGTTGCAAATTTCGTCCCAAACTGGTCAATTATTATTATTAAATAAAAAATCTAATATTTTACGATGGAATTTGAAATCCGTGCCTAATTTATGAAATATGAAATCTGTCCCCAAGTCTGTCCCTAAAAGTTAAAATATTTTTTTTCAAAAAAATAAAAAAATAAATATTTTACGACAGAATTTGAAAGTCGTCCCTAAATCTGTCCCTAAAATTTGGGATGGAATATAAAATCCGACCCTAAATCCATCTCTAAATGTTTAATATTTTTTAATAAATTTAAAATTTTAAAAAGTATATATTTAAATAGAAAATAATACACATTAAATAGAAAATAATACACTTCATACACACATCACAATAACAAATAAAATAACAATTACATTCCACTAAAAATTATTTGAATATAATATTTTAAAATTATAAATTTATTACAATATGATAAAAAAATCAAGAAATATCCTCAATGTCTTCGTCCTTCCCATCCTGCTCGTCTCCTCTGTCACCACTTACTAGAAGATCCTATATTAAAAAAATAACATTAGACAATATGAATAAAAAATATTTTAAAACTAAACTAAATGAATTATTTAATTTTATAAATTTGAAATAAGATGACATCTATGTGAATTCTTTAATTAAATCGATCAGACCAGTATTTCAGATTTTAGACCTCCCAACTCGAGTTTTTTAATTTTAAACTAAGTTATAAAGAAGAATGTTATTTTGAGCGCCGAGCCCAAACCGGATATCCAATTTAAATTTCGTCGGCTCTCTCAGATCACTCGCACTACCTAAGTAGTGCTGGAATAATTAGCACGTCGATCAAGCCGATATTTCTCATTTTAGACTCTCCCAACCCGAGTTCTTCGATTTTAAACTAAGTTCATTCAGAAAAGGGTAATTTGAGTGCTGAGATCAAATCGGGTATCCGATTTAGATTCCGTCAACTCTCTCAAGTCACTCTCACCACGTAGGTCATGTTAGAATAATCGGCACGTCGATCATGTTGGTATTTCAGAGTTTGGATCTCCAACTTGAGCTCCTTGTTTTGTTTTAAACCAAGTTAAAAAGGAGAATATTATTTTGAGCACCAAGCCGGAATCGGGTATCGGATTTGTATTCCATCAACTCTCCCAGGTCACTCTCACCACCCAAATCGTGTTGGAACAATTGACATGCCTATCAGGTTAATTTCATTAGCTCTCTAAGTCCCTCTCACCACCCAAGTTGTGTTGGAACAATTGGCACGCCGATCAGGCTAGTATTTCATATTTTAGACCTCTTAACCCGAGTTCAATCTCAATACAATCTCAGTACTAAAGAGTAGTATTATAACTCTAAAATTTGCGACATTAACAACTAGAATAAACAGTCACAAGAGGAGGATGTGCTGTGGTTGAGGGTGCCCCATGAGGCAAAATCTCCACCTTGGAGAGGAGGGCGGCGACGGCCTGTGTAAAGTGCATCTCAACACTCGACATCTCCACCTAGACACTCGACGTAATCTCCACCTTGACGCTCAACATCTGTGACTGAACGCTTGACGTAATTTGTCCTTCCAAATTTGACATCTCCTATCGGACGATGTCTCTGATGTCGCTCGAAGTGCTGGGGCCGGTAGGGGGCATAGTGAAGGCACAAGTAATGGTCTGGGCATAGCCTAAACTCGCACAAGATGATATCACCCTGCTGGTGTCTAGACTCTGCCCAAAACCGTACAACCAACCTTTCCTCAGTGCCCCAGTTGCCACCGTCCATGCCTTAGGATCTAACTCTAGTTGCTGCGTACCCTCTTTCCCATACTTCTCAATCATATGTCTGTCATATGACTCCTGCAAATAAAATAAAAATGATTATAAATTTCATATTAATCATTCATAATTGAAATAAAAAAAAGAACTTATATATATATATATATGTAAACTTACCACTATCAAGTGGGATCTCTCGTTGACGAACTCATCCATCCCCTTTTTCTTGTGGGTTTTCTCAAATAGTTCCTAGAATGATGGAGGACGTTTGAGCTCCTTAGTCTGTTTTACAAATCATATTTGAAATGAGGTTCATATCATAATAAAGTATAAAAATCAGAAATATTACTTATCATTTTATGTTTGTGGGTGACGAAAGAGACAGACCCACCCATATGCACGTTAGCCTCCGACTGTGCAGCCCGATTTGCTGTCGTTTTCCCAGACTCTCAATCCGCTTCTCCTCAGTCCATCTGTCGCACACCCCCTCCCAATGCTCCCTCCTCAGCGAAGGAGGGCAGTGCTTCTTCTAGCAGTTTCTATCTTCGCTCCCAGAATCCTTCTTCGCCTTTTCGCAGGCCTAGTGTAATGTCCTTTTGAAATTTATTTTTGCAATAACCTCCCAGGTAGACAGACCAAGTGCTTCATCCTTATGTCCCGTGAACCGAAATCTCTGTTGCAAAGAAATTAAGTTATATAAATTAGTATACTGAATGAAGGAGTTGAGAAAGATGTGATTTCAAAGATTAAACTATATACCATGAACATATTGAATAATAAATCTTTCACATCGATCGAAAATTACATGAAGGATAACACCAGCTCGGGAACATGTGACTAACAGGTCTCCATCATAGAATGGGAAGCCTGGGTGGACGCTAATTTATTCCTACAATTACAAATGCTAAATAGTTGACATAACATAGTTGATAGATAGATAACGAACGTAATTCATGAATTGATATACTTACACGATGATCCAGGATGGCTCACGTGTGTCATCAACGCCCATAGGATCACCCTCGTGATGACCGCCAACATCATCTGCCGACTGGGCGAAGGAACCAACAAACACCACACGAAAAGGCGGAGTTTCCGACGGAAGTAATCTGTCGGAATTCCGTCGGAAACACACTTTCCGATGGACTTTCTGACGGACTTTCGACGGAATAGGTCCATCGGAAATTTTCGATGGAAAAGTAGTCGATGAAAATTTCGTCGGTAATTTTATTTCCGACGGAAAACGCACCCCGTCGGCGTTTCTGTCGGAACTTATTTTGACAGATATTATTCCGTCAATAATACCGTTAGTAAATCTGTTGGAATACTTCTATTATTATTATTATTTAATTAAAATTTGTATATTTTTCGACGGAATATATTTTTCGTCGGTGATTCCGTTAGAATTATTCTGACGGACGATTATTGTCCGTGGGAAGGTCCGTCGGAAAATATATTCATTATTTTTTAAAAAATACACAATTTATGTAAAAATCTGCTTAAATAAAAAAATATAAAATCTATCCATCACAAATAAAACACAAGATATACAAGAAACGAGACAAAGCATCAATTATCAATTTTATAACAATAAAAATAATCAAGAAATATCCTCCGCATCCTCCATGTCCTCATCCTCCCTGTCCTGCTCGTCCCCTCCGTTGCCATTCGCTGGAGGATCCTACATTGAAAAAATAATAACATTAAATATGTATTAATAAATAAAAAATTATTAAAAAAATAAATTAAATATTTTATTTGATTGTATAAATTCGAATCAGATATAATATCAAATCGATAATTTTAATATTGAGAATCGGATATCCGATTTAGATTCCGTCAGCTCTCACAAGTCACTTTTACCTCCTAGGTCGTGTTGGAACAATCGATACGCCAATCCGACCGGTATTTTAGATTTTGGATCCCTAAATCCAACTTATTTACTTTTAAACTAAGTGTATTTAGAGAATGCACTTCTGAGCATTGGGCTCAAATAGAGTATCTGATTTAGATTCCGTCAGTTCTCACAAGTCACTTTTACCGACCAGGTTGTGTTGGAATGATCGGCACGTCGATCAGACTGGTATTTTAGATTTTGGTCCCCCAACCCCTAATTATATGTATTTTAAATTAAGTTCATTTAGATAATACTCTTTTGAGCATCGTGCCCAAATCGGGTATCTGATTTGGATTCCGTCAGCTCTCACAAGTCACTTTTAGCTCCCAAGTCGTGTTGGAATGATCGGCACGCCGATCAGACCGATATTTTAGATTTTGGACCCTCTAAACTCAACTTCTTTAATTTTAAACTAAGTGCATTTAAAGAATGCACTTCTGAGCGCCGGGCTCAAACCGGGTATCTGATTTGGATTCTGTCAGTTCTCACAAGTTACTTTTACCTCCCAGGACGTGTTGGAACGATCGGCATGTCGATCAGACCGATATTTTAGATTTTGGACCCCCCAACCCCTAGTTATCTGTATTTTAAATTAAGTGCATTTAGAGAATGCCCTTTTGAGCGTCGGGCCCAAACCAAGTATCTGATTTGGATTCCATCAGCTCTCACAAGTCACTTTTACCTCCCAGGTCATCTTGGAATTATTGACATGCCGATCAGACCGGTATTTTAGATTTTGGACCCCCGAACCCAACTTCTTCAATTTTAAACTAAGTACATTTAAAGAATACTCTTTTGAGTGCCGGGCCCAAACCGGTTATCTGATTTATATTCCGTCAGCTCTCACAAATCACTTTTTTCTCCCAGGTCATGGTGGAATGATCGGCACGCCAATCAGACCAATATTTTAGATTTTGGACCTCCGAACCCAACTTCTTTAATTTTAAACTAAGTGCTCTTAGAGAATGCACTTCTGAGCATCGGACTCAAACCGAATATCCGATTTAGATTCCGTCAGTTCTCATTAGTCACTTTTACCTCTCAAGTCGTGTTGGAATGATCGGCACGTCGATCAGACCGATATTTTAGATTTTGGACCTCCGAACTCAACTTCTTTAATTTTAAACTAAGTGCTCTTAAAGAATGCACTTCTGAGCGTCGAGCTCAAATTAAGTATCCGATTTGGATTCCGTTAGTTCTCACAAGTCACTTTTACCTCTCAGGTTGTGTTGGAATGATCGGCACGTCGATCAGACCGATATTTTAGATTTTGGACCCCCAACCCCTAGTTATATGTATTTTAAACTAAGTTTATTTAGAGAATGCTCTTTTGAGCGCCAGGCCCAAATCGTGTATCCGATTTAGATTTCGTCAGCTCTCACAAGTCACTTTTACCTCCCAGGTCATGTTGGAATGATTGACACGTCGATCAGACCAGTATTTTAGATTTTGGACTCCCGAGCTCAACTTCTTTAATTTTAAACTAAGTGCATTTAGAAAATGCACTTATGAGCGCCGGGCTCAAACCAGGTACCCGATTTAGATTTTGCCAGTTCTCACAAGTCACTTTTATCTCTCAAGTCGTGTTGGAATGATCGGCACACTGATCAGACGTGTATTTTAGATTTTGGATCCCCAGCCCAATTTCTTATCTGAATTATTTTAAATAAAGTTAACTTTGAAAACTAACTTAGTTCTGAATTGAGTAATTTGAGTGCCGAGCTCAAATTGGGTATCCGATTTGGATTCCGTCAACTCTCCCAAATCACTCTCATCACCCAGGTCACGTTGGAATGATCGGCTTACCGATCAGGCCAGTATTTTACATTTTGGACTCCCGAACCCCTAGTTATCTGAATTGTTTTAAACAAAGTTAGCTTTGAAAACTAACTTAGTTCTGAATTGAGTAATTTGAGCGCCGAGCCCAAATCGGGTATCCGATTTGGATTCTGTCAGCTCTCCTAAGTCACTCTCACCACCCAGGTCGCGTTAGAATGATCGGCACGTCGATCAGGCCAGTATTTTATATTTTGGACTCCCGAACCCCTAGTTATCTGAATTGTTTTAAACAAAGTTAGCTTTGAAAACTAACTTAGTTCTGAATTGAGTAATTTGAGCATCGAGCCCAAACTAGGTATCCGATTTAGATTTCGTCAGCTCTCCCAAGTCACTCTCACCACCCAAGTCACGTTGGAATAATCGGCATGTCGATCAGGCCAATATATTATATTTTGGACTCCCCTAGTTATCTGAATTGTTTTAAATAAAGTTAGCTTTGAAAACTAACTTTGTTCTGAGTTGAGTAATTTGAGCGCCGAGCCCAAACCAGGTATCCGATTTAGATTCCATCAGCTCTCCCTATAGACGCCTAATTCTGGACATCTCGCGGACCTTGTCTAGCCATCATAGAAGTGAAACTTTCTCTTGGTTGATTGAGAGTGTGGGGTCTCATCCTTGTTTAGTTAGGCTCCACCCTCTCCCTTCGCGGATCCAACTTTGCGGTAAGTTGGCGGAGGGTTGCAGGGGTTCGGGGGCGTGAGTCCCTGAGGCAAATTTTTTAAAGTGTTATATGCATATATTGCTCTGATCCTTAGAAGGCCACACTCCTGGCCGCCCACATCTCAAGAAGGCCACACTCCTGGCTGCCCTCATCCCCTAGAAGGCAATTAGGATGGCCGCCTAGCTTGCTAGAAGGCCCAAGGTCTGGCCACCCTCACCCACCTGGAAGGCCACTAGGCTGGCCGCCCAGGCCCTTAGAAGGCCACTAGGCTGGCCGCCTAGGCCCTTAGAAGGCCACACAGTTGGCCGCCCAGTCCCTGAAGAAGGCCATCGACCTGACCGCCCAGCTCCCTTTGAACGGCTAGAACCTTGGCCGCCTCCTGTCAACTGCCCGTCAACTCCACGATCCGCCCACTCCGAGCACGTCCTCCGCAATTGTTCCCCACTCGGGGGGTTCGAGACTCACGTAGCACACACGTAATCCATCTTCGAAAGTTTTTTGGAGGGAATTTCCCCCACGTACAAAACCCCATTCCGAACCATCTCATAGGGGGGGAACATTTTTCGCGAAGGGAGAGATAGCCCAGGAGACACTAGCAGCTAAGAGATGCCTTCCTCACCTCCATCTGTCGAAGATCTTCATCCATGGGAGAGGAGGCAAAGCTTGTTGAAGGCGGCCATTGACATGGCCGCCCACCATCTCTGAATGGCCATACATCTGGCCGCCCTCTATTGGTCGATGGGAAAACCCCGTCGTTCTTCCTTTGTTCTCTATCTCGCTATGTTTTACTCCATTTTTACTACATTACATGCATATTAGACTTGCCTAAATCCTATCTTAAAGAGATTTTCAACCTAAAACATAGGGAAGGTGGATGGTCGAAAGTCTCGGCCATCCCCCTTTCCACCCCCCTTCCCGGTACAATCACCCCCATTTGCATTTTTTTCTCTTTGATTTGAGCATGTACTACACTATCACAGTCTAATGGGTTTATTCTATTTGTTTGATGGCTAATTTGCAGGAATTTCATCACCGACTCACAGAGCTCCTTATTCTTGGCCGGCCGAGAGCGTGGATAGGAAGAACCCACATCTCCCATTCCTAGGACATTCACGATCATCCTACCCCTGTGAGGCACAGGTATAAGCCTCTGGCGATCACTTTCTTTCTTTCTTTCAAACCCGTGCACTGTAGGTAGCAGCAACATAGTTTGGAGGGAGGCCACGCACATGACCCACGCCTTCACACACGGCACCACTTTCCGGCGCCTACACTCCCAAGTAACTCTCACCACTCAGGTTGCGTTGGAATGACTGACACGCTGATCAGGCTAATATTTTACATTTTGGACCCCCGAACCCCTAGTTATCTGAATTATTTTAAACAAAATTAGCTTTGAAAACTAACTTAGTTCGGAATTGAGTAATTTGAGCGCCAAGTCCAAACCGGGTATCCGATTTGAATTTCATCAGCTCTCCCAAGTCACTCTCACCACCTACGTCGCGTTGGAATGATCGGCACACCGATCAGGTCAGTATTTTACATTTTGGACCCCCGAACCCCTAGTCATATGAATTGTTTTAAATAAAGTTAGCTTTGAAAACTAACTTAGTTCTGAATTGAGTAATTTTAGCGGCGAGCATAAACCATGTTGGGCATGTGTATAACATGTGTAACTCTATTGTTTTGATGATGTCTGACTATGTATGTTGGGCTTGTGTATAACATTCCTTTGTTTCGATGATGTCTGACTATGATTCATTAATATAGTTTGACCTGCATTTGATAGCGACAAACACTTATGCATTTCAGGTCAAGCCCATATCGGCAACAAAGTGTGTCTGCAAAGATAGAAAGAAATCAAGTAAGGCACAAAGATTGAGGCATTAGGCTGCATAAGAATCAAGGTAGAATCATGGTTTCATAGAAATCTATGCAGTCAGAGCCAATGCAACTGCTGGAGATGATACACACACTGAAGTATCACAAGAGAAGTGTCGACTCCTACAACAGATGTGTCGACACTGCAGCCATTACTCAGCAGACCAAGGAGGACCAAGGTCGATGCTAGTAGGCCAAGGAAAGCGACTAAAGTCTGTGCTTGTATTTATTGCGGTGCAGCCAGTGCAACACCAGGTCAGTGCAACTTCTAGCTAGCACGCTCTATGGTCTGTGCGTGCACATCCGCAGCAGGGTCGGTACACACTCAAGCCAGTGACAGGCAAGGTCGGTGCACATCCAAGGTTAGTCAATATTAGGTCGGTGCACATTTTTCCCTCATGCCTTATAAGGACTACACACATGCTGCAAATCAAGTCCGTGCACATCTACCATAAGGTCGGTGCACATTTGGCTCGTATACAACAAGGTCAGTGCATGTATGCTATACAAGGTCGGTGCACTTTCTTCCTTCAACACCAGAAGGTCCGTGCACATATAAAGACAAGGTCTGAGCAAGATGATGAAGGTCGGTGCAATGGTTGCTTCAGCATATCAGGCCTGTGCATGTTTACCTTATGGCAAGACAAAATCTGTGCAAGTTGCTCAAGTCCAAACATCAAGGTCTGAGCATACTCCAATCAAGGTCAGTGCATACTATTCCTAAGTGCCTTCTATTCAAAGAAAGGTCAAAGGAATGTGTCGACCTGCCTCTCCCAGGAGGTCGACACCTTTGCTCTTCCGGAGAGCGTCATCAGGGCTATCTCGCATAAAAGTGTCGACACTTTTCCAACAGGAGGTCGACACCTTGGATTTTCCAGAGAACGTTGAGGGCTGTCTCACTAAGAGGTGTTGACTCTTTTCATGCAGGAGGTCCACACCCTTGTTCTTCCAGAAGCCCTCAAGCCAATAAACTGTCAGATCAGTGGGCCATCCAGAGAGAGAGAAAGGAACCACAAATCATTAAAATTAAGGATTTTGAAGTCTGGACCACGTCCCGAGGTCTGACCCTTGCTCTACCATCTTTTCACTCACTTGTCTACCTTTTGGAGATGGTTTTGTCAGAAATCCAGCTGGAGAGCCACTTCTGTCTGCCACTATGTAAGTCTTCACAGTCTGCCAATCTTTATAGTCTACTACTGGAAATAGGACACTTCGCAGTCTGCCACCATCTTGATGTAGACCAATGGGCTGTCCAACCAGCCATTGTACGCAGAAGAGTACACTTGAACAGAATGAGAAGACTGCATATCTGAGGAAGATTAATTGTGAATATCTGATGCTGACCAAAAGGAAATTTGCTCTACCTCTTTATATAGTCTTCCACCGTCCCATCCCTGTACCTAAACAGAGTAAGCTCAAGCCAAATCTTGCAGAGTATCTTCTTCAAAGTAAGGGAACGCTCTTGGAGGGAAAAATTGGGGGGAAAAGATTCCTCACCATTTGTTCGCGTGGCTCACAATATATATAATATCTAGCTTCCTATGACGGTTGCTGCTGCAGCTGCCGTCCACAAAGTGCCACGCCCTAGACCAATCTACCAAGAATATTCCTAAGAAGCGTGAGAGCAGCCCCAGCACCTGTTTGACATAGTCTAGTGTTGTGAGAGAAGAAGAAGAAGAAGAGAGAGCAGTCTTGAGAGAGAAGTCAAATCCTGTAGTCTACCGGTGCTTGAAGAAGAGGATCCTTATATCCAATCTTGTAGCTGCACTCACCAGCTCTGATGTCTTGATATATTCTTTCAGCTGGTGTCTACATTGTCTCTATTATTTCTCCACTGCACTTGCAGTATTCAGTTTCTATTTGTTACGGTTCGTCTATCACCAATACATCTAGCTCTTCCGATCCCCTATTTAGGGACCGAGTTCCCTCTGTGGTTTCAGAGGAAGAGAGGATCAGATCCTCTGGGTGGTTCAAGCTGTTAGTCAGCAGAAAGCAAGCTGTGTTGCTCAGCTGTGTAAGCAAGCTGTGTTGCTCAGTGGATCAAGCTGTGTGTCAGTCGGAAAGCCTCACCGAGTTTGGTGAGGGGTGGACGTAGGTTGTGGGCTAACAACCAAACCACCTTTAAATCCTTGTGTTGTGGGTTGTATACATTGTGAGCTTGTTCCATATCCTCTATCCCTATTTCCCAGGTTCGTGTGCTTCTTACGCTGTTTATTTTCTCTGCACACTCAAGCGTTCAGCTTGCACAACAGTCTCATCTTGATCCCCCTGCTATCGTAGCTAACGTGGATCTTCTCAGGTGTCTGTAGCACTCTTGCTTACAGACACTTTGGAGCATCTCCCAAGCAGAGGAAGTTATCACGGTGTGTGAGCAGCTTTCTCCCCTTGTGTATCTAACTGCATTGGTGCCTTAGGTTGCCTGCTGCACCCTTGCAAATAGGGACCAAGGTGAAAGCTTTCCCAAGGAACTTCGCCTTGCTGAACACTCATTCACCTTAGCTGATCATCACAGTTCTCCCACCTAAAGTAGTCATTTAACTTAGCTTTTCTGATTCGAGATCTCTATGGTGAAATCCCACGATCAATGACACCCAAGAGGGGGGTGAATTGGGTGTTTATAAATTTTAAAGAAACTTTTGGCTTTTTGAAATATGTGATAAACACTCTAACCAGGAGGTTGAAAACGGTTCAACTACACATTTAAATATAACGTACATCACCCCTTACATTAGTCGGCAAGACAAATACTACGTAGTGGAATTAACACCTTTAAACAAGATTGAGAGAATTAACTAAGCAAGGAAGCAGATTCTCTCAATCTCTCCGTTCCCACACGATCATATAAATGTTATAATAATCAAACCACACAAATACTCAAACCAAACCACACAATACAAACCACATTGCACAGCGGTTTTTAAGGTGGTTTGGATGCAACGACGGCAGTCCTATGTCCACCCCTCACCAAATCCGGTGAGACTTCACTCGAGGATAAATCCCCAAACGGAGACGACGCTCCAACCACACAAGCAGGACGACGCCTGCCCACACACACACGGGGACGCACCCCAATACACACACACACACACACACACACACACACACACACACACACACACACACACACACACACACACACACACACACACACACACACACACACACACACACACACACACACACGGAGACGAGGTCTTCAACACGATCCAATAAGCGGATCAACAATACACACACACACTGCGACAGATGCAGCACTCCACACACTAAAAAGACCGGATCTAAATAGATCCACACACACACACACACGTAGATCTAGGATGGCCTACGCACACACGAATGGAACACCACGACAACCACACACAAACACGGATCTAATAATGATCCATACACACACACAAGTTCGCAGTTTATGAGGAACACAAATATAACACCCAAAACACAAAGGTAATGAGGCATGTTAGGATCGGTGCGGAGGATTCAGAGGGGGGGGGGTGAATGAATCCCACCCTTCAAAATTTTTCGGCTCAATAATAAAACTAGAACTCTAACAAAGCAAGACAACCAATCTGAAGAACAGGTAGAATATCCTTTTAAACCAAAGATCAAATACGTAACCCGCGCCCAAATAAATAACTAGCGGAAGCAGCACAGATATAAATGAGAATGCAATGTAACCTGTGAAGTAGATAGGAGATATGGAGCAACCAACCACTGCACAGAGATTTTTAGGTGGTTCGGTCCACGGACCTACATCCACCCCACACTCAAACCGAGTGTGGCTTCACTAACAGCTGGGCAACACAGCTTGCCAACAGATGCTGATACACAGCTTACCCAGGGGAATAACCTCCCCTCTTCCTCCTACACGGAGGGAACCTCTAGCAACCCACGGTCACTAGAAACCAGAGACTCACGTCTCTCTTCCTCTATACCAAGAGGGAACCCCACTAGTAGCAGTCTCGCTACCAGTGAACCAGCCAGTAGCACTCTACTACCAGCAATCCACCAGAGGCCTAGCCTCTCTTCCTCCTAGCCCGGAGGGAACCCACAAGCAGCCCCCCTGCTGCTTGCAAACCAGAGATCAGATCTCCCTTCTCCTGACCCACCAGGAGGAACCCGACCTCAGTCCAGAGGATCGGAAGAACAAAGATGGAAGAATAAAAGGAAAAATAAGAAACGAAAATAACACAGAAAACATAGGCTGTAAATGAAGGAACATCAGATGTGGCTCCCATGGAGCTGACTGGCCTGGATTTGATCCACGGTCCAGTAGACAGATCTTCAGGTAAGCTTATCCTCCTCTTCTCTTCTCTCTCGCTCACTCTCTTTCTCTTCTCTGCTCTCTTCTTTTTACTCTCACTGTCTTTCTCTTTTCTTTCAATCCTTACGAGCTCTCTCTTCCTCTTTTTTTCTTCTGCTGCACTCACTCTCTTTCTTTCCTTTATTCTTTTCCTTCTTCTTCTCTTTTTCTGGATCGAAGGGCTTTCTGCTCTCCAGGCTTCTTCTTCGATCAGCCTCCATCTGAAGACGAAGGCTCCAATATATACCAGTAGCAGTGGGGAGATAGGGCGTGTGCTTCCCACGCCTTCCGTCCAGAAGATTCCTCCTCAGATCACGTGCTCAGCACCCACCTCGGATCACGTGTCAGGTGCTAGCTTCTGGTCACGTGCTCAATGACAGCAATCTGACTTGCTGCGTTGACGCTGTCAAGCAATGGCGTTAACGCAGTGAGGCATTCCAGTAAGCCATTAGCTTCGTCTCTTTAGCTGCTGCGTCGACGCTGCTCAATTGTGGCGTTGACGCAGTGGAATAGCCTGTGAAAGTGAATGCTCCTTTAACTGCTGCGTCGACGCTTCCAACCCGTGGCGTTGACGCATTGATGCATTCCAGTGAGCAACCAGCCTAGCCTTTTTTAACTGTTGCGTCGACGCTGCTCCACTGCTGCGTTGACGCATTGGAGTATTTCTGACAAGGCCTCTGCTTCTTGAGTGGCTGAGTTGACGTAGCCTTTGCGTATAGTTAACGCTGTGAAGAGTATCTGTGGATGCATCTTCACTGGTGCGTGGACGCCTTAAGCTCTAGCGTCGACCCTGTTCCCTTCAGCAACAAGAATGAAGTCATAAGATCTAAGTATGTACATTGTAGTGTATATACTTCGAAAGAAACAGTCCAATGTATATACTTCAAGAACTCTAGACAACGGACGCTGTACAAGCTTTAGGCTTTGAACGCTTGAGCGATGTATAGACTCTGAATCGATAAGGCAGGTTGCACAGACTATGAGAAGGTTGAAGCACTGTGTAGACTTGATGAAGATTGAGGCCGTTGTAAAGACATGAGGTTCAGCTGAGGATGTATGGACTTTGACGAAGTGAAGCAGTGTACAGACTTTGAATCAAACCGATGTATAGACTTGAATGGGCATGGAGTGTATAGACTTGAAGTCTGAAGACGATGTATAGACTTGGTGAACACTGCAACATCAATCGGATGTATAGAGTTGGTGAAATGAAGTCCAGTGTACAGACTTGCAGATACGAAGCCAATGTACAGACTTAGAAGGATTTGAACGGGAGAGTGTATAAACTTGGTTCCTGTAGCAGTGTATAGACTTTAAATATAGCTAAAGCTTCGAGCGTAGGAATTTGCCAGAATGTATAGACTTTCAATGAGGGAGCATTGTATAGACTTGGGAAGTCTGAGCCAGTGTACAGACTTTGTTACCCAAACGAATGAATAGACTTTGCCACAGTCTAATGTATAGACTTGAAGAAACTGAACTGAAGAGTCAACGCATCAGCTCAAGGAGTTGACGCACTACTGTGTGGACAGAGATAAATATGACTGAAGGGTCGACGCATCAGCACAATGAGTTGACGCACTGCTGTGGAGACTGTGCAGACAGAGTGTAGACAGAATTAAATAGAGCATGTTATCTAACAGCCATATGAACTCCATTCACTTACATGATAAAACATGAATTAATCGAGCAGAAAAAGAAAAGTATTATGATCAGAGAATGACTGAATAATAGCATGATGACACACACAGCAAGATGACTCACAGTGATTAACTCACATCAAAAACCAATCATCAAAACCATCATTAAAACCATCATCAAAACCACAGGGGCACAACAATCTCCCCCTTTTTGATGATGGCAACACTACACAGTGAGTCAAACTGATGACTCAAACTATTCTCCCCCTTTGACTTCATCAAAAAGAAAATAGTTTGAGAAATTAAAGCATGTATAAAAAAATCAGTCAATTTCTCCCCCTTGCAAGAACATGATTCTCCCCCTTTAAGAGTTTCAGCAAAAGCATGAGTTAGAGATGATCAAAAGGAACCTGCATGCACTGATTGAATGATATTCTCCCTCTTTGACAAACAATCTCCCCCTTTGGTATAATCAAAATAAACCATGGGAAGGGGTATGAATGTAGATGCAGATACCAGAAATATGAATGCAAGAGCACAATTCTTCTCCTTCTATGCAGCATGATGCATATGACAAGGAGGCTCCCCCTCAATAAATGGAACCTTATGAAATGAATGAGAAGGAGACCACAGGGGCAAACAAGGAGAAGTTCAGGTCAATGAGCAGAAGAGGTTCAATTAGCAGATTTTTAAAGAAGCTCCAATCTCAGAAAATTCAGTCAGATTTTCAGAGAGATATCAATCTCATAAATCTAAAACATAAGTTTTCAAAGTCTTCCATTATAAGGGCTTATGAATGAGCTTTTTGAACAGCATGGTTTAAACATGATGTATGTAGAGTTTATCAATAAAATTCTGTATTGATATCTAAAACCATGTTTTAATAAAAATGAACCAAGCCCTCATATTTATTTTGATTGTCCTCCCTTTGTCTTACACAATCAAATTTATTGACTTCTTTCAGAATTACATGCACTAGTATTGAGATTAAGCAATTATGAAGTCATATTATTTTGTCTAGGGTTGTAGCAATTTGATTTTAGCATCAATATTCAGATATTGAGATATGTTCAACAATTTTTCATGCTACAAATTTTACGAGCACTCTAGTTCAGTGCATACTTTGTAACTAGAGGATATATCTTGATTAGAGGCCAATATCCCTAAGCACTTAGTGTGACTAACTGTCATGCTATATATGAACAGAGATAGCATTTACACATCATGACACACTACAAATCATTTTTTAATGAGTGAGTTATATTTCTCAGTGTGCATGCCATTGCTCTGTCTGATTTTTAAGGAATTTTATGCAGAGTTAACTAAGGCACCTCATGACACAGTCCTTTGGACATGTGTTTCTCAGTGACCAATGTCATTGCTCTGACAGATATTACCCTTTAGACATTTCAGAAAAAATTCATTTGCTTCAAATCAATAATAGTTTCATGTACTTAACCAAATAAAGTCATGTATTCAATAATGTAGATTTCAGAAGATTTTACAAGACACAGCATGAAACAAATGGTTAAGGATTATTAAACATGCTTCAGATATTTTTAAGAGATTTTAAAGCCAAACTCATTGAATACATTAAACTTAAACCACATGAGTTATTTCAGTCATTCATAAAAATGTATAATAGAAGATATCTAGATCAGGAGTTTTCAGATTTATGATCGAGATAGTCCCATTGAAATCTTCATGAAGGACTGATGGAATTCTGAACCCAAATGATACCAATTGATAGGAGAAATACCAATTGTTAAGAGAGATTGTGAAGCTCAAAGTTTTCAGAATATGATCAAGGTTTGTCAACAAAAATGATAAGAAGGGATATGCAATGAATTCTGACAAATGTATGCATTTGACAACCTATATGCAATGCATTGACTCCCCCTGACAACATGCATTCAGACAATCTTTTTGGCATTTTCAGTTTAAGGAAATGCAATGCACTATATGTATGCAAAAACTCAACACTGAATGCTATGCAAGGACATGCAATTAACTCCCCCTGAAAACATACAATGTTTGCCATGAGACACTGAACATATGATTTTGATTCATGCACATTCAGACTGTCCTAACCAGCAAAGTGACCCATGGTACTAGGCGGAGCACTTGGTCTAAAAGACCACCTCACACATAGTAAGAACCTCCAGACAGACTTCCCTACCTTTTGGTACCTTACCATTTATATACCATTGAGGTCATGCATGATAATTCAACATGCAGTCCTATATGCAATTCATAATGTTCAGTGAGCTACTGCAACACACAAATTTCAAACAATATTCACATTCAGTTCAGATTTTCAGAAATTTCAGAGTGCATGATCAGAAAATAATGCAACTGGCAGATGATGAATGAATATGCAAGAACAGATTTAATATGCATGCACTAGATGAAACTAAGAACAGGATATGCAAGAAGTTTCAAAATGGGAAATGTAGAGAGATTACCTGACAAGTGTGAGAATGGGGTTTTTCATTCTTGAGTGCCTTGGATCATTACCCCTTTATTCCATCCAAGGCACACCTGCTAGGCACCTTCCTATTTTCCACTAGCAAGAACCCAAGTGGTCTTGGGTCTTGCATAGTAATTAGCCCCTTTTGGGACTGCCTACATCTTTTTCTGTGCCAAATAGTCATCAGAGTTCATGATAAAACAGTTATGCATTGAATGCCCAGACAGCCCACAATAGTGGTATGAACTAGCAGGTTTCATGTTCCTCTTATGTATACTAGCATGAACTTGAGCATTATAAGAGTGAGCATGAGGGTTTCTATTATTATTATGAAATTTTTTCTTTTCATGACCAGCTACCCTGCAAGCAGCAACTTGGTGGCCTGGTCTTCTGCAATTTGAGCAAACAGGAATTCTTTTAAAAACAAGTTTGTTCCTACCAAATTCTTTGGAATTTCTATTCCTACCCTGGACATGCCAGCAGTCCTTGACTGCATGGCCATGCTTCCCACAATGGGAGCAGAAGGGGGACTTTCTTCTAAAAGACCTTGCCCAACATTCAGTGGCCTTGTGCCCAAGCTTGTTACAATTAAAACATTTGACATGCTGGTTCAGAGAAGCAGTTTTGTTTATATTAAAAGTATGTTGGTTAGCATAAGATTTAGCATGATGTGAGAGTGGTTTTTTCTTTCCATTAGCAAACCAACATTGAGCAAAGGTGTGGCCTAATCTACCACAATGAGATCATTCACTTTTCTTTGAATGAACAGCAAGTTTTTTATCATGATATTTCCTAGCATTCATCATTTCAGCATTCAAATCATCCAGTTCGTTTAATTCACACTCATGCATCAAATGGCCAATTCTATGACAGTAATAACATGACATTTTCTTTTTCTGAACCTCATGATTTCTGACATGAGTTTTCCTGTTAGCATGAGATTTAAAAATAGGATGCATGTAAGTAGTAGAAGCCATTTTATTCTTTCCTTTTTATTTTTCAGTTGGCTTCAGAATTCTTTGAGCAGCAAATTGAAACACTGAAGGATTGGCTGAACTAACAGAGGCAACATTTGAAACAGCTGAAGTTTGAATCTTATTTTCAAAACTCTTTTTCTTTGTTGGGTTATAGCCCAACCCTTCTTTTTGAAAATTGACTTTAACACCTAGCAGTTTGTTCAGATTTTCTTGACCATCAACAAATCTGGACAAAGAATTTTTCAAGTCATGAATTTCATTTTGCAAAGAGACAATCAACAATTCAGAGTTGGCAATTTCTTCATCACTATTTACAAGTTTATCATTAAGCCTTGAATTCAAAATCTTAAGATTCTCAACTTCAATTTTAAGATTATCTGAGCTCTCTGAATTATCCAATAACACACTCTTTCCTTTTTCAAACACAAGAAGCCTCTTAGCCATACTACTGTTCAACATTTTCAGTTTTTCAATTTCTTCCTTGAACTTGTCATTCTGAGTCAGTTCCTTTATTAAGATCTGATCTTCACAAGGTGGTTCAAATTGTTGATTAGATTCAGATTTTTCAGTTAGCAGTTTATTTTCTCGTTCAAGGTTTCTAACTTTCTGAACATTTTCTTCAATGATTTTCTTGAGAGAGTCATTTTCAGATTTAAGTTCATTCAGTTCTGAGTTAACAGATACTTGATTCTCAAGCTCACGAATCTCAGATATAGAAGCATCATTTGTTTGTTTCAATTTTAAACAATTTTGACATGAAGAGGAATTTGCACTGTTTAATCTAGTACCCTTTTTCAGTTTCTTATGTTCCCTTTTTAATTTTTCATATAATCCCAACAAGTCAGCATAAGTATTTTCCCAATCATCCACAGTATAATGTTGGAAAGGGTTTACCTGATCATCATTGTCCTCTTCATCACTTTGATTGTTGCTGTGATCAGTCCCATTGGCCATCATGCAGGCATCCTTCTTTGACTGGAAAGCTATCTTCAGTTTGTCCAGGATTTCGGCGGCTGACCTGCAATGATGAAAACACGAGTGTAAGGCCTTGTCAGTGGCAGCCTTCATAATTTCCATAGCCTTCATGTTTTGATCACACATGTATCTATCACTGTCAGTCCATTTGGACGTTTTCTTTGGCAGTATGTGTGGGCCATGCGAAATCAACTTCCAAAGATCCGGATCAAGTTGTTTAACATAGGTACGCAGACCTCTAAGCCACAACTTAAATCCAGAACCACTAAAGATCGGTGGATGCTTCATTGAAATCAGTTCAGGAGTAAAACCAAGCAATAAAACCCAATCAGAAATGCACCTATCAGACCAGCAGGATCCCCTACAGATCGTTGAATCTGGAAAAATAGGGAACCGCTCTGATACCAATTGTTAGGATCGGTGCGGAAGATTCAGAGGGGGGGGGTGAATGAATCCCACCCTTCAAAATTTTTCGGCTCAATAATAAAACTAGAACTCTAACAAAGCAAGACAACCAATCTGAAGAACAGGTAGAATATCCTTTTAAACCAAAGATCAAATACGTAACCCACGCCCAAATAAACAACTAGCGGAAGCAGCACAGATATAAACGAGAATACAATGTAACCTGTGAAGTAGATAGGAGATATGGAGCAACCAACCACTGCACAGAGATTTTTAGGTGGTTCGGTCCACGGACCTACATCCACCCCACACTCAAACCGAGTGTGGCTTCACTAACAGCTGGGCAACACAGCTTGCCAACAGACGCTGATACACAGCTTACCCAGGGGAACAACCTCCCCTCTTCCTCCTACACGGAGGGAACCTCTAGCAACCCACGGTCACTAGAAACCAGAGACTCACGTCTCTCTTCCTCTATACCAAGAGGGAACCCCACTAGTAGCAGCCCCGCTACCAGTGAACCAGCCAGTAGCACTCTGCTACCAGCAATCCACCAGAGGCCTAGCCTCTCTTCCTCCTAGCCCGGAGGGAACCCACAAGCAGCCCCCTTGCTGCTTGCAAACTGGAGATCAGATCTCCCTTCTCCTGACCCACCAGGAGGAACCCGACCTCAGTCCAGAGGATCGGAAGAACAAAGATGGAAGAATAAAAGGAAAAATAAGAAACGAAAATAACACAGCAAACATAGGCTGTAAATGAAGGAACATCAGATGTGGCTCCCATGGAGCTGACTGGCCTGGATTTGATCCACGGTCCAGTAGACAGATCTTCAGGTAAGCTTATCCTCCTCTTCTCTTCTCTCTCGCTCACTCTCTTTCTCTTCTCTGCTCTCTTCTTTTTACTCTCACTGTCTTTCTCTTTTCTTTCAATCCTTACGAGCTCTCTCTTCCTCTTTTTTTCTTCTGCTGCACTCACTCTCTTTCTTTCCTTTACTCTTTTCCTTCTTCTTCTCTTTTTCTGGATCGAAGGGCTTTCTGCTCTCCAGGCTTCTTCTTCGATCAGCCTCCATCTGAAGACGAAGGCTCCAATATATACCAGCAGCAGTGGGGAGATAGGGCGTGTTCTTCCCACGCCTTCCGTCCAGAAGATTCCTCCTCGGATCACGTGCTCAGCACCCACCTCAAATCACGTGTCAGGTGCCAGCTTCTGGTCACGTGCTCAATGACAGCAATCTGACTTGCTGCGTTGACGCTGTCAAGCAATGGCGTTAACGCAGTGAGGCATTCCAGTAAGCCATTAGCTTCGTCTCTTTAGCTGCTGCGTTGACGCTGCTCAATTGTGGCGTTGACGCAGTGGAATAGCCTGTGAAAGTGAATGCTCCTTTAACTGCTGCGTCGATGCTTCCAACCCGTGGCCTTGACGCATTGATGCGTTCCAGTGAGCAACCAGCCTAGCCTTTTTTAACTGTTGCGTCGACGCTGCTCCACTGCTGCGTTGACGCATTGGAGTATTTCTGACAAGGCCTCTGCTTCTTGAGTGGCTGAGTTGACGCAGCCTTTGCGTAGAGTTAACGCTGTGAAGAGTATCCGTGGATGCATCTTCACTGGTGCGTGGACGCCTTAAGCTCTAGCGTCGACCCTGTTCCCTTCAGCAACAAGAATGAAGTCATAAGATCTAAGTATGTACATTGTAGTGTATATACTTTGAAAGAAACAGTCCAATGTATATACTTCAAGAACTCTAGACAACGGACGCTGTACAAGCTTTAGGCTTTGAACGCTTGAGCGATGTATAGACTCTGAATCGATAAGGCAGGCTGCACAGACTATGAGAAGGTTGAAGCACTGTGTAGACTTGATGAAGATTGAGGCCGTTGTAAAGACATGAGGTTCAGCTGAGGATGTATGAACTTTGACGAAGTGAAGCAGTGTACAGACTTTGAATCAAACCGATGTATAGACTTGAATGGGCATGGAGTGTATAGACTTGAAGTCTGAAGATGATGTATAGACTTGGTGAACACTGCAACATCAATCGGATGTATAGAGTTGGTGAAATGAAGTCCAGTGTACAGACTTGCAGATACGAAGCCAATGTACAGACTTAGAAGGATTTGAACGGGAGAGTGTATAGACTTGGTTTCTGTAGCAGTGTATAGACTTTAAATGTAGCTAAAGCTTCGAGCGTAGGAATTTGCCAGAATATATAGACTTTCAATGAGGGAGCATTGTGTAGACTTGGGAAGTCTGAGCCAGTGTACAGACTTTGTTACCCAAACGAATGAATAGACTTTGCCACAGTCTAATGTATAGACTTGAAGAAACTGAACTGAAGAGTCGACGCATCAGCTCAAGGAGTTGACGCACTACTGTGTGGATAGAGACAAATATGACTGAAGGGTCGACGCATCAGTACAATGAGTTGACGCACTGCTGTGGAGACTGTGCAGACAGAGTGTAGACAGAATTAAATAGAGCATGTTATCTGACAGCCATATGAACTCCATTCACTTACATGATAAAACATGAATTAATCGAGCAGAAAAAGAAAAGCATTATGATCAGAGAATGACTGAATAATAGCATGATGACACACACAGTAAGATGACTCACAGTGATTAACTCACATCAAAAATCAATCATCAAAACCATCATTAAAACCATCATCAAAATCACAGGGGCACAACAAGGCACAGTTTAGAAAACTCCTGATTTGACTTCCCTTTGAACATATGCTGCTGATCTTTGAACGTGGCTTCAATCTTCACTTGAGCAGAGCTTGAAAGACTTCATATGGATCTTGAGAAACAATATTCTTTCACCTTTTAGCAGCCTTTTCTCGAATCGGTGCTTGCTTGCTTCTTCTTCTTTCCCCCTTGGGCAATCTTCCTTTGAATCCTTGCTTGCTTGCTTCTTTACTTCCTTGGAGGTTGCTAGCTTCATCTTTGGCTTGAAACACCTTGGAGATGGATGAAGAACTTACTAAATAGAGTATGTTTGCAAGAGTTCCCGCAGCCTTCTTCTTGCCTTGATAGCCTCCCTCTTGATCTCTCTTTGTTGGTTGCTTGCTTCTTCACTTGAATGGGGGTATATTGGCTTCAGATTTACCTTCAATGTGTTGAGGAAGGATGAAGAACTTCAGCTCGAAGCACTATTCACGGAGGTGCTACAGTACCCGTGAATCTCCTCTTCTAGCCTCCCTTGATCTCTCTTGATCCCCTTGAAGTATTAGAGTTTCTAACCCTCTTGTATGTGTTTTATAGCATTTGAATGGTCTATAGAAACCCCCCAGACCAGATCCACATTTTGTGGGTGATTGGGTGACTTTAGGATTAAAGGAATCCATGGAGAATGGCTCTTCTCGAAGTGGAAAACAAAGTCAACATATGTTGGCTCGGGGCTGGCGGTCGACCGCTACTGAGAAACCCTGTAGAAATTTGATCCCTGGAATTTTTGGTCGACTTGGGGCGGTCGACCGCTACTGTCGGTCGACCTGGGGCAGTCGACCACCAGTTCTGCAGTATGAGACTTTTCGCGTTTGGCGATTCTGGTTGACCGGAATGACCTAGTCCTGTAAAGTTGAAGTGTTAGCCCAATGAAACACATCCAAATAACAATGACTTTAAGTAAATGTTTATTTCATAGATTTGGGGGTTGGATTTCACTTGGTTTATGTATTAGAAACATCAAGACCATTTGAGCATGTTATCATGATTGGAATGAGAAACTAATGCATATGAAGAGTGAACTTGTAAGTTATCAATCCAAGTTATCATTGTGAACCTCAAATATCATGAATGAAGTTTAGAAATGAGAGGTATATAGAATATCCATGGTGAGATTGATGACTATGACAAGGTAAGAATCTTACCAATGGTTCTTGACAATAAATGACATATACCACCTGTGTTGACCTGTAGAAAAGTAAGGTACTTATCCATACGTACGGTTTATCAGACGACTGCCATGAGTTTGATCCTGCAAGCAAGATAGTCAGGGTTAATACCATGCTCGTTCACATTGAAGAGGTTATGAAACCTCTTGCCTCTTGTAAAACCAACATATGCAAACCAAGCATCAAGGCCATGTAACCGTTGCCATTTCCCATCTCAAACATACATAGATAACAAGAGCATGAGCAATCAACCACAAGTTTAGTTATCATCACTTAATCACACATTAAGTTTAGTTATCATCAAAACCATAACTTAACTATCACAACAATCATCAAAACCATAACTCAACAATCTCCCCCTTTTTGATGATGACAAACTTAGTGATGATGATAAACTTAATGATAAACTTATTAGTGATGATACAACTAATAGAATGGCACAAAAGTTCTTCTCCCCTTCCCTTGTCACACACAATCATCAATGTTTCTCCCCCTTTGACATAATCAAAAAGCGGGATAATGTAAATCTTTCTCCCACAACAACAGTATCAAGCGAGTTGGAAGAAGCCAAATAAGGAAGAGCAAGCTTAACTCCCTTTGAAACAGTAATAGCCCATCTTATCAAATCAGAAGAAGCAAGGGCAAATCATGGATGAAGAAAGTAATATGATTCCAATCAGAGGAAACCAATTTGTGATTATTCTCACAAATCAATTTGATACCATCCAAAATAAATACAGCCAAGCATGTATTGATATCAATTGAAGGTGGTGATTGGCCTCAAGGATATGAAACAGTGGTGGAAGATGTGCACATGATGAGGTGTTCAGCATGATAGCATTCAAAATCTAGATCCCAAGTCAGATTTTCACAACAAACAAGAGCATGAGGGCATATCAAAAGGATTTTGTTTGATTTACAAAGTTTCTGATTTTTGTATTTTGGTTTGAAATGCATGAAACTATGTATATGCTGATGATGACTCATGAAGTGCGCACAATACAACCAAACAGTTACATATAAACATACATGCAATCTCCCCCGTACATATATAAGAAGGGAATAGGTATAAGAAAGATGTAAGAGAGTCATGCTAACTAGAATGCACATGTGTAGCACATGAGAGATTGTACAATCATATAGGAGATTCATGCAATTGCTAAAGTAGTCAATCAATTTTCTGAATACATAATGAATCAAATTTCCGGATGTGTAAGTGAGTAACATGAAAAAGGATAGTTGCAATATGGATATTCAGATTTTCAGATTAACACAAGGAGACAGTTTACAGACTGCACTTCAATTTTGAAAACATCGTATTAGAGACTACGCTCTACCGCAATGAGTTTTCACCAACATTTTTCAACTCAACCAAAATCACATGATAGTCAGAATTTTTCAAGAGTGATCAGGTTCAAATAATTCCTTTTTACGCGAGTAGATGCATGGAGCTCATGCCAGAATCCTCGATTACTCAGAATATTGAACCATTTCACCTCATTTTGAACAGAGATACTAGTCAACACGTTTCAGATATGAACCACATCACGTCTCAGGTGACATGTGCCCAGTTTACTCAGTGAGACTTAACATTGCTCTGCCTTTCATTTTCATTCGAGATTTTTCAAAAAAAGGATAGGTAGGTAACTTTTTCATCAACTGTCTCTTAAACATACATGCAGCAAGTTTAACATCTCGAGAGTGTTGAAAAGAAATTCATATATCCTTATCTTTAACACTCATTTTCATATTTTATGCATGAAGTGTGCGAATTTGATTCAGCATGTATACCAAAAATATCATGAATACATAACAGTGTAACTCCCCCTAAATAGATGCACTTATGAAATATAAACTCTCCCAAAGTGTACAACATGAAACACTCCAATAATGACTCAAATACAGCATTATTTATCAAGAAGACATAAGGCCATAGAAATGCCAAGGGATGGGGGTGAATAGCATATAATATCAAGCAAGCACACAGAGAGAATGTATGCAACATGCAATGCAAATGTGCAACTGATGCCAAACAAATGGATACCAATTTAATGAAGTGAATGCAGTTAATGCATGAGTACTGATGTAATGCAACTTGATCATATAGTAATGAAATGTAACATGCCAAGACAGAATGCAATGTGGTGCAAAACTTCTGATACCAAATGAATGAACTAACTTCAGCTAATGCAAGAATTCATTCTAATGCGTGTAACCTATGCCTAGATGAGCATGTGATGCAAGATGCAAATGTAGTATAGGAGGGCTTGATCTTCAAACCATGAGGCAAATTCCACATTGGAGCATTCACATTATATTAATGTGTCAACAACATTTTTCATGACATGGCCTTTATGAATAAGGGTGCATAAATGATCAAAATTAAGCAATGCAACCCAATTTTCAGAATTGTTCAAAATCAGATATTCAAGAGCATTTCACAAGTTTTGAAATTAGAAATCATCCAGAAGCTAAATGTTTGAATCATTTGATCAGAAACATATTTTCAATTTAAAGAACTCAGCTCAAGGATTCATTCATAACTCCACCAATCATAATTTTCAGGATCTGGTACAAGGTGGAGATTTTAGTCCGAAGACCTAACTCAACGCATAGGGAATGCTTCTAAGTGGATATAATCCACTCTTCCACAGACGCCATTTGATATACCAGATATGTAATTCAATTCAAGTGTGATCATGTAATTCAAATTGAGAATATTCAATATGCAACCACTTCATACACATCTTTCAAGATTTTTAAATTGATTCAATCAATTAGGCACATTCATCACAACATGCTAGTAAATGACAATTCAAGTTTTTAGAATCAATACCTGTCACTTGAGAGTGTCACCAAGTGACAAAGAGGCCATTGCATGAATTTACAAGGTTGAATTACCTTAGTTCAGACGACAAGATTGGAAGCCTTCATGCCCTAAGATCACTAACCCCACGAAGGTTAGTACTTCATATTTTGATTTTCATACCTTTACCTTGAGAATCCATTTTCTTCCAATCCTTCCATCTGCAATCTAAAGAAGAATGAAATTCAGTTTACTCATGAGTGTATTTTTAAAATCTTCTTGCACAATCCCTGCACAATGTTCACAAAAGGCATTATTAGTAGCTCAGAAATGATATCATCCACATATACTCAAACCACTAAAATATCTTTTACCTGATTTATCTTGTGAGAGGTGTTTGATCAACCTTACCTATTTAACTTGTTCTCAATCAAAAGATGCGGGCTTTTCATACCATGCCTTGGGTACTTACTTTAGCACGTACAAGGACTTTCACCAGCTTATGCTTGAGTCGATCCTGGAGGTTTTTCAAGTTCTGGTATCCCATCTCCTGGTGGCAATTGAGAATATTCTCATCATTTTTCATCCTTGCAAGGTATTTGTTCAGTTGATTCGTCCTTCTTGATCATAGCTAACCCAATCTCACTTGTATTCCTAAAAGTATGACCTACATCCAAAGATGAAATGATTTGGTTTGTCAATTTCGATTCAAGTCAAGACTTTTATTTAGCACCTAAAGTCTACTTAAGCACTTCTAGATTTAAATGTATGACAAATTATTTTAACAACCAACATCCTCTAGACAGCTCTAGATGCAATGCATGACTCATGTATGAGCCTAAACATTAAGTTCATATGACGAATGTGGTAGCTCCCCCTTAGTGTGTGCATGAATGCAAGATGTTCATTAACATCTTAATGCCATGTGCAGCCTGTAACTAATTGACTCATAATACCGGCGGAGAACTTAGATCCGAAGATCACCTCACGCGTAGTGATAGCTTTCAGACAGGTTAAACTTATCTTCCACATGTCACCATTTGATATACTATGTAGTCAAGGGTGGTGAAGGTAGGAGGATTGCTATGCATTATGACATGAATTCACAATATTCAACTTATGCAAGACAGTACGTGAAAGTGTATGCAAACTCAATATATGTAGTGAAATCATAATATGAAGAATCTTCAAGCTCTCCTACAACAAGATGCTATATGACAAGTGATATGCGCTCAAACTCAATATATGTAGTGAGATCATGATCTGAAGAATCTTCAAGCTCTCCTACAACAAGATACTATATGACAAGTGATATGCGCACAAATATGCAAACAACTATGAATGAAATGCATGTGCAGACATATGCAAGATTACATGACTATATGACACAAAGTGAGTTAAAACATGACAGAGTCACTACAAAGGTAGGAGGGATATCACCTGATCTTCAAATTCAGTTTTTGATTTTTCTTCCAACCTAACTTATGCCACTTGACCCGTGTGCCTTACCTTCTTGATGAAAATAGATTTCATGCTTTACATTCCCAAGACACACCTGCAAAATAGATTTCTCATTTGCCATTCTTAGGTACCCAAATCCTTTTGGGTCCTTGTGGGTTAGCAGCAACATTTGCACATGGTTTTCACTTTTTGACAGTATTCAAATTATCATTTTTCATCAAAGGACAACCATGCATCAACTCACAATCATACTTAGTATGCCCAGATTCACCACAATAGAAACAACGCACAGAAGCCATTTTCCCATGTGGTCTTTTAGCATGAACATAAGAATTCTCAAATCTATTTCTCCCAAATGAAACCTTTTTTGCATTTTTAAAATCATTCATTTTCTTGCATCCTCTCAAATCATCATTCTTCATAATGAAACAATCATGCATGGTATGTCCAGATTTACCACAGTAAAAATATGAGAGTTTCTTTCTAAGTGGTTGTGTGTGTGTGACAGAAGTATGTTTAACATGCATGGGTGTACTAGCAGTATTTTTAGATTTTTGATGCAAATTGATTTTCTTTGTGGATCCATGTGTGTGTGAAACATGGTTTTCCTTTTTCAGATTCTCATTTGATGTGCTGACTATGCTTGAATTGTGCACAAAGGATGTATAAACTTTATTTTTAAACTTCTTTTTGTTCACAGGATTATAGCCCAGTCCCTCTCTTTGAAAGTTTACTTTCATTCCTAGCAATTTATCCAGGTTATTTTGACCATCCACAAATATAGACAATGAAGCATTCATGTCAAAGATTTCTTTTTCAAGTGATGAAATGTGTAATTCATAGGAAACAATCACATTTTCACAAGAATTGATTTTTTCATTCAAATGTGTATTGATGGTTTTGTGATTTTCCACTTCTTGTTCCAACACATGCACCTTTTCACATTCATCAACAAGTAAGCTTTTTCCTTTTTCAGAAATAAGCAATCTTTCAGAAATGGCATTATTCAACTGTTTCAATCCTTCATTTTCTTTTCTCATGCATGAAATGACTTCTTCATGGTTTTTGATGTCAGTCATAAGAGATTCATTTTCCGTTTTGAATTCCAAGCATTTATTACATGAAGAATTTTCTTTTTAAATTTTTTTAAAGTTTTTCACATTACTTTCAAGTAAGGAGTTCTGAATTAACAAAACACTAATCTCCTTTTCAAGTTTTGAGCATTTATCACAAGAAGCATTCTCAAGAAAAGTATGTTCAGATTTCTTTTTCAATTTTTTATTTTTAGACTTAACTTTCTTGTACTTTTCAGCAAGCTCATCATATGCATTCAACAAATCTTCATAGCTAAATTCATCTACATTATTAGAATCAGAATTTACCTTTGAGCTTGATCCACTTGGTGAGTTTGATCCACTTGGCTGATCACTCCTTTGTTCACTCGTCCCTACCACAAGATATTGGTCTCCATCCTCTTCCCGGATTTTAGTTAGGCCATCCAAGATATCCTTCGCGGATTTGTAATGGGAGACAAAGGGGAAATAATTAGAATCAACTACAGCAATTAGCAACTTTAACACCAAATAATTTTGATCATGTTTAAGCTTTTGATTTTCAGTCCAGACATTTTTATCCTTAGGCAACTCATAAGGACCATATGAAACAAGCTTCCATAGCTTAGAGTCATATGAGTTGACAAGACTGCACATTCTACCTAACCACAAATCGAAATTGCAACCATCAAACACCGGTAGAGAATTCAAAGTATACATAATAGTAGTCATTGATCTGGATCACTCTAGATCGTTAGATCTATAAAAAACAGAGCCTTAGCTCTGATACCAATTGAAATCTCGCGATCAATGACACCCAAGAGGGGGGTGAATTGGGTGTTTATAAATTTTAAAGAAACTTTTGACTTTTTGAAATATATGATAAACACTCTGACCAGGAGGTTGAAAACGGTTCAACTACACATTCAAATACAACGTACCCACCCCTTACATTAGTCGGCAAGACAAATACTGCGTAGTGGAATTAACACCTTTAAACAAGATTGAGAGAATTAACTAAGCAAGGAAGTAGATTCTCTCAATCTCTCCGTTCCCACACGATCATATAAAGGTTATAATAATCAAGCCACACAAATGCTCAAACCAAACCACACAATACAAACCACACTGCACAGTAATTTTTAAGGTGGTTCGGATGCAACGACGACAGTCCTACGTCCACCCCTCACCAAATCCAGTGAGGCTTCGCTCGGGGATAAATCCTCAAACGGAGACGACGCTCCAACCACACACGCAGGACGACGCCTGCCCACACACACACGAGGACGCACCTCAACACACACACACACACACATACGGAGATGAGGTCTCCAACACGATCCAACAAGCGGATCAACAATACACACACACACTGCGACAGATGCAGCACTCCACACACTAAAAAGATCGGATCTAAATAGATCCACACACACACACACGTAGATCTAGGAGGACCTACGCACACACGAATGGAACACCACGACAACCACACACAAACACGGATCTAACAACGATCCACACATACACAAGTTCGCAGTTTATGAGGAACACAAATATAACACCCAAAACACAAAGGCAATGAGGCACAATTTAGAAAACTCCTGATTTGGCTTCCCTTTGAACATATGCTGCTGATCTTCGAACGTGGCTTCAATCTTCACTTGAGCAGAGCTTGAAAGACTTCATATGGATCTTGAGAAACAATATTATTTCACCTTTTAGTAGCCTTTTCTCGAATCGGTGCTTGCTTGCTTCTTCTTCTTTCCCCCTTGGGCAATCTTCCTTTGAATCCTTGCTTGCTTGCTTCTTTACTTCCTTGGAGGTTGCTAGCTTCAGCTTTGGCTTGAAACACCTTGGAGATGGATGAAGAACTTACTAAATGGAGTATGTTTGCAAGAGTTCCCGCAGGCTTATTCTTGCCTTGATAGCCTCCCTCTTGATCTCTCTTTGTTGGTTGCTTGCTTCTTCACTTGAATGGGGGTATATTGGCTTCAGATTTACCTTCAATGTGTTGAGGAAGGATGAAGAACTTCAGCTCGAAGTACTGTTCACGGAGGTGCTACAGTACCCGTGAATCTCCTCTTCTAGCCTCCCTTGATCTCTCTTGATCCCCTTGAAGCATTAGGGTTTCTAACCCTCTTGTATGTGTTTTATAGCATTTGAATGGTCTATAGGACCTCCCCAGATCAGATCCACATTTTGTGGGTGATTGGGTGACTTTAGGATTAAAGAAATCCATAGAGAATGGCTCTTCTCGAAGTGGAAAACAAAGTCAACATATGTTGGCTCGGGGCTGGCGGTCGACCTGTGGAAGCGGGCGGTCGACCGCTACTGAGAAACCCTGTAGAAAATTGATCCCTGGAATTTTTGGTTGACCTGGGGCGGTCGACCGCTGCTGTCGGTCGACCTGGGGCGGTCGACCGCCAGTTCTGCAGTATGAGACTTTTCGCGTTTGGCGATTCTGGTTGACCGGAATGACCTAGTCCTGCAAAGTTGAAGTGTTAGCCTAATGAAACACATCCAAATAACAATGACTTTAAGTAGATGTTTATTTCATATATTTGGGGGTTTGATTTCACTTGATTTATGCATTAGAAACATCAAGACCATTTGAGCATGTTATCATGATTGGAATGAGAAACTAATGCATTTGAAGAGTGAACTTGTAAGTTATCAATCCAAGTTATCATTGTGAACCTCAAATATCATGAATGAAGTTTAGAAATGAGAGGTATATAGAATACCCATGGTGAGATTGATGACTATGACAAGGTAAGAATCTTACTAATGGTTCTTGACAATAATTGACATATATCACCTGTGTTGACCTGTAGAAAAGTAAGGTACTTATCCATACGTACGGTTTACCAGGCGACTGCCATGAGTTTGATCCTGCAAGCAAGATAGTTAGGGTTAATACCATGCTCGTTCACATTGAAGAGGTTATGAAACCTCTTGCCTCTTGTAAAACCAACATATGCAAACCAAACATCAAGGCCATGTAACCGTTGTCATTTCCCATCTCAAACATACATAGATAACAAGAGCATGAGCAATCAACCACAAGTTTAGTTATCATCACTTAATCACACATTAAGTTTAGTTATCATCAAAACCATAACTTAACTGTAGCGCTCGTGCCTTAGCGGATTCGTAGCGGTTCGGATCTAGGCTTTGTCCTGGTCGTTTTGGCTATTTTTGTGGATTTTTAGGCGTTCGTTTGGCATTTATTGTAATTTGTTTAAGATTAATGGCAATTAGAGTTAAGTTTTTAAAAATAATATATATATATATATATATATATATATATATATATATCTCTCTCTCTCTCTCTCTCTTCCCATCGAACTCTCTCTCCCTCACTCGTTCTCTCTCTTCCTCTCTCCCTCTCACGATCTCTCCTCTCCCTCTCTCTCGGATTCGATCCGGACGGGCCCCGATCGAGGCACGGGAGGTACTGTCGGGACGGGCTCGACGCGAGGATTGCGTGGACGCCAACTTTGTCTCGATCCACGTTACGTGGAGGCGTGTGGGGCCGAGAGTAGCCGCGGCGTCCCTTCATCCGTTCGGCACCGAATCGCCGTTTTCGTCGTGATTAAGGTAGGGGGATGGAATCCTTGTCTCGTTAGGATCGCATTGGCATCACATGCACGTCCGTCTAATGTCGTTTTCCTCGATTTCCATGAAAATCCCATGTTAATGTAATTTAGCCATAAATTCTTGAAAATCACTTCATGGGCATCATTTTTATGTTTTGATGTATAGATTAGTTGTAGAATGGTATGGTTTGGTAGGTTTTTCAGCTTTTCCATGTTTTCCCGTCGATCCGGCTCGACCGGGAGGGAGTTCGGTTTTGAACCCGACCCGTCCATAACCCAGACAGTGTGACGGTCCTATTAGGAGCCGTCACATTGGTAACGGTCCTCATGGGATGCGTTACAATCCTGTGACGAACGTAAGTAGGTGCGTCACAGTTTGTGTAACGGTCGAGCCCACGACCGTTACATTTCATTTGACTATAGTTGACATAGTAAGGTAGTTGGCCTGACAGTCCGTCGGGCGGCCGTCAGGGCCTCGTGACGCGCCTCTGGGCATGCGTCACACCCTGCCTGATCGTTGTAGAAAACTCTTATTTTTATAGCTCGCGTGGCGTAACGGCTCAGGGGAGGCGCGTTACATTTGCGTAACGCCCCTGCCCTGGCGCGTTACAGCCTGGACCTGACGGCCCGCCTGGGACGCGCCACAGACTTGTAGCGCACCCTTCCACGACCGTCACACCCTGTGACGCGGCAGACCTAGACCGTTACATTCCCCTAGTTTTTAAAAGCATGCATGGTCAATTTCTAATGCATTCCACGATATATATGTGCCATGTTTAAATTGTTTTATGAACGATGGCTTGTTATTAGATCCCGATGGAATTACTTTCTCTTTCCTTGTGATGGAACCACTAGTCGTAGCCCAGCGACTGAGCGTGTCGTCCCACCCGGGAGAGGTGGAGGGGTGTTCCCAATGAACGGTTTGTAAGCTAGTTACCGTGGGCCCCTGCGGTTACCGTTGCGTCTAACGGGGGGGGGGGGGGGAACTAGCTAGAGACCTGGCTCTAGGCAGGAGTCAGTGTGTGCACACGTGGTCGGAGACTCGGACTGGCACTGACGAGTGTCGCTCTGACTAGTACTTGGTTTGGTCCTGTTACGCCTCTCGCTTGTCACGTTCCAGACTTGCGCGTTACCGAGACGCAGTATAAGTCATCGGTGGACGCATCTGGTCTTGTTCTTCTAGTGGGTCGCTCCGTCTCTCACTTCACTTGGTTAGTGATAGTTCATTCTGTTGGTATATTTATTTCCTGTTGTTATTATTTATTAATTTGTGCATCTGCCTGGTTATTATTTAAATGCATGCTCTAATTGCTTTTACATTTACCTGCTTGTCTGCTTAGTTGAGGTAGGGATCCGCGTGACCCCTACTGAGTCTGGCTGTGACTCATTCTTCCTTCTTTCAGGTGAGCCGCCCCAGTCGTCCGTCGGTCCTTCTCGTGGTTGTGCCGACCGTCGTTAGAGTGCCAACTGTTGTCGGTTTGTCTTTTTGTTCTTTTGGGCCGGGGTATGTCCCGTGTAGTTGTACAGTGGACCTCTGTTATTTGTGAATCTGGACTATTGTATATGTTTTACCACTCTGATATTTTAAATTGCTTCCGCACTTATTTATTAATTACTGTCCTAATTAATATTGCGCGTCTGCGGTCTCAATTCGTTATGCAACTCCTCAGCAAACTCCACTAACCCTTCAGGGGCCTCATAAGCCTCTTGGGTGGCTTCCCCAATTCTTGGTATCGGTGTATCGATGTTATCGGTATATCGGTATCCGGAGCTCTGGGTCGTCACAGTTGGTATCCGAGCGGTGTTGGGGATTTGTGTTAGGAATTGAAACTCGTGCTGGTCCAGAACAAGTCCACTGAGTCGTCTATTGCTGGCTTAGGATGTTTCTCGTGATTACTGATGGTTTTCCGTTATCGTGTGTTTCCTAGATTCCAGATGTTACCTCATGGATGGAAGAAAGCTCGGGCTCCTTGGGAGGAGAGTGGCACTTCCTCTGCCCCAGCTGTGCCAGCTTCTGTCAACCCTGCTCCGCGTGAAGAAGTGCCTGGTGGCCGTGGTAGAGCGTTAAAGGAATTCATGCTGTTCCACCCATCGACTTTCGAGGGTCAATCAGATCCGGAGGCAGCTAGATCGTGGCTCGATGCCACTGAGTGCATGTTCTAATCGATGGAGTGCGTGGATGATGAGAGAGTCATGTTGGCTACTTATCAGCTTCAAGGTACCACACGCACGTGGTGGACTACAGAGTGGGAGGTTGCCTTCTGTTCCCGTTCGCTTCGACAAATCACCTGGGCAGAGTTCGTTGCTACTTTCGAGCGTGCTTACACTCCAGCCTGCCTTAAGTTAGCAAAGATGTACCAGTTTTTGGAGCTGACGCAAGGTGACATGACTGTGTTGCAGTACCGAGATAAGTTCATTGAATTGGGTAGGTACGCGCCCCATATTTTTGCTGATGAAGCTATGAAGACTCAGCAGTTTCTGCGCGGACTGAAAGCGGAATTGAGCCAGCCATTGTTCGCTACCCGAGTGTCTGAGTTGGATTCAGCGTACCAGGCAGCTGTTGCAGTGGAGATGGAAATGGCGAGGACTCGAGGGCTTTCTCAGGCCAGAATGGTGCAGCCGACTGTGTAGTTTCAGCCGACTTACCAGCCGTCTGTCTTAGGAGTTCCTTCTGCCGTTCCTGCTGTCAGCGGTGTTTCTTCTTCTCCTGACTCCCATTTCCGGCAATTCAAGAATAAGAAGTCGAAGAGGAAGTTTGAGCATTCGGTGCCTTCCGATCCGAGTCAACTGTCCGTTCCTTCTGTTCAACCGTGCCAAGATTTTTCCGGTAGTCAGCAGCGTCCGTGTCCGAGGTGTGGTGGCAGTCATCCAGGCGTGCCGTGTTCTTTACCGATCGTCTGTTACCGCTGTGATCAGCCGGGTCACGTAGTCCGAGACTCTCCGCTGAAGCTGAAGCCGGTGCAGTTCTCGCAGTTTACCCAACCATCGCAGCCTCAGTTTCGTCTTCCTCCACCGCCTCAACCTCAGCCGTCTTATCTACCTGCTCCAGTTCCTTCCCAGCAGTCTTCTACAGCCGGCTGTCCTCTGAGAGGCAGGGTCACTCACATCACTCGTGCAGAAGCTGTGGCAGCTAATCTGGTAGAAGGTACGGTTTCGATTTTTAGTCGTCCAGCTCATGTTCTTTTCGATTCTGGTGCAACTCATTCTTTTGTGTCCGAGGATTTTCTTGCTTGCATTGGGGAGCCAATGACCGAAGTGTCCTGTAACTTGCTCGTGGAGTTACCCTCTGGAGATTTCATGTCCACTCCAGTGTGCCTGGAAGATTCCCCTATTGTCATCAGCAATCGGCAGATGCCTGTGAAGCTTTATGCATTGAAATTGGCCGAATATGACGCTATTCTAGGCATGGATTGGCTGGAATTTTATGGTGCCGTGGTTGACTGCAGATACAAGCGAGTCTATTTTATGCCACGCGGGAAGCCAACCTTTTATTTCCAAGGTATGCTTTAATTTTGCAGTTGCCTCCTTTTGCCTTCTGTTTAAATTTCGAGGATGAAATTTCTTTAAGGAGGGAGGGACTGTAGCGCTCATGTCTTAGCGGATTCTTAGTGGTTCGGATGTAGGCTTTGTCCTGGTCGTTTTGGCTATTTTTGCGGATTTTTAGGCGTTCGCTTGGCATTCATTGGAATTTGTTTAAGATTAATGGCAATTAGAGTTAAATTTTCAAATAATATATATATATATATATATATATATATATATATATCTCTCTCTCTCTCTCTCTCTCTCTCTCTCTCTCTCTCTTCCCATCGAACTCTCTCTCCCTCACTCGTTCTCTCTCTCCCTCTCTCCCTCTCACAATCTCTCCTCTCCCTCTCTCTCGGATTCGGTCCAGACGGGCCCCGATCGAGGCACGGGAGGTACTGTCGGGACGGGCTCGGCGCGAGGTTCGCGTGGACGCCAGCTTTGTCTCGATCTACGATACATGGAGGCGTGTGGGGCCAAGAGTAGCCGCGGCGTCCCTTTGTCCGTTCGGCACCGAATCACCGTTTTCGTCGCGATTAAGGTAGGGGGATGGAATCCTTGTCTCGCTAGGATCGCATTGGCATCACATGCACGTCCGTCTAATGTCATTTTCTTCGATTTCCATGAAAATCCCATGTTAATGTAAGTTAGCCATAAATTCTTGAAAATCACTTTATGGGCATCATTTTTATGTTTTGATGTATAGATTAGTTGTAGAATGGTATTGTTTGGCAGGTTTTTCAGCTTTTCCATGTTTTCCCGTCGATCGGCTCGACCGGGAGGGAGTTCGATTTTGAACCCGACTCGTCCATAACCCAGACAGTGTGACGGTCCTACCAGGAGCCATCACATTGGTAACGGTCCTCATGGGACGCGTTACAGTCCTGTGACGGACCTAAGTAGGTGCGTCACAGTTTGTGTAACGGTCGAGCCCACGACCGTTACATTTCATTTGACTATAGTTGACCTAGTAAGGCGGTTGGCCTGACGGTCCGTCGGGCGGCTGTCAGGGCCTCGTGACGCGCCTCCGGGCGTGCGTCACACCCTGCCTGATCGTTGTAGAAAACTCTTATTTTTATAGCTCACGTGGCGTAACGGCTCAGGGAGGTGCGTTACGTTCGCGTAACGCCCCTGCCCTGGCGCGTTACAGCCTGGACCTGACGGCCCGCCTGGGACGCGTCACAGACCTGTAGCGCACCCTTCCACGACCGTCACACCCTGTGACGCGGCAGACCTAGACCGTTACATTCCCCTAGTTTTTAAAAGCATGCATGGTCAATTTCTAATGCATTCCACGATATATATGTGCCATGTTTAAATTGTTTTATGAACGATGGCTTGTTATTAGATCCCGATGGAATTACTTTCTCTTTCCTTGTGATGGAACCACTAGTCGTAGCCCAGCGACTGAGCGTGTCGTCCCACCCGGGAGAGGTGGAGGGGTGTTCCCAATGAACGGTTTGTAAGTTAGTTACCGTGGGCCCCTGCAGTTACCGTTGCGTCCAATGGGGGGGGGGGAGAAACTAGCTAGAGACCTGGCTCTAGGCAGGAGTCAGTGTGTGCACACGTGGTTGGAGACTCGGACTGGCACTGACGAGCGTCGCTCTGACTAGTACTTGGTTTGGTCCTGTTACGCCTCTCGCTTGTGACGTTCCAGACTTGCGAGTTGCCGAGACGCAGTATAAGTCGTCGGTGGACGCATCTGGTCTTGTTCTTCTAGTGGGTCGTTCCGTCTCTCACTTCACTTGGTTAGTGATAGTTCATTCTGTTGGTAGATTTATTTCCTGTCGTTATTATTTATTAATTTGTGCACCTGCCTGGTTATTATTTAAATGCATGCTCTAATTGCTTTTACATTTGCCTGCTTGTCTGCTTAGTTGAGGTAGGGATCCGCGTGACCCCTACTGAGTTTGGCTGTGACTCACCCTTCCTTCTTCCAGGTGAGCCGCCCCAGTCGTCCGCCGGTCCTTCTCATGGTTCTGCCGACCGTCGTTAGAGTGCCAGCTGTTGTCGGTTTGTCTTTTTGTTCTTTTGGGCCTGGGTATGCCCCGTGTAGTTGTACAGTGGACCTCTGTTATTTGTAAATCTGGACTATTGTATATATTTTACCACTCTGATATTTTAAATTGCTTCCGCACTTATTTATTAATTGCTGTCCTAATTAATATTACGCGTCTGCAGTCTCAATTCATTATGCAACTCCTCAGCAAACTCCACTAACCCTTCAGGGGCCTCATCAGCCTCTTGGGTGGCTTCCCCAGTTCTTGGTATCGGTGTATAGATGTTATCGGTATATCGGTATCCGGAGCTCTAGGTCGTCACAATCACAACAATCATCAAAACCATAACTCAACATATGGTTTATTGGATTACATTTCATTCGGATCTGAGTTGCTAGTGAAGAAGTGTCGACCTCTTTCTTGAGGAGTGTCGACCTGTCTGGACTGAGCATCAAGTTCCAACGCTTCTTCTTGTGCCATTCCTATCTATTCCGCTGCCCCGTGTGCCTTAGTGTTTTATTTGCTTAACGGAGTGGTTAATGCTCAATTTCTCCCATAGTTTAAATCGGCCATAGTTTGTCACCGGATCTATTCAACCCCCCTTCTACATCCGGTTGCACCACTCGGGACATATCAATTGGTATCAAAGCATACCATTATTTCTAACAAACCAGATATGCAAATTGGATTCCGTCAGCTAACAAAAAATTACTCATTCTTTCTTATATAAACCATCTTAACCTGATTTATTCCTATATCAAAGAGGGTCTTGTTACTTTGAATCTAAATTCATGTATATTCATTGATTTTATAAGTCAAAATCTTGCCAAAATAAAAATATAACAAACACTCACCTGAGGGGGCTGTGCCATGGTTGAGGGTGCTCCATGAGGGAGAATTCTTGCCTGGGAGAGGAGGCCAGCGAGTGCTTGCAAGATGCGCCCCTCCTGACTTGACATCTCTGTCCTCATCTGTCGCTGCAAATCAGACATCTCTACTCGGATGATGTCTCTAACGTCGCCGGGAAAAGTACTAGGGCCGGGTGGGGGCGTACTAAAGGCACTGGTACTGGTCGGGGCAGCGCCTGAACTCGCACACGATGATATCACTGTCCTAGTCTCCAGGCTCTGCCCAAAACCATATAGCCGGCCTTTCTTCGGTACGCCAGCAGCTGCCACCCCTGCCTGATCTAACTCCGGCTGCTGCGCATCTCCCTCCCCGTACTTCTCCGTCACATGTCTGCTATATATTTTCTACAAGTTGAATAAAAAAACTTGAAAATTTCATATGAATCAATCATATTTAAATGAAAAGAAAAACTTGCATATGTATATAAACTTACCGCTACTGAGCGGGGTCTCTCACTAACAAACTAGTATGTTCCCTTCTTTTTGTGTGTTCTATCGAACACCTCTAGGAACGACGGAGCTCGATTGAGCTCCACGGCCTATTTTGCAATTCATAGTAAAAAATGTCATATATATGAATAAATCATAAGTGGGATAAATTGAAACATTACTTACCAATTTTTGTTTATGGGTCGCGAAGAGACGGACCCACTCGTATGCACATTTGCGTCTAGTTGTAACGCCCTATTTGCTGCTACTTTTTGGGACTTTTCTATCCACTTGGGCTCGACCCATTTGTCACAAACAAAGTCCCAATACTCCTTCCTCATCCAAAGAGGGCGATGCTCCTTCCATAGCTACCGGTCTTGGCTCCCACCAGTTTTTTTTTGAGCCCTTACTCGGGCCTCATGCAATGTCTTTCGATAATTTGTCTGCACAATAGCCTCCCAGACAGAACGAGCTCTCGCTGCGTCCTGTCCACTCATGAATTGATAAGTTCGCTGTAAATAAATTAAGTTATATGGGTTAGTATACTATTCTGAATTGAGTTTGGGAAAGACGTGAATTAAATAATTAAATTACTTACTGTAAAAATGTTGAACATTAAACTACAGACGCTGATAGAAAATTCTTTGAAAGACATTGCCGGCCCGGGAACATGTGCAATTAATAGTCTCATAGAATGACGGAGAGCCCCGGTAGGTTCTAATTTATCACTGCAATTAAAAATGTTAAAATAGTTGGCATTAGATAGTTGAAGGATAAATAATGAATATAATTCATAACCATATAAATTTATTCGGAGATCCCGCATGGCAGACGTCCATCATGGGCCCCGCCTCCCTCGCCCTCGTGAGGACTGCCGACATCCTGTAGCGGCTGGGTGGAGGAGCCGATAAGGGCACTTGGGCTTGTAAGAATTAAATCACGTAAGCATAACATTTAATCAAATAATATTTGGCTATAAATTGAAAGAGATATACCTATAGCGGGAGGTGGTGGGGGTGTGCCGTGCACACCTGGTGGGAGGGCACTGGGACCTGTAAGAATTAAATGTCATAAGTATAACATTTAATCAATAAATATTTTGCTATAAATTTAAATAGACATACTTGTAGCGGGAAGTGGTGGGGGTGTGCCCTGCACATCCCAGTGCCCTCCCACCAGTTGTGTAGGGCACACCCCCACCACCTCCTACTATAGATATGTCTCTTTCACTTTAAATGTCATAAGCATAACATTTAATCAATAAATATTTTGCTATAAATTTAAATAGACATACCTGTAGTGGGAGGTGATAGGGGTGTGTCCTGCACAGATGGTGGGAGGGCACTGGGACCAGTAAGAATTAAATGTCATAAGTATAACATTTAATCAATAAATATTTTGCTATAAATTTAAATAGACATACCTGTAGCGGGAGGTAGTGGGGGTGTGCCCTGCACAGTTGGTGGGAGGGCACTGGGACCTGTAAGAACTAAATATCATAAGTATAACATATAATCACACAACATTTCATTACATTTTCAAAATAGACATACCTGTCTGCTGCGGTGGTGGCGGTGTGCCATGTGCAGCTGGTGAGCCAACACTCAGACTTGTAATAAATAAATCTTTTAAGCTGATATATAATTAATACACTTATATAGCTAAATATTTGAATAGATATACTTGTGCCCGAAGTAGACGCTAAAGAGGAGGGAGTAGAGCCCCTCCTATTGCCCTATCTCCTCCCACTCCCACTACAACCTCCTCGGACCATCTCTTTATTAAGAATAATAAAATTAACACATATTAATCCATAATTATATAAGATTTATAAATGTCATTAAAAATTATGTAAAAATGTAAAAATATCTTACTAAATTATCAAATATTATCCAGCCCAGCCCATGTTGATGATATATCTAACTCAGCCTCATCTTCGTCATCCGTAGTAGCCTCATCAGATTCAAACTCTTCTTCTTCATCGGACTCCTCCTCCCCCATAACATCATCATTTAGCTCCGTCGGATCGACTTCTTCCACTTCATCTTCCGTATGTAATGACAGTGGCTCATCAGATTCATCCAAATGAAGATGTGTGGAACGTACAACGCCAACTTCGTCTGATTGAATATATTCGGCAATGGCATCCTCTGAGACAGTTTCACTTAGATTCAACTCATAAGTGGGAAAAAGTCTTGCTTTAACCCTGCAAACTGCCCACCAATCTTTATTCATGGACGATGAATAGCTTGAATAATACACTTGCTGGGCTTGTGCGGCCAAAATGAACGACTCATATGTATTAAGTTTAGACCTATGTTTGACATCGACAATCCCATATGTTGTGTCATGTCAAACAGAATTAGGATCAAACTAATGACACTTAAATAGGAATACATGATTATCTTCTCCCAGATATTACAATTCTATGACTTCCTCAAGAATACCATAGTAGTCCAATTCATTTTCATTGTATACACTTCCCTTAACACATACGTCACTGTTCATCGTAGACTTATTTCATCCATAATCCCTCATGTGAAATCTATATCCATTCATAATATATCCTGGATAGGCACGTGCAACTTTTGAGGGGCCACAACTTATCTCCTGTACTCTTTAATCAGTAATAAGACCTTATCCAACCTATATGTAAATCAAAGTAGTTAAAATATTAACATTTACCTCAACAGAAGTAAATAGAAATGTATATATTGAACGATCGACACTAACTCGATATCTCAGCCATCTGGCAAAAAACTTCACGCGTTCTTTCTCAACCTCCACATCCTGGATATTTGGATATTTTTGTAGTAATTCTGAATCAAATTATCTGGAATATGAATACACTACTACCTTAAATGGCAAGAAGAAGGATAAACAACTTATGTACATAAGGAAATGTGTGTTAAGAACTTACACAACATAGGGTTCAATCTCAGTACAATTCAGAAGAATATATATCTCAGTAGCGTACAACTCTCTATCTTCAAGAGTGCGAGTCAAGCAATGTCCGAACGTACGTCTAGGATGCTTAAATATAGAGAGCCAATCGGACAAATCAGCAACTCTCCCATCATCATTACATGGAGGTCGAGTACGAAGAGTTTGAATCTTTGGCTCAAAGTACATCGAACAGAAGTTTAAAATTTCTTCAATAATATATGCCTCAATAATCGAACCCTCCACCTTTGCCTTGTTGTGAACTTTCATTTTTACTTCATGCATGCACCTACAACAACAGTTCAGATGACAATGAAATACATATCGTACACCTTTAGCGGCCAAAATAAAAAATATTCTCACATACCTCTCAAATGGATACACTTATCGAAATTGTATTGGCCCTCCGACTATAGCCTCGTATGGTAAATGGATAATCAGGTGCTCCATCAAATCAAAGAATGCCAGAGAAAATATCTTCTCTAGCTTGCAAACGGTCGTGAGCACATTTTTTTCGATAGTTTGTACATCCTGAAGTCTGAGTTCTGATGCACATAAAATCTTGAAAAACTGACTCAGGTCGATCAATGCTCCCCATATAGGCTTTGACAACAAGCCACAGAATGCAATGTGCACCAGCCTCTCCATGAACACTTGACAGTCATGACTTTTTAGTCCATATATTTTTCCCTCATTAACATTCACACAATGGGCTATGTTGGACACATATCCATATGGAAATCTCAACTGTTTCAACCACTAGCACACTTTCTTGTTCTGTGTATCACTAAGCTTAGGCTACACAATTTTTTCATGTACGTTCTACAGTTCCAGTTCTTGACATTTACAAAGCATCTTTAAGTCCATACGTGCTTTGGCGTTGTCCTTTATTTTACCTTTTATGTTCAGGATCGTGTTGAGCACATTATCAAAAACATTCTTCTCGATATGCATGACATCCAGATTGTGTCGTACAAGAAGAGTTGACTAATAAGGTAATTCCTAGAAACTACTTTTCTTGTTCCAGTTGTGATCCTTTCCAAATCTAGGGAGTTTTTGTGTACTACCGGACAGTTGTACTACATCTAGTAAATTTTACACCCGTGTCGCCATATGTCGACCAAACACCTGTTGTAAGTTTGCTTCATCTATTTCAACAGTATTTTTATGAATTGAGTCCTTTTGCATTCGGAAAGGATGGTCACTTGGTAGAAACCATTGATGACAATCAAACCAGCATACTTTCCCACCATGTTTCAATACAAATGATTTAGTATCTTCCATACAATAAGGATATACTAACCTCCCTTGTGTGCTCTAACCAGATAGCATTCCATATGCAGGGAAGTCACTTATTGTCCACATCAGTGTAGCCTTCAAAATAAAATTTTGCTTCCTAGATGCATCATAAGTAATAACTTCATCAATCAACGATCTGAGATATATGTCTAATTTCTTTCCTCGACTTTTTGGACCAGGAATTACTAAGGATAAAAATAGATTTTCTCACTTCATGCACATGTTCGGTGGAAGGTTGTACGGTGTCATGAACACTGGCCAACAAGAGTAAGATGCCATTGAACCACCGAATAGATTAAAACCATCTGTGCATAAACCTAACCTAACATTACGTGGCTCCCTTGAGAAAGCAAAATGAGTACGGCTGAAGTGAGTCCAAGATTCGTCATTGGCAGGATGACTGATTATATCATCGACACGACGTACTCTTTCGCTGTGCCATGTCATATGTCGAGCCGTCTTTGAGGACATATACAGCCACTGCAGCCTAGGTGTAAGAGGGAAGTATCGAAATGCCTTGTAAGGTACATCTTTTTGATTTGAATTGTCCCTTCTCTTAGGTTTGAATCTGTCATGATGACAAATAGAACATGATATCTTACCTGCATCCTCTTTGTAATATAACATACAGTGATTCGGGCATACATCTATTTTCACATATCCAAACCCTATCTCATTGACCATCTTTTTTGCACGGTAAAAAGTTTCAGGCAACTTCTCGTCTTGAGGCAACATACTCTTGATCAAGAGGAGGAGACGGTCAAAATAAGTCTCACTAATGTGAAATTCAGATTTCAAGTTCAACAACTGTGAGACCGTAGATAACCGAGTGTGCTTTTCACAACCATCCCACATCGGCTCATCAACATCCCTGATTAGTTGATAAAATCTTTCGGCTGTCTTATTCGGCGCTTCTTCCATGTATGCATGTTCTTCATGAACATTAAAAGTAGGACCAACAGCATTTACAACCATATCCATGTACCCACTTATGCCTGTAACATTGTCGGGCTCATACGACAAGACATGCACACAATGACACGTCCAATTCATATAACCGTCCATGAACCCTTTCTTGTACAAATGATGTTGCACAACCCATGGTGAACGCCACCTCAAGTTTCTACAACCTGAACAAGGGCATCAAATGTGACTGTCGCGGTCTATTGCTGCATTTGGATTCCTCAATGCAAAATGAATGAAACTCTCAACTCCATGCTTAAACTCAACAGACACCACCCTGTCAACTATTCTATGATACATCCATGAACGATCTGTCAACATTTTACCTGCACCCACTAAATGTTAATACACAAATAACTTTGAAATCATTACTCCTAAAAATAAGCCTGACCCTTTCCTCACATCGTTCGCCATAGACCATTTGCAGAGGAAGGGTGTATTATTTAGATTATCACTTTTTAACCCATCCATGAAGGTTTGATCGCACAATCACTTAGTATATGTGTTGTACGATTTGCTAAAAATTTTGAGAGCATCTCGTCACACTTCTCTGATATACCAAAAATATTTATTGATTAAGAAAATTTCTTAAACACTTACTAGTAAGTGGTTAAGAAAATACTCAAAATCAATAAAGGTAAACTAAAGAAGAGTGAGAAGACGCAACCGAAATTCTCAACAAATTATACAAACGCATATAGTAAATGACTGCCTAAGTGCGATCAAACATTCATAGACTGTCTAAATAAGAAAATTCAAGACTTTGAGGTAGATATATACATTCTCGTAAAAAAAGAGAGAACATACACATCAATCCTAAAGTCTTGAACGAGAAGGTTCATTGACACGGGTTTAACACGCTCTCCTGAGGTGCGTGTAATGTTAGGTGACACCCACACACCTCAGATAACAAGAAATACCCCATGTAATTATATAACACAAAATTAAATAACATCTCACTTATCATTATGCATACATTAATTAATTAAATAAAATCTAATTTAAAAAATATTCAAATGAAGAACATCAAAGCTAAATAATGTAAATAGAAGAAATCACCAAGGAGAAGACACAAAGAAATCCCCCCCAACCCCCCCAAAAAAAACCATACCCCCTCCCCTTTCCTGGACGGACCCCCTCCCCTCCCCCCCATCAAAGACCCACCCACACCGGACCTATCCCTGGGTAGGTCGACCTACCCCTGGGTGTAGATCGACCTACCCTTGGGTATGCTAGGGGTTCGGTCGACCTATACCCAGGGGTAGGTCGACCTACCCCTGGGTAGGTCAATCGAACCCCTTACTTCCTTTTTTTATTCTTATTATTTATATATTTTTTATTTATATATTTTCTTATTTCATTGTTTCATCTGGTATGCCCACTTCACATGCATAGGGCATGTAGTAATCGGTAAATTTACTCCTCCAATTAATGTTCCAAATCTTGACTATAGTAATTTTCTTCAAGATATTTCTTACAATGCTGAACATGGCATATATTGATGGCAAATAATTAAGAATCGCCTGACATGGCTGAAATAGAATCCATTACGTACCCATGAATACATGCAAGGCCATCATATATATAATCAAAATTAACAATAGAATAAGTGTGAAATTTATATTTGAGGAGCAAATAGATCTATTGTGATCACTTGACAGCTCATAATAATTGGCTGAACGTGGCCTGGTTGGTATCTAGTCGGGTGGGAGGGTTAAGTGGATTTAGGGGATCCTTCCTTGTATACGACGCTGTATGTTAGGTGTCAACACCTCCCCACCCTCCCCTCCCCTAGTCCTCTCCCATCCCCTCCCACCCCCACCCTCCCGTCCCCTCCCCTCCCTTCTGTGCCCCCCCTCCCCTCCACACCTTCCCGTCCCCCACTGACTCCCTCACCCTCCCATCCCCTTCCCTCCCGAATGTGCCCCCCTCCGTCTCCCGAACCCCCGCCCCCTGCCCCATTATTAATTGAAAAGGGGGGAAGGCATGATAGATCGAGAGGGACTGCGAGAGATAGTTGTGAACTGTGTGTGTGTGAGAGAGAGAGAGAGGAGGAAGGGTGGGGGAAAGAGAGAGAAGGGGGCAAGGGGAGAGAAGAGATAGACAGGCAGAGAGAGGGGGTAGGAGAGAGAGAGAAGGTGGGTCTCACTGTGAGTGTGAGAGAGAAATAGAGAGAGAGAGAGAGAGGATGGGCGGGGGAGAGAGAAGAGGGAGAGAGAGATGAAGATAGAAGGGGGCCGCCTAGGCACCGCTTTGGGTGCCTAGGCTACCAAAGCGGCACCTTGGCCCGCCATTTTTCAGTCCAATAAGGCATGGGCTCGCCTTGTCTTCAAAAAATTGCCTTCCCACCTAAGCGGGTGCCTTGACAACTATGCCACTGCCCTCCCCATCTGACCCCCCTCCCCTTGACGCCGGCTGCGGCGGAAACCCCCCCTCCCTAATCGATCGACGCCCCCTCCCCTCCCCTCAAGAACCCCCTGCCCTCTCCACCATACGCCTCCCCCTTCCTCTCCCAAACCCCCTCCCTTACCCACCCTCCCCTCCTCTCCCATCCCCTCCCATCCCCCACCTACCCCCCACCCTCCCCTCATGTCGCCTACATACCCCCCACCCTACCATCCGTGGTCCCCCCTCTCCTCCTCTCCTTTCCCCTCCCCTCCCCTCCCCCACCAAACCCCTCACCTCCCACACTGGACCCCGTCTCCTCCCCTACCCCCCATATTTGATCTATCCCTCTCTCACTGGCGTGCACACACACACACCCCGGACGGAACAAGGCCACCCACCCCACCCCCTTCCACGACCCTTCTATATCTCATCTAATAAATAATAAATTTATTAACACACATAATAATAAATAATGAATTCAAGAAATAAATTTTTATCTGATTAAATAAATTAAAATTAAATATTAAAATTAAAAACATTTTACTAACCGTTTATTAATAGAAATATCTCTAGAAATAAAGAATAAAGTCTGTTGTTGTCCTCGACACTAATAGCCCTGCACGAAAAATTGATCAATGTGAGAGGCAAATACAAAGAGGGTGAATGAATGGGAGGGGGGTCTTGCCCATCTATGTGGGTGACATTGAGAGAGAGAGAGAGAGCAAGAGAGGGAGACAGTGTGAGGGAGAGGGAGACGGAGGGGATCGAGCTGCACCCCCCCTTTGTGAGTGCGTGTGTGTGTTAGAGAGAGAGGGAGAGGGAGGAGGGGGGAGACTGAGAGAGGGAGGAAGGGAGAGGGAGAGGGAGGGGGTCGAGCACCCCCCCTCTGTGTGTGCGCGTGTGTGTTACAAAGAGAGGGAGAGGGAGGGGGTCGAGCACCCCCCTCTGTGTGTGCGTGCGTGTGTTATAAAAAGAGGGAGAGGGAGTAAGGGAAACCGAGAGAGGGAGAGGGAGATAGGGAGAGGGAGGGGGTCGAGCACCCCCCCTCTGTGTGTGTGTTACAGAGAGAGGGAGAGGGATTAAGGGAGACCGAGAGAGGGAGAGGGAGATAGGGAGAGGGAGAGGGAGGGGGTCGAGCACCCCCCCTCTGTGTGTACGTGTGTGTGTTATAGAGAGAGGGAGAGGGAGTAAGGGAGACCGAGAGAAGGAGAGGGAGAGGGAGATAGGGAGAGGGAATGTGTCGAGCACCCCCCTTCTATGTGTGCATGTGTGTGTTACAGAGAGAGGGAGAGGGAGTGAGGGAGAGGGAGATAAGGAGAGGGAGAGGGAGGGGGTCGAGCACCCCCCCTCTGTGTGTGCGTGTGTGTGTTACAAAGAGAGGGAGAGAGGGAGACCGAGAGAGGGAGAGGCCCTTTGTGTGTGTGTGCGTGTGTTAGAGAGAGAGGGAGAGGAATTGAGGGAGACCGAGAGAGGGAGAGGCCCTCTGTGTATGCGTGCGTGTGTTAGAGAGAGAGAGAGGGAGTGAGGGAGACCGAGAGAGGGAGAGGCCCTCTGTGTATGCGTGCGTGTGTTAGAGAGAGAGAGAGGGAGTGAGGGAGACCGAGAGAGGGAGATAGGGAGATAGGGAGAGGAAGAGGGATGGGGTCGAGCACCCCCCCTCTGTGTGTGTGTGCGTGTGTTAGAGAGACAGAGAGAGGGAGAGGGAGTGAAGGAGACTGAGAGAGGAGGAGGGAGAGGGAGAGAGGGAGAGGGAGGCAGAGGGGGTCGATCGGGCACCCCCTCTCTGAGTGTGTATGTGTGTTAGAGAGAGAGGGAGAGGGAGGGAGGGAGACCGAGGGAGAGGGACAGGGAGGGGGTCGACCGGTCGCCCCCCTCTGTGATGTGAGTGTATGCGTGTGTTAGAGAGAGGGAGAGGGAGAGGGAAGGAGGGAGACCGGAAGAGGGAAACCCAGAGAGGGAGAGGGAGAAAGACGGTGAGAGAGGGGGATCGAGGCCGCCTTATCGGAGGGGGTGACGCCATCGCTCCGATGGGGCTGGAGGAAGAGAGAGAGGAGGATGCCGCCGGGGTCACTGAAGAGAGGGGGGAGAGGGAAACACCACAGCCGCGGTCGTAGGAGAGAGAGGGAAGACCACCGCCGCGGTCGCCAGAGAGAGAGGGAGAGGGAGAGAGAGGGGGAAAGTTTCGAACGGGAGGGAGGAGTAGAATTGATTTCGACAAATTTTTATTAATTTTTGACAGAATTTACGATCGACATCAGTCCGTCGAAAAAATTAGTCAAATTTTGAGACAAAAATATAGTTGTCATAAATTCCATCTGAACTTCAGACGATTTTTCTAACGGAATTTAATCCGTTGAAAGTTACGACGGACTTTCCGACAAATACAGACAGAATTTTTGATAGAAAATTATCTGTCAGAAATGTCCATCGCTAAATCCACTTTCTCTTGTAGTGAAATACAGGTGGTGTGGCCTACGCGGCCGTTACAAGTAAAATAGAAGTGGTTAATCAGAATTACCATAATTAAGAAACTATTTAATCAACAACGAGAGATACAAATTGAGGCTGAATAAAAAGTGCCTGTATGGGTCTACAGTGGGAGTGGCAGTGGTAGTGGTAGCGGTGGCGGTGTGCCCTGCCCTATAAAAAATGATTGTCATGAGCAAAGCATATATTCAATAATCAATTGGTTTGATGTGACACCACCTTAGGGGTGGCAGCCACTCGACCGATGCCCTTGGACCTAGACTTGCAAGTAATCAACGTTGAGCGGCGGATTCACTATAGCGGACCGACTAGCGAAGCGCACACTAGTGCCCGTAGGCGAACCGATGATGGTGGGGAGAGTCCGAAGTGGGACCTTGCTGCTCCTGGGGTATGGCGAGCTTGGGACGGACCCCTAAGGGCCTGGGATGCCCAATTCCACAGGCGGCCAGCACGCCGAGGGCGTGGGATGTAATGGCTCTCTCACAACTCTCCCGCGGTAGTCATTCAAATGTTAGTAGTTTGTGATCTGGCACTCAACTCACCGTCCGACGGCACTAGAGGCGAGACTAAACCAGCAAAGGAAAGAAGCCAGCAAGGGGATGAGCGAGGCTCACCTGACTGGTGTGAAGACACCGATCTCGGCGGGAGATGAGGGCGAGCGGGGAAGCGTGGGCTTACCTGCACGCCGCGCCGATGAAGCTTCAGCCTAGAGATTCGATTTACATGCACTACGCCCCAGGCAAGGCTGTTGAACAAGGGGAGGGAAAGTCAATTTTACATCCAAACACTACCTCCCACAGGGAGGGGCGGTAAGCCAGCCAAGCGGGGAGGGGAAAAACTAGCTTAGAGACTTAAAGAAGGGAGTCTGTCGAATCTGTCCACTCTCAGGAACAGGGGATAGACTGTCGATGTCGGTGCCACTGCGGCCTCTCCCGAACTCCGTTGTCGACGAGACTAGTGGAAAACCTCCTGGATTGGACCAGGAGGATGTCCAATTTTTGGGGGAATTTTTGATTGCCGGCGATGGTCGGGGCAGGCCCGTGAACAGGGTCTCTATTTTCTAGTTCCAACAGCTTCTGCACCACTGCAGTAGGAAGAAGAGGCCACCACGGGCGCTCCCAAGCTCTGGTTCAAGCGTGGCTGGAGTCGCTGGATTCTTGGTCGAGCCCTCTTCGAACGGAGACCTGTGGGGATGCCGGAGGAAGTCGGAGTTGATGACGAGGACCCAAACAGTGCCGGGGTGTCAGATCAGTTCCAGAGGAAACTGATCAGCGCACCAGAGGGAGAAAATTTGGAACTCACCGCTCTGGAGTCCAAATGGGATGCCGCTTGTTGGAGGTGAGAGGGGACTCGTAGAAGAAGATCTCAGCCAAGTCTTGCCTCAAGGCCTTCAGGGAGTTGGCCGTGGGGGCCTCTGTAAATCGTGACTGGGTGTCTACCAGGGAGGAAACGTGCAGTCCGGCGGTGAAGGCTCCTTCGGGCAGCCACGAGCTCAGACGGTGGCGAGACCACCACAGTTGCCAAGAGGGCCAGAAGACGCTTCCGACAGTACCTCTTGTGCATCCAGGGGCTCCGGGATGAAGTCGTGGTAGGCTCTGCAACCAGCAGTTTCTCTGCTGTCTGTGAACTGGAATGAAAGGGTGGAGATAGGTAATGGGGGAATGGGATAGATGGGAGGGGAAATGAGGTGGATGCGTGTGAGTGCAACCCCTGGCTGTGAGGGGGTCTGGGAGGGGGTGTTCCAAGGTGTGGGAGGGGGAGAATGGGGTCTGGAAGGGGGTCTAGCAGATGGTGGGAGGGGGAGTTGTGAATTTGGTGTTGGGAGGGAGAGGGAGGTGGATTTGAATTTGGCTTAATGAGTAGGGTTAATGCTGGCCTAGGGGAGGGGAAAGGGTGCTTGGGGAGGGGTGTTCTGCCTTGGGAGAGTGAGAGATTGCATGGGGGAGAGGGAGAGGTGTGTTGGGAAAGCCAAGGGGTGCTTGAGAGACTGGGTAGGATTAAATGGGGTAGTTATTGTTCCTAGGGAGATGAAGAGGTGGGTTGAGGTGGCAAGTGAGGAGTGGGTGAGGTGGCCAATTAGGGCTGAGGTGGAAGATGAGGTGGACAGTGGGGGAGGAGAGTGAAAATTTTGAATTTGGGAGGGGGAGGAGAGAGGAGAGAGAAGGGGTGCTCCCCTTCTAGGGAGAGAGAGGGAAGAGAGAGAGGGGGGATAGGAGGGGGAGCTTCTCACTCCACTCAATTGGATTCTCTCCAAAAAAATTTGAATTCTGGACTCACAATAATAGATCTTCATTAACATAAAATGGGGGGAATGTGGTCCTATTGATAGGGAACCCACATTTTACAATAAGTCCCTGACTTTGGGACTAATGACAAATAACCAAGGGGGAAGGGGGCGCCCCTGGACCTAGCCCATTGAATTGGGCCCAATAACCAAACTAATCAACCCTATGACACTTAACTTAGGTAGATGACTCATTAACCTAGGTACATGACTCAAATAAAAGGAAAATTACAATGATATGACTCAAATAAATTATGAAAATTACATGACTCGACTCAAAAAAATGTAACAGACACAATGGAGCCATGATGGCGAGCAATAGGAGCTTGGAAAAATGTGAAGGGCGAGCAGTGCCCCCATCATACCCCCGAGATGTGAAGAACTCGACTCCGTCGAGTATGGGTCCACCGGGGAAGGGGTCCTCCGATGCGGCTCCGGGCGAGCCACGACCTCCAAACTCAACCTCGAGTCCTTAGCCGGGGGACGGCTCTTCATCCTCTCAAGGTGGCTCGGGCACACCATCTTGCTGGCGATGGTACCCTGCTTGCCTAGTATTACCTCCATGTGCACACGTCGAACTCTCAGGCTGATATGTGGAGGCTCTCCGAGGGTATCCCTCACAAAGGTGGGGGTAGGCTCAAGGTGCTCACTGGGTTCCACCACGGTGCCCTTAGAGGGTGCCGGATCCGCCGCGTGGAAAGTGGGGTGTATCCCAAAATCCATCGAAAAGTCCAACCCATAAGCTGGGTTGCCAAAGCCACTTGGAACGTGGGAAGGTCCAAGTCCTCATGCCCTTGATTTGGAGATGACCCTAGGATAGAGTCACTCCAATCTCACCATTGCTAGGTTGCCGACTTGGAATCCCAAGTGGCACTCGTGAGCTTTTGCCCGCTCATCATGAACCTCACCGTCCGTGCTAGATGCTTGCGTGAATGCTTATGCCATGAGTGACGGTGTGGTACGGGTGGGAAGTGTGTGGTATACAAAGGTGGACCGGGACAACCATATGTGGACCTATCATGCAATGCTGCCATGTAGACTTTGGTGGGCCTAGGTGGGTCGGGGCACCCGTAGGTGAACCTATCATGCAAAGTGGTGATAAATGTTGGGGGACCCGGACATCCGTAAATGCTCCTAACATGCGTATGACCAATGTTGAATGGGGGAGGGCCGTTACACCCGAATATGGACCAATCATGCATCCTTCTTGACATGTGGGTGACATGAATGAGTGGACCCGACGTACTAATCATTCCAAGCGGTGTGAGGTGCCAAGACATAGGAATTTCTTTCCCAAAGATGACTTCCATGGGTGGGGTGGTGGGATGGCCTTTGAGTTTCCACTCAAAAGGGTCAAAGGGATCTAGGAAGGTGGATATCTTGGGGTGGGGCACATCCTTATTTCCTAGGTGCATGTCGTTCATGGTCATGACTTCCTTTGGGTGGTCCGGGCCAAGGAAGAGGTGGGCTTGATCAAACTCTATGGGTGGGGTTAGGAGGCAATGGATGGAGAATGATGTGGGTGGGTCAAATGGGTACCTGGGCTCCCATTGAAAGGGATCAAAGGGATCATGGAAAGGGGTACCAAGGGAGAGGAGCTCTATGTCCTCAAGGTCCTCTAATGGTGGTGGATCATCCTCTTCTAATGAAACCATTGGGCCGAAGTTTTTGGTGAGAGGGTCGGCCATGAGGGGATGGCTTGGCTTTCTACCCGATATAAGAAGCTCCAAATTGAGGAGAAGGTAGGGCTCATCGGGCGTGGGGAGGAATAGAAGGAGATCACTAGTGTAGCAACCAATGGTGTAAACCGAGGTGATAGAACTGACACATAGGTGTAGGAGGTCAAGGCTCCTAGATTGGTTAGTCAAGGGGGTCAACATGTCGGTCAACTCCAATTGCCATGCTATGCCCTTGAGAAGGTCCCCTAAGGTCTCCACTTGGTAAGATGTTCGGATGATGGTAGGATTGGAGAGGGGTACGAGAGGGAGGTATCGCTCCATAGGTAGGGGGTATGAGTGCAAGCTATGGAGGATGGGGTCTACCTTGAGCCATTTGAGTAGGGACCCATCTAAGGTTATGGTGCCATGTGTGAAGGCATGTGGTCCTTGAAGGTTTAAGCTGTGTGAAGTAGGGAAGACTAGAGACTCATCCTCACCTTGGGTGTGCACTTGGGTTTCCTTGAGGGTGGGGTGAGGTTCCGGGCTATGTGGGGTGGGGGAGATGGTCTCCTCTACCAAGGGGATGGGAAGGACTTTTGTGGGAGGGGTGATGATGATCAGTGCATGGTGCACCCGGGGTGGTGGGTAATGGGAAACCTGGGTTAGGATAGGGAGGGTAAGTAGTGGAGGCCTAGGACTTGGGAGTTTTGGGGTAGGGAGTGGGAGATGGGTTGGTTAGGGTGGCTTGGGTTAGGGAGTGGTGGCCCTTATGGGGGGAACTGGGTCAATTAGGGGTCTTTTGCCCTTGGGATTGGCCGGTTGTGGAGGAGTGAGGGTGTGGGCCAATTTGGTTTGAATGGTGGTGGTTGGGTAGCGTAGATCTTCCTAAGTTCTATCTTCATCTACTCCCATGAAGAAATAGGCTCTTACCTCTTAACCCTCCTTAAGCCCTCTATGTGTTCCCACTTACTCTTGGCTTGACCCCGAAGTCGTCCCTTGGCAATGCGGACTCTCGCGGGTCCATATGCCATAATCGTTTCAAAGTGCATTTCCATGGTAGCCTCCCACTTTAGATAGGCACTAGGGCTCGATCTGTCAAAGCGAAGGTCCTCATCTAGAATGATGCCCAAGAGGGGTGGACCGCTAGGACCCTTGTGGAGGGATGAATTGTATGGAATTGACCATAGAGGAATAGCCATGATGATGCACCGGAGACTCTAAATGCATATGCACCCTAGGACCAACTTGATAGAGACAAGTTATGAACTTGCTCTGATACCAATTTGATGTGACACCACCTTGGGGGTGGCAGCCACTCGACCGATGCCCTTGGACCTAGACTTGCAAGCAATCAACGTTGAGTGGCGGATTCACTATAGCGGACCGACTAGCGAAGTGCACACTAGTGCCCGTAGGTGAACCGACGATGGTGGGGAGGGTCCGAAGTGGGTCCTTGCTGCTTCTGGGGTATGGCTAGGATGGGACGGACCCCTAAGGGACTGGGATGCCCAATTCCACAGGCGGCCAGCACGCCGAGGGCGTGGGATGTAATGGCTCTCTCACAACTCTCCCGCGGTAGTCATTCAAATGTTAGTAGTTTGTGATCGGGCACTCAACTCACCGTCTGAAGGCACTAGAGGCAAGACTAAACCAAAAAAGGAAAGAAACCAGCAAGGGGATGACTGAGGCTCACCTGACCGGTGTGAAGACAGCGATCCCGGCCGGAGACGAGGGCGAGCGAGGAAGCGTGGGCTTACCCGCACGCTGCGTTGATGAAGCTTCAACCTGGAGATTTGATTTACATGCACTACGCCCCATGCAAGGGGGTTGAACAAGGGGAGGAGAAGTCAATTTTACATCCAAACACTACCTCCCACAGGGAGGGGCGGTAAGCCGGCCAGGCGGGGAGGGGAAAAACTAGCTTAGAGACTTAAAGATGGAAGTCTGTCGAATCTGTCCACTCTCAGGAATAGGGGATAGACTGTTGATGTAGGCGCCGCTGCGGCCTCTCCCGAACTCTATTGTTGACGAGACTAGTGGAAAAACCTCCTGGGTTGGACCAGGAGGATGTCCGATTTTTGGGGGAATTTTGATTGCCGGCGATGGTCGGGGCAGGGTCGTGAACATGGTCTATGTTCTCTGGTTCTGACAACTTCTGCACCACTGCAGCAGAAAGAAGAGGCCACCACAGGCGCTCCCGAGCTCTGGTTCAGGCGTGGCTGAAGTTGATGGACTTGTGGTCGAGCCCTCTTCGAACGGAGACCCGCGGGGACACCGGAGGAGGTCGGAGTTGATGCCGAGGACCCGAACAATGCCGGGGTGTCAGATCAGTTCCAGAGGAAACTGATCAGCGCACCAGAGGGAGAAAATTTGGAACTCACAGCTCTAGAGTCGAAATGGGATGCCGCTTCTTGGAGGTGAGAGGGGACTCGTAGAAGAAGATCTCAGCCAAGTCTTTCCTCAAGGCCTTCAGGGAGTTGGCCGTGGGATCCTCTACAAATCGTGACTGGGTGTCTGCCAGGGAGGAGACGTGTAGTCCGGCGGTGGAGGCTCCTCCGGGCATCCCTGAGCTCAGACGGCGGCAAGACCACCACAGTTGCAAAGAGGGCCAAGATACGCTTCCGAAGGTACCTCTTGTGCATCTAGGGGATCTGGGATGAAGTCATGGCAGGCTCTGCAACCAGCAGCTTCTTTGCTGCCTGCGAACTGGAATGAAAGGGTGGAGATAGGTAATGGGGGAATGGGGTAGATGGGAGGGGAAATGAGGTGGATGTGTGTGGGGACAACCCCTGGCTGTGAGGGGGTCTGGGAGGGGGTGTTCCAAGGTGTGGGAGGGGGAGAATGGGGTCTAGAAGTGGGTCTAGCAGATGGTGGGAGGGGGAGCTGCGAATTTGGTGTTGGGAGGGAGAGGGAGGTGGATTTGAATTTGGCTTAATGAGTGGGGTTAATGCTAGCCTAGGGGAAGGGAAAGGGTGCTTGGGGAGGGGTGTTCTGCCTTGGGAGAGTGAGAGATTGCATGGTGGAGAGGGAGAGGTGTGTTGGGAAAGCCGAGGGGTGCTTGGGAGACTGGGTAGGATTAAATGGGGTAGTTATTGTTCCTAGGGAGATGAAGATGTGGGTTGAGGTGGCAAGTGAGGAGTGGGTGAGGTGGCCAACTAGGGCTGAGGTGGACAGTGGGGAGGAGAGAGAAAATTTTGAATTTGGGAGGGGGAGGAGAGAGGAGAGAGAAGGGGTGCTTTCCTTCTAGAGAGAGAGAGAGAGGGAAGAGAGAGAGAGGGGGGAAATAGGAGGGGGAGCTTCTCACTCCATTCAATTGGATTCTCTCCAATAAAATTTGAATTCTGGACTCACAATAATAGATCTTCATTAACATAAAATGGAGGAAATGGGGTCCTATTTATAGGGAACCCACATTTTACAATAGGTCCCTGACTTTAGGACTAATGACAAATAACCAAGGGGGAAGGGGGCGCCCCTGGGCCTAGCCCATTGAATTGGGCCCAATAACCAAACTAATCAACCCTATGACACTTAGGTAGATGACTCATTAACCTAGGTACGTGACTCAAATAAAAGAAAAATTACAATGATATGACTCAAATAAAATATGAAAACTACATGACTCGACTCAGAAAAATGTAACAGACACAATGGAGCCATGATAGCAAGCAATAGGAGCTTGGAAAAATGTGAAGGGCGAGCGATGCCCCCATCATGGTTAAAAATAGACATACCTAGACCCAGAGGTGGTGGCAGTGTGTCCTATCCAACTGGTATAGGTGCACCCGGGTCTAGAAGAATTGAATATAATTAGTAAAGCAAATAATTAATAAACATTTAGCTAGAAATTTAAATAGACATACATGTATCTGGAGGTGATGGAGGTGTGCCCTGTCTAGCTGGTATAAGGGCACTCAGGCCTTTAAGAATTGAATGTAATAAGCAAAACATATAGTCAATGAACATTTAACTAGCAAATTAAATAGACATACCTGGACTCGAAGATGGTAGTGGTGTCCTAGTCGTAGAAGCAAAAGTGGAGAGGCTAGAGCCCCTCCCACTACCCCCTCTCCTTCCACTCCCACTACTCGCTCGATCTCCTCAAACCATCTCTTTATTGAGAATAATAAAATTATTACATATTAATTCACAATTATATAAGATTTATAACACTCATTATAAAATATGAAAAGTTGTAAAATTTCTGACAATATTTTCAAAAATTATCCATTTCCTCTTCAGATGATGATGATATGTCTAACTCAGCCTCATCTTTGCCATCGTCTTCATCCTCATCACTGGATTACTCTTTCTCCTCAAAAGACTCCTCCTCCCCTACATCACCCTGAGTTAAATCAACCATATCGACTTCTTCCACTTCATTGTCCTCATATAATCAAAGTGGCTCATTAGATTCATCCAAATGAAGGTGCGTGAAATCAACCAACTCTACAGTGTTAGCCTGGTCTGATTGAAAAAATTCGGCATTGACATCCTCATCTACAATTTTAATCTGATCCAACTCATAATTGGGTAGAAGTCTTACTTTAACCCTATAAACTGCCCACCAATCTTTATTCCTGGACGAGGAATAGCTTGAATAATACACTTGCTGGACTTGTGCAACCAAAATGAATGGTTCATATGTTTTTAATTTAGACTTATGTTTGATATCGACAATCGCATATGTTGTGTCATTTCAAACAAAGTTAGGATCAAACCAATGACACTTAAATAGGAATATATGATTATTTTGTCCCAGATACTGTAATTCTAAGACTTTTTGAAAAATACTATAGTAGTCCAATTCATTTTCATTGTATGTACTTCCCTTAACACATATGGCGCTGTTTATCGTAGATTTATTTCGTCCATAATCCCTCGTGTGAAATATGTATCCATTCACAATAAATCCTAGATAGGCACGTGCCACTTTCGAGCGGCCATAACTTATCTCCCGAAGTCTTTCATTAGTAGTAAAACCTTGTTCAACCTATATATAAATCAGGCTAGTTAAACATTAGATATTTACCTTAAGAGAATTACATGGTAATGTAGATATTCAATGTTTGACACTTGATATTTCAGTCATCTGGCAAAAGACTTCTCTCATTCCTTTTCAACCTCTATCTAAGTGAGATGTGGATATCTTTGAATTAATTCTAAATCAAATTGTCGGCAATATGAATGCAGCACTATCTTAAATGGCAAGAAGAAGGGCAAACAATTTATGTACATAAAGAAATATGAGTTGAGGACTTACTCAACAAAAGGTTCAATCTCAGTACAATTCATAAGGATATAGATCTCTGCGACATACAAACATCTTTTTTCGAGCATGCGAGTTGAACAACGTCCGAATGCACGTCCTCGATAATTAAATATAGAGAGTCGGTCGGACGGAACATCTCCCCCATCATCATTACGTGGAGGTCGAGTACGATGAATTTGTATCTCTGGTTCAAAATACATCGAACAAAAGTTTGATATTTCTTCAATAATGTATGTCTCAATAATCGAACCCTCCACTTTCGCCTTATTGCGAACATTCATTTCAGGTCATCCATACACCTACGACAACAATTCAAATGACAATGACATACATATCGTACACAGGTAGCAATTGTAGGAAAAAAAATAATATTCTAATATCTATCTCAAATAGATACATCTATCGAAATTGTACAAGCCCTTCGACTTTAGCCTCGCACTACAAATGGATAATGAGGAGCTCCTTCGAATCAAAGAATGTGGGAGAAAATATCTTCTCTTACTTGCAAATCGTCGTGATCATATTCTGTTCAATAGTTTGCGCATCCCGAAGTCTGAGTTCTAATGCACATAAAATCTTAAAAAATTGACTCAACTCGAACAGTGCTCCCCATATAGGCTTCGACAACAAGTTACAGAATCCAACGGGCACCAATCTCCACATGAACACATGGCAGTCATGACTTTTTATTCCCTATACTTTCCTCTCATTTACATTCACACAACATGCAATGTTGAGCACAACCATATGTGAATCTCAATTGTTTCAACCATTGGCATACTTCCTTGATCTATTTATCCCCAAGCACATAAGTTGCATTAGGTTGCACAACATTTCCATTTATGTGCTCTAGTTTCACCTCTGGATGTATACAAAATATTTTTAGGTACATACGTACTTTGGCATTGTCCTTTGTTTTACCTTTTATATCTATGATCATGTTGAACACATTATCAAAGACATTCTTCTTGACATGCATCCAAGTTGTGTCGTACAAGAAGGGTTGACCAGTAAGGCAATTCCCAAAAGATGTTTTTCTTCACTCAGTTGTGATTCCTTCCAAATCTAGGGAGTTGTTTCGTGCTACTGGACAGTTGTGCTATATCCAGTAAGTATTAAACCCGTGCCACCATATGTCAGCATGACACACATTCTAAATCTGCTTCATCCATTTCAATTTTGTTCTTATGGAATATGTCCTTTTGCCTTTGGAAAGGAGGGTCACTTGGTAGAAACCACCAATGGCAATCAAACTAGTAAGATTCCCATCCTATTTCAGCACAAATGATTTGGTATCATTCATACAGTAACGACATGTCAACTTCACATGTGTGCTCCAACTTGATAGCATTCCATATGCAGGGAAGTCACTTATTATCCACATCAGTGCAGCCTTTATAGTGAAATTTTGTTTTGTGGATGCATCATAAGTAACAACTTCATCAGTCCATAATAATTTAAGCTCATCAATCAAGGGTCTTAGATATTTATCCAAAATTTTTCTTGAACTTTTTGGACCAAGAATCATAAAGGATAAAACTAGATTATCTAGCTTCATGCACATGCCCGGCAGAAGGTTGTACATTGTCATGAATATTGGTCAACAAGAGTAAGAGGCCACTGAACTACCAAATAGATTGAAGTCATCTGTACATACACCCAACCTAAAATTGCGCAGCTCCTTTGAGAAAGCAGAATGAGCACGACTAAATGTGAACGTGTCACATAGACATTTTTTTTAAAAGAAAAGAAAAAAAAGATTTTAAAATTGAAATGGGGAGAAATGTGCTAAAATATGTGGGACATGAGGAAAAAAAAGGGGAATGAGCATGAGATGCTCTATGGAGGGTGATCGCCAGAGGGGTTACCTCAAAATACCAAAGATGATCGCATGTACCTTGTGTGAAGCGGGGAAATTGCAAGTTCTTCCTTCTTCCTTCTACCGGTCGGCCGATGAAGGAGGTTTATAGCTTGATTACCCTTGCAAGAAAACACACAAAATAAGCAAAGATGTGGATTAGCCAAGTGAGGTGTAGTATCAATGCTCTAAAAGTATAAAATCAATCAAATCAAACATGAACACACCTTGTGCGTTTTGGTTTAAACCCCTTAAGAAGAGTAACAAGGGATGGGATATGGATGTAATGAATATGTAAAGCAAATATATATGATGTGGTGACGACGTCTCTAGTAGAGAACTAGAAGAAAGGGGTGCATGTGATGATGATGTGCTAGTAATAACAAATAAGATAAACTGAGAGGAGAGTGCCCGTTCTGCTGTGTGTGCAGCAGTAAAGGGAGGGAACAAGAGCCGCGGTTGCAGCAGATGGAGAATCAGCGGATGAAGATGCTGCCGGAGGAAGAAGAAGATCCCCACGGAGGAAGATCTGTTGGCTGGAGGAAGGATGCCCGTGGAGGAAGAACTGTCGGATGGAGGAGCCTGTAAAAAAGAAAGAAACTCTCTCTCTCTCTCTGTAAAAGGCTCTCGCTGTGTTCTTCTTAACCCTCTTAATTCTTCTCTCACGCGTGAGGAATCGAGGGGTATTTATAGGCCCAAAATCCTTGCATCAATAGGATTAAAATAAGGAACCTATCCTCCAACAAGGATCCCTCTTCCCAATCAAACACAAGGTGTAAAATGGGGAAAGGATCATTACTGGAAGGTAGTAGGGGAAACGGAGACGGAAGTGAAAATGATGACTGGAAGAGGGGCGTCAATTTAAATGATGACATCCACTCAGTCGTTAATTCCTGGATTTAATTATAGAAATAAAGAACTTTTCTTATTTAAAATTGACAAATGACGCCTGTTTGAATGGGCGGCAAATAATCAACGCCTCCCATGCGGGCGTCAATTCTTTGAGTTTTATTTTGATTAGGATTCGTAAAATCCAAGAAACAACGCCTGTTTGAACAATCGTTTCTTTGTGAAATCACGGCCCCCATCAGGTCGTCAGTTAAATGATGCCCTTCCTCCAGGCGTTAATTACAATTATTATTAGAAAAATACCAAATAAATAGAAAAACTTCATATTAAGCCAATATTGAAGTCCACTTTGGGGCGTCACGTGGTGACATGAGGTTTACTCATCATAGCATCGATTTTGGCGTGTCTACAGCTGACCCGCCTTGGCGTCTGATTTGCAAGGGAGCGAGACGGAATGAAGCAAAAGTGTCATAGACAGAATGAAGTGAGAACGGACTGATAAGTAGATGTCAAGGTGTGATGTGATATGCCTCTGACACTAAGAGTTGGACAGGAGGATGTCCGATTTTTGGGGGAATTTCTGATTACCGGCGATGGTCGGGGCAGGGTCGTGAACATGGTCTATGTTCTCTGGTTCTGACAGCTTCTGCACTACTGCAGTAGAAAGAAGAGGCCACCACAGGCGCTCCCGAGCTCTGGTTCAGGCGTGGCTGAAGTTGATGGATTTGTGGTCGAGCCCTCTTCGAACGGAGACTCGCGGGGACTCCGGAGGAGGTCGGAGTTGATGTCGAGGACCCAAACAGTGCCGGGGTGTCAGATCAGTTCCAGAGGAAACTGATCAGCGCACCAGAGGGAGAAAATTTGGAACTCACAGCTCTAGAGTCAAAATGGGATGCCGCTTCTTGGAGGTGAGAGGGGACTCGTAGAAGAAGATCTCAGCCAAGTCTTTCCTCAAGGCCTTCAGGGAGTTGGCCGTGGGATCCTCTACAAATCGTGACTGGGTGTCTGCCAGGGAGGAGATGTGTAGTCCGGCGGTGGAGGCTCCTCCGGGCATCCCTGAGCTCAGACGGCGGCAAGACCACCACAGTTGCAAAGAGGGCCAAGATACGCTTCCGAAGGTACCTCTTGTGCATCTAGGGGATCTGGGATGAAGTCATGGCAGGCTCTGCAACCAGCAGCTTCTTTGCTGCCTGCGAATTGGAATGAAAGGGTGGAGATAGGTAATGGGGGAATGGGGTAGATGGGAGGGGAAATGAGGTGGATGTGTGTGGGGACAACCCCTGGCTGTGAGGGGGTCTGGGAGGGGGTGTTCCAAGGTGTGGGAGGGGGAGAATGGGGTCTAGAAGTGGGTCTAGCAGATGGTGGGAGGGGGAGCTGCGAATTTGGTGTTGGGAGGGAGAGGGAGGTGGATTTGAATTTGGCTTAATGAGTGGGGTTAATGCTGGCCTAGGGGAAGGGAAAGGGTGCTTGGGGAGAGGTGTTCTGCCTTGGGAGAGTGAGAGATTGCATGGTGGAGAGGGAGAGGTGTGTTGGGAAAGCCAAGGGGTGCTTGGGAGACTGGGTAGGATTAAATGGGGTAGTTATTGTTCCTAGGGAGATGAAGATGTGGGTTGAGGTGGCAAGTGAGGAGTGGGTGAGGTGGCCAACTAGGGCTGAGGTGGACAGTGGGGAGGAGAGAGAAAATTTTGAATTTGGGAGGGGGAGGAGAGAGGAGAGAGGAGAGAGAAGGGGTGCTTTCCTTCTAGAGAGAGAGAGAGGGAAGAGAGAGAGAGGGGAAGTAGGAGGGGGAGCTTCTCACTCCATTCAATTGGATTCTCTCCAATAAAATTTGAATTCTGGACTCACAATAATAGATCTTCATTAACATAAAATGGAGGAAATGGGGTCCTATTTATAGGGAACCCACATTTTACAATAAGTCCCTGACTTTAGGACTAATGACAAATAACCAAGGGGGAAGGGGGCGCCCCTGGGCCTAGCCCATTGAATTGGGCCCAATAACCAAACTAATCAACCCTATGACACTTAACTTAGGTAGATGACTCATTAACCTAGGTACGTGACTCAAATAAAAGAAAAATTACAATGATATGACTCAAATAAAATATGAAAATTACATGACTCGACTCAGAAAAATGTAACAGACACAATGGAGCCATGATAGCGAGCAATAGGAGCTTGGAAAAATGTGAAGGGCGAGCGATGCCCCATCATGGTTAAAAATAGACATACCTAGACCCAGAGGTGGTGGCAGTGTGTCCTATCCAACTGGTATAGGTGCACTCGGGTCTAGAAGAATTGAATATAATAAGTAAAGCAAATAATTAATAAACATTTAGCTAGAAATTTAAATAGACATACATGTATCTGGAGGTGATGGAGGTGTGCCCTGTCTAGCTGGTATAAGGGCACTCAGGCCTTTAAGAATTGAATGTAATAAGCAAAACATATAGTCAATGAACATTTAACTAGCAAATTAAATAGACATACCTGGACTCGAAGATGGTAGTGGTGTCCTAGTCGTAGAAGAAAAAGTGGAGAGGCTAGAGCCCCTCCCACTACCCCCTCTCCTTCCACTCCCACTACTCGCTCGACCTCCTCAAACCATCTCTTTATTCAGAATAATTCAAAATTATATAAGATTTATAACACTCATTATAAAATATGAAAAGTTGTAAAATTTCTGACAATATTTTCAAAAATTATCCATTTCCTCTTCAGATGATGATGATATGTCTAACTCAGCCTCATCTTTGCCATCGTCTTCATCCTCATCATTGGATTACTCTTTCTCCTCAAAAGACTCCTCCTCCCCTACATCACCCTGAGTTAAATCAACCATATCGACTTCTTCCACTTCATTGTCCTCATATAATCAAAGTGGCTCATTAGATTCATCCAAATGAAGGTGCGTGAAATCAACCAACTCTACAGTGTTAGCCTGGTCTGATTGAAAAAATTCGGCATTGACATCCTCATCTATAATTTTAATCTGATCCAACTCATAATTGGGTAGAAGTCTTGCTTTAACCCTATAAACTGCCCACCAATCTTTATTCCTGGACGAGGAATAGCTTGAACAATACACTTGCTGGACTTGTGCAACCAAAATGAATAGTTCGTATGTTTTTAATTTAGACTTATGTTTGATATCGACAATCGCATATGTTGTGTCATTTCAAACAAAGTTAGGATCAAACCAATGACACTTAAATAGGAATATATGATTATTTTGTCCCAGATACTGCAATTCTAAGACTTTTTGAAAAATACTATAGTAGTCCAATTCATTTTCATTGTATGTACTTCCCTTAACACATATGGCGCTGTTTATCGTAGATTTATTTCGTCCATAATCCCTCGTGTGAAATATGTATCCATTCACAATAAATCCTGGATAGGCACGTGCCACTTTCGAGCGGCCATAACTTATCTCCCGAAGTCTTTCATTAGTAGTAAAACCTTGTTCAACCTATATATAAATCAGGCTAGTTAAACATTAGATATTTACCGTAAGAGAATTACATGGTAATGTAGATATTCAATATTTGACACTTGATATTTCAGTCATCTGGCGAAAGACTTCTCTCATTCCTTTTCAACCTCTATCTAAGTGAGATGTGGATATCTTTGAATTAATTCTAAATCAAATTTTCGGCAATATGAATGCAGCACTATCTTAAATGGCAAGAAGAAGGGCAAACAATTTATGTACATAAAGAAATATGAGTTGAGGACTTACTCAACAAAAGGTTCAATCTCAGTACAATTCATAAGGATATAGATCTCTGCGACATACAAACATCTTTTTTCGAGCATGCGAGTTGAACAACGTCCGAATGCACGTCCTAGATAATTAAATATAGAGAGTCGGTCAGACGGAACATCTCCCCCATCATCATTACGTGGAGGTCGAGTACGATGAATTTGTATCTCTGGTTCAAAATACATCGAACAAAAGTTTGATATTTCTTCAATAATGTATGTCTCAATAATCGAACCCTCCACTTTCGCCTTATTGCGAACATTCATTTCAGGTCATCCATACACCTACGACAACAATTCAAATGACAATGACATACATATCGTACACAGGTAGCAATTGTAGGAAAAAAATAATATTCTAATATCTATCTCAAATAGATACATCTATCGAAATTGTACAAGCCCTTTGACTTTAGCCTCGCACTGCAAATGGATAATGAGGAGCTCCTTCGAATCAAAGAATGTGGGAGAAAATATCTTCTCTTACTTGCAAATCGTCGTGATCATATTCTGTTCAATAGTTTGCGCATCCCGAAGTCTGAGTTCTAATGCACATAAAATCTTAAAAAATTGACTCAACTCGAACAGTGCTCCCCATATAGGCTTCGACAATAAGTTACAGAATCCAACGGGCACCAATCTCCACATGAACACATGGCAGTCATGACTTTTTATTCCCTATACTTTCCTCTCATTTACATTCACACAACATGCAATGTTGAGCACAACCATATGTGAATCTCAATTGTTTCAACCATTGGCATACTTCCTTGATCTATTTATCCCCAAGCACATAAGTTGCATTAGGTTGCACAACATTTCCATTTATGTGCTCTAGTTTCACCTCTGGATGTATACAAAATATTTTTAGGTACATACGTACTTTGGCATTGTCCTTTGTTTTACCTTTTATATCTATGATCATGTTGAACACATTATCAAAGACATTCTTCTTGACATGCATCCAAGTTGTGTCGTACAAGAAGGGTTGACCAGTAAGGCAATTCCCAAAAGATGTTTTTCTTCACCCAGTTGTGATTCCTTCCAAATCTAGGGAGTTGTTTCGTGCTACTGGACAGTTGTGCTATATCCAGTAAGTATTAAACCCGTGCCACCATATGTCAGCATGACACACGTTCTAAATCTGCTTCATCCATTTCAATTTTGTTCTTATGGAATATGTCCTTTTGCCTTTGGAAAGGAGGGTCACTTGGTAGAAACCACCAATGGCAATCAAACTAGTAAGATTCCCATCCTATTTCAGCACAAATGATTTGGTATCTATCATACAGTAATGACATGTCAACTTCACATGTGTGCTCCAACTTGATAGCATTCCATATGCAGGGAAGTCACTTATTATCCACATCAGTGCAGCCTTTATAGTGAAATTTTGTTTTGTGGATGCATCATAAGTAACAACTTCATCAGTCCATAATAATTTAAGCTCATCAATCAAGGGTCTTAGATATTTATCCAAAATTTTTCTCGAACTTTTTGGACCAAGAATCACAAAGGATAAAACTAGATTATCTAGCTTCATGCACATGCCCGGCAGAAGGTTGTACATTGTCATGAATATTGGTCAACAAGAGTAAGAGGCCACTGAACTACCAAATAGATTGAAGTCATCTGTACATACACCCAACCTAAAATTACACAGCTCCTTTGAGAAAGCAGAATGAGCACGACTAAATGTGAACGTGTCACATAGACATTTTTTTTAAAAGAAAAGAAAAAAAAGATTTTAAAATTGAAATGGGGAGAAATGTGCTAAAATATGTGGGACATGAGGGAAAAAAAAGGGGAATGAGCATGAGATGCTCTATGGAGGGTGATCACCAGAGGGGTTACCTCAAAATACCAAAGATGATCGCATGTACCTTGTGTGAAGCGGGGAAATTGCAAGTTCTTCCTTCTTCCTTCTACCGGTCGGCCGATGAAGGAGGTTTATAGCTTGATTACCCTTGCAAGAAAACACACAAAATAAGCAAAGATGTGGATTAGCCAAGTGAGGTGTTGTATCAATGCTCTAAAAGTTTAAAATCAATCAAATCAAACATGAACACACCTTGTGCGTTTTGGTTTAAACCCCTTAAGAGGAGTAACAAGGGATGGGATATGGATGTAATGAATATGCAAAGCAAATATATATGATGTGGTGACGACGTCTCTAGCAGAGAACTAGAAGAAAGGGGTGCATGTGATGATGATATGCTAGTAATAACAAATAAGATAAACTGAGAGGAGAGTGCCCGTTCTGCTGTGTGTGCAGCAGTAAAGGGAGGGAACAAGAGCCGCGGCTGCAGCAGATGGAGAATCAGCGGATGAAGATGCTGCCGGAGGAAGAAGAAGATCCCCACGGAGGAAGATCTGTTGGCTGGAGGAAGGATGCCCGTGGAGGAAGAACTGTCGGATGGAGGAGCCTGTAAAAAAGAAAGAAACTCTCTCTCTCTCTCTGTAAAAGGCTCTCACTGTGTTCTTCTTAACCCTCTTAATTCTTCTCTCACGCGTGAGGAATCGAGGGGTATTTATAGGCCCAAAATCCTTGCATCAATAGGATTAAAATAAGGAACCTATCCTCCAACAAGGATCCCTCTTCCCAATCAAACACAAGGTGTAAAATGGGGAAAGGATCATTACTGGAAGGTAGCAGGGGAAACGGAGACGGAAGTGAAAATGATGACCGGAAGAGGGGCGTCAATTTAAATGACGACATCCACTCAGTCGTTAATTCCTGAATTTAATTATAGAAATAAAGAACTTTCCTTATTTAAAATTGACAAATGACGCCTGTTTGAATGGGCGGCAAATAATCAACGCCTCCCATGCGGGCGTCAATTCTTTGAGTTTTATTTTGATTAGGATTCGTAAAATCCAAGAAACAACGCTTGTTTGAACAATCGTTTCTTTGTGAAATCACGGCCCCCATCAGGTCGTTAGTTAAATGATGCCCTTCCTCCAGGCGTTAATTACAATTATTATTGGAAAAATACCAAATAAATAGAAAAACTTCATATTAAGCCAATATTGAAGTCCACTTTGGGGCGTCACGTGGTGACATGAGGTTTACTCATCATAGCATCGATTTTGGCGTGTCTACAGCTGACCCGCCTTGGCGTCTGATTTACAAGGGAGCGAGACGGAATGAAACAAAAGTGTAATAGGCAGAATGAAGTGAGAACGGACTGATAAGTAGATGCCAAGGTGTGATGTGATATGCCTCTGACACTAAGAGTTGGACATCTTTCCAGGATCCTGAACAAAATAACTTCGGATGATTACGAGAAAGCAATGATCGGCTGGATGAAGGAACTAAACTAATAAACGAAATGTGCGCGAGGGCACGGAAGGAAAGACACCATTGGAGAGCTGTTACCAGCCAATGTGGACGTGCTACAACCAAGGTGGGTTTGCAGAAAAGTAAAATGAATTGAGATAAGGAATCCAGCGAACAACTGCTTTCAAGGATCCAGCCTGAGCGGCTTCAAGGAGAACCTAGTACTTGATTTGGAATGGAATATCTCATGTCAACTCAAATTAAGAGCAAGCGGCCCTCATTATTGGCTTAATATGAGGATTTTCATTATTAAAGCTCAAAGACCTACATGATGCATGCTGGGCTAAAAGAAAAATTAAAACAAACGAAAATATAAGATAATCAAGGAAAATATTGTTAAACCATCCAGACTTGGTCAGGAATCTAAATCTCTAAGCTGACACTAAGTCGAAGCCCGTTTATCCACGCATCAACTCAGAAAGTGGAACCGTCGTCCCAAACCTTAAATGACCCAACGGCCTATCCGTGTGATTAAGACTCCCCTGGAACTATCACTGTTTTTGATGAAGGGGAACTCAAATTCCAGGTTCATCAGAACCACAAGGTCTTTGATATGCTATAATAGCGTAGATATCATATAGTAACAATGCATACATGAAAGAATATAAGGGATGGAATGATGTTACCAATGGAATAAATCCAACCATTTCAAGACCTGCATGGACCTGCGCTCTCTGTGCTCAAAAATTATTAGCTCATAAAAAGATCGTTAGCTTAATAAAGCTCAAAATATGATCATAAGTGCATGACACAAGCAATTTCAATAAGATATAATAGCACTTAAGTTCATGATAATCAAAATGCTGTAAAACAACTCAAAAGATGTAAGCATAGGAAATGATGACTCTGCATTAAGGCGTCATAATCGTAAATGACGACAGACATGGGGGCGTTAATTATGATCACCATTAGACTTGGAATCGGACTGAAAATGACGCCCACACAAGAGGCGTTAAATAAATGACGACACTTCAAATGTCGTTAATCAATGAAATGACGCCAACATCCATGTCATTAATTAACTATCTCACTGGCGCTCCGTTCCCTGCTCGGAATCAAACCTCTAGCGACTTAATTCTCATTCGAACACAAATCGATTGTTCTAACGGCTAGCCAAAGCTACAAATCATTATAAAAGGAAGCACACATCCTCTACTGCATACATCAAACGCCTGAGAGCTGCAACAAAGAACCAGAGAACCGAAGAGCAGTACACACAGATTATTTCTTTAAATCGAAGAAGGGATGGACAAGATGATGATGATGCAGAGGCCTTCTAAGAAGCCTAGGATGGGATTTCCTAGGATCTCTGAAGTTACAAGCCATATTAGTGGGAGAATAGCTAAGGGCCAAGTACGTTATTTGATTCTATTTTAATCTTTCATCTTATTCTATCTTCTCTCTCTTCTTCCAAAAAAATTCTGATTGCATTCTCTTCTTTTCTCTTTCATTTTATCAGGACTACCCAAATGTACCGGGTCCAAGGAGGTTCTTGAAAATCAAGTGGCTCCCCCTACTCCTCTCTAAGCTTTCTTTAGATATGAGGTCTTTTCTTTCAAGGCGGCACTTGCTTGGTCTTGTAACCCATGCTACTCAATATGATGATATCCACTTTGATTGGGCCTCCATTGGAGCACTCATAGAGTTATGGCACCCCGACACTCATACCTTCCTCTTCCCTACCTTTGAAGCCACTATAGTCCTAGAGGAAGTAGAGATGCTCCTTGGCTTAAGAAAGATGAAGCAAGGAGAAGAGTCAAAGATGGCTAGCATGACTAAACCAATAAATGCCCATGACATGCTTACTAGCCTCATACCAAGCCCAAATCCAGTGAACCAAATCAAAGCCTACAAAGGAATTAATCTTCTAAAGTTAGTCTCATGGGTATACAAGAATATGGATAAAGTCCAAGGGGATGAGAACTTGTTAGAGAGAGTAATGAAAGGCTTTACAATATGCGTGGTAGGAGCTCTCCTCTTCCCTTCAATAGAAGACCAACTAGAGAAATTCCACTTGAGTGCCATATCTAGTATTTGGGAAGGAAAAAGGATAGGTCCGGCGGTGACAGCCAACCTATACAATGGGCTTACCTCGGCTTCCTTGGGATGGCCTCTCTATGGGTCAATGCTACTTCTCTCGTGTTGGGTGGACCTCCACCTAAAGTTCTATCCATGCCAAGAAACCCAATCGGCCTCAAAAATCTTTTCAAAAATCCCTCTCCGGTATATGACGGATTCTCTTGGCCTATGTGAGAGGGTGACTAATCGGGTGCCAAAGCTCAAGAAGAGAAGTGATTGGAGGAGCTACTTCAAGACCATGCCAAAGGACGGTTTTACTTGCACACCGGGGTTCCTCAAGACCCAAGAGTTTCACTCAAGACTCTCCTTCGGCATCGAGTTACGATTAATTGGCGAGACCGACTTCGTCCTCTACAATGCTCACCGGTGCCTCCCACAACTTGGACTACCTCGGCACACCTTTGAAGAACCTTCTCATCTTCCACCACTCAAAAGGAGGGAACTAGGCTCAAGTGGAGATCAAGAAGAAGTCAAGACAATCATGGCTCAATGGAAGGTTGGTTTACTTCGTAGGTCCAAGACACATGCTTAAGAAGAAGAAGACAAATACAAATCTTATGTAATAGCACTTAGGAAGATAAGGCCCATGGTGGCTCATTGAATGTAATAATGATTTTCTCTGATGAAATAAAAGATCTTTCCTTAATTGAGCCAAAAAACATTTTTATAACAATCTTATCTTCCAATTTTATGTGATTTTGTCTGATTTAACTGAGTTTCGGGTCTCTGTTCTGAGTCGCGCCTTCTTTGATGGCGTCAATTCCTCAAACAATGCCCTAGCACATGTCGTCAATCTCTTTTAATCAATTTCAAAATAAAGACCATAATTGACGCCTATTCAAACCGACATTGATTAATTCGCGCCCCAACTGAAGGCGTTAATCGACTTAAATTCTTTAAAAATATTTCCTCGATTTTCTAGAAATAACGCCTTGATTCATGTCGTGCCTGATAAAACTGATGCCCATGTGCACTGTCATCAATTCCAAACAGTAATCATGACGACCAATCACATCAATCAATTTCCCATTAATGCGTCTGACGACAGTCACAAGTTCCCATGCAAAGTTAATTGATGACCAAGATCATGTCGTCAGATCCAGAAATCACGCCTCAATCAGATCCGTCAATTACGAGGGTGACGACACCCATTAGGGCGTCAATTCATTTCGACCGTTAAACCCTATTTCCATCTTTCTTCTTCTTTCTTCGTTTACTTTCCCTCTTCTTTCTCTTTCTCTGCTGCGAACCCTAACCCTATCCGAGCCCCCATTTCTTTTCTCCCCATCTCTATTTCTCTCTACTCTCTCATCTCTACTCTTTGCACCCATGGCGGGCCCGGGTAAACGACAAAGGGTAACCGCCCCCGAGGTGGTTGACCTTGGCGACGACGCACACGCCATGGAGGAGGAGGCTCCTCCCACGGCGGCCGAGGGTGCTCCGGCGGCAGAGCATGGCGAAGAGGAAGAAGCCGCTGAAGAACAGGGAAGAATAGACGAAGGAGGAGAAAATGACGGAGAAGATGGAGAAGAAGAAGACGATGAAGATGATGAAGACGAGGATGATGAGGAAGACGAAGAAGAAGAAAATGAAGAAGAAGAGGAAAATGAAGGAGAAGAGGGAACACCGGCGGTGGCGACCCCTCGACCTCGTCGGCCACGGCAGCCTCGCCAACCTCGGCAGCCACTCCGTGGAGGACTCCTAACGCCCGAGCGAAGCAAGGTAGGTCCCCTACCCCAAGCCCTTCTATTTTTTTAATTTATTTTAATTTTTATCAACTTTCTATGGCCCTCGGTGAAGGGAAGAAATGACAAACTAGTGACACAGTAAAATGACGACCCAGTGGGTGCCGTCAATTCTAACAACGCCCCCCTTCGGGTCGTCAATTCAAATTGTTTTTAATTTATGAAAATGGATAATTCATGAAACCACGCCCTGCAGCACGTCGTCATTTTAAAATCATGATGTTTAATTATCATCTGCTGTTATTTTCATGCCATTTCTTTTATTTTCGATATGTGATTCTATTTTTATTTTTATTTCACGCACTGTTTATTTTAAAACACCCCAGAAAACAACGCCTCCCACCGGGGCGTTAACTCATTAAACAACGACCACATGGGTGGTCGTTAATTAAAAACATCCACAATTATGATTTTTGGGACCGAAAATATCCTTCAAAACAGCGCCCCCTCATAGGGGCGTTAGTTAAATGAATAACGACCTAGGGTCGGTCGCATAAAATCACCAGGAACACATTCTGAAATAGCGCCCCCCACAGGGGCGTTAATTAAATAAGTGACGACCGAGGATAGGCCGTCAATTTCGACACAGAACAAATTTAAACAAAATATCCACAGAAGAAACTCATGAAAAACTCATGTCAAAATGTTCTATTGTTTGCAGGGATTGATGAGGACTCGGATCTCCTAGGTCCAGGTTCGAGCTGCCTACTACGGGCTTCCAGATTTTCAGAGGGATAGGGTAGATGCCATGGGGTTCAGACCCTTCCTTAGTATAGAGCCTATGAGACATGACCTACCCCTGATCCAGGTTCTTAGGGATAGATGGGACAGGACTAGCCGGGCATTTCTGATGCCGTGAGGTCACATGGTTCCCAGCTTGGAGGATGTTGCTAGGATCACCGGGTTGAAGGTAGACGGGGAGGCCGTGAGCGGGATTACCCTACCCGACTATAGCGAGTTGACACAGAGGCTGCTAGGGTTTGGGATGATTGCTGAGACACCTAGCGAGTGTAGGACCATCTACCGCACTGACTTGACCATTGCTATGGGGTTGGGTGATTCTAGACAGAGGTTGAGGGAGTCTCTGGAGCAGTTCTCGCAGAGGCTGATTGGGAGAGCTAGGGCCATCTACTGCCAGGACCCAGCTCAGAAAGAGAGAGTGGACCGAGATCTGAGGAGGTTCCTTTTCCTGATGCTCGGGAGATTATTGCTCGGGACGAAAGGCGACATCATCAACTGCCGATTCTTAGGCATCCTCGAGGACTTGGAGAGCGTCGACAGATACGCGTGGGGAGCCGCTCTATTGGCACACTTGATAGCCAACCTGTCCACGGGGACGGGTCGAGAGATGACTGTCAGTGGCTTCTCACCTTTTCTTCAGGTATGCATTTTTCTTTTCTTTTATGAATATGATTGTGCGTATGAATGTCTACTAATGCAATTGATGGATGCAGGTATGGAGCCACCTATACATGCCGATGGGGCATGCCGACCCTTGACCTGGAGATGAGGGAGCCTTCCCGCTAGCGCGACGCTGGCTGCCTGTTGTGACCGGAGCACCGCTCGCCTATGAGCTGCGAGTTCTTCAGAGAGAGTTCCACGACTACCCCGCCTCACTGGTACGTATGCTAAATATGATGCAATTCCTACTTTATGAAATATGATGACTGATATGACATGATGTGATGCTATGCATGTGAATGCAGGTGGTGTGGAGACCCTACGAGGGCATGACCGATGAGGGCCAGCCCTGGGTCGTAGCGGAACGACCTCGCTTTGGGCATGAGCTTTGGGTTCATTGCCTGAACGAGATCGAGCCGTTACGGCTTTGGCTGGTCATGAGGACCCTTGGCCTACACCAGGAGTGGGTCGAGGTAGGAGAGCCCCGTGGAATAGGCAAGAAGACGCGCGGTCGCACGAAGGCGATCGACTGGAGAGTCCGGTTCCCAGACTAGTACGCTGACTGGCAGCGCAGCGGGACCCGGGTTACTTTACAGGCGGCGGATAGCTCCGAGTACCTCCGACGCTACTGGGAGGTTTACGCCGGCCGACCCCAGACGAGGGTCTTAGGGGTATGTATGAATGCACTTTCTTTTTTTCCTTTTATGCAAAGTTATATGCTTATTATGCGACTAATATGCATGATGAATGTAGGATGCGTAGGACATAGCGGCGATGGACATGCAGGTCCACCTCCACAGCCTAGAGGCCCAGCTGGCCGCCACATGGGCAGATCTACAGACCCTGGTGAGTGTTTAATTATCTATATGCAAATGAATTATTGAATTATTAATGATTAGCCACTGACAATCACAATGAATGCAGCATGCCCAGTAGGGAGCAACAGTGAGAGAGACTGGAGGAGCCTCCCGCTCGAGAGGGCCTAGTGCAGGGACGACTGCATTAGCAGAGCAGCTTGCTGGAGCGGTGGCACGGGCCGAGGCAGCAGAGCGTGACCTCGCCACACAGGTAAGTTCAAACTTAAACTTAGAAATGGCTTTGATTATATATGATTATGTGTGTTTATAAAAATTTGTTCTTACAGACTGAGGAGCTTCGAGCCTCGCTCACTTGCATCGAGGCATGACATCGCGCGATGGCTACCCGGGTAAGTTAATAACAATTTGTTTCAGTTATTTATGAAGTTGAATTAAATATGAAACTGATGATTTGTTTGATTGATTGCAGACCACAGAGCTACATGTGGCGCTTACCCAGGCTGCACTAGCCGGGACGGAGCTGGCCATTCGTGAGCAGCGAATCGCGGAGCTCGAGGGGGCCTTGAGGCGACGAGAGGAGCAACCTCAGGATGTGGTAGAGCTGAGAGTCCTCCCTGACGTAGAGAGGAGGGAGCGTGCCCGTGAGCGGGAGCAACACCTGGCAGAGCGGACCCGTGACCAGGAGCAGCACCTGGCGGAGCGGACCCTGTTGGGTTCGATGGACGCAGTCTATCTCCACTGAGTTTGGATCTAGAGGGGGGTGAATAGATCAACTTGCCTAATTTAAAACTACTGTAAGTTCTAAAGCGAATTTAGGCAAACATCAGTTAAGCTAAAAGAAGAATGCTAAGCAAAGGGTCGACCCATGAAAGCCATTCACCATATCTATATATCGAAAGCTAAACATGAGCATAAGCGATGCAACCAAATAAGCTAAGCAAGAATTCCCATCGCACATAGATCGCACAAAAACACAAACACACTGCACACATAATTTTTAGGTGGTTCGGTCAACGACCTACATCCACCCCACAGTCAACCGAGTATGGCTTCCTACTGCGCAGCACAGCTTGCGTCCGCTGGGCTTTACAGCTTGGCCAAACAACCCGCTGATACACAGCTTCGCTGGGCACTACAGCTTGCCGACCAGAGGATCTGATCCTCTGCAACCGCTGGGGAAATACAGCTTAACCCGTCCAGTGGAGACTACCACTGCAAGACCGCTGACACACAGCTTGAAGAAATAATATTCGGAAATGAAAGATAGAATCAAAACGAAAACAGAAAAACTCAAAAGCAATATAGCTCTAAGAGCAAAGCTCAGCTCTGGTTTTGAACCACGAGACTGAGATGCAAACTCTCTCACTCTCACTCTCGCTCAGCTCTCTCTCAACTCAATCTCTCTCGATCTCTTCTTCTCTCTTTTTCTTCTTCTTCTCTATTTCTTCTTCTTCTTCTCTGTATCTTCTTCTTCTTTCTTTTCTCTCTGTGGATCGAAGGCTCACTGCTGCTAAGTGTATAGAATTTCTTTTCTTCTCCTTCGATCAGTCTTCTTCTGTGGAAGAATGCTTGTTTATATAGTAGCAACAGCAGCAGGCGTGTGCTCTCCACGTTTCCTGCCCAGCAATTTGGACCACGTGGCAGCATCCAATGGAGTGTCAGTACACGTGTCCTCATCTGGATACCTTGTCCTTCTCGGATCACGAGCCAGGTACCTCGGATCACGTGCCCCTCATTAGCCTCTTCAGTCTGATGTATATAGTTCTCAGTTCACGTGCTCAATGATAGCAATCTGACTTACTGCGTCGACGCTGTCAATCAATGGCGTTAACGCAGTGAGGCATTCCAGTAAGCCATTAGCTTCGTCTCTTTAGCTGCTGCGTCGACGCTGCTCAATTATGGCGTTGACGCAGTGGAATAGCCTGTGAAGGTGAATGCTTCTTTAACTGCTGCGTCGACGCTGCTTGAATGTGGTGTTGACGCAGTAGAAGATATCGTGAAGGCTTCGTCAACTGATGCGTGGATGCTTTAGGCTCCCAGCGTCGACCCTGTTCCCTTCAGCAACAAGAATGAAGTCATAAGATTTAAGTATGTACATTGCAGTGTATATACTTCGTTGTATAGACTTGTGAAAGTGAGTGCAACGTACAGACTTGCCCAATGTGTTGACTTCAACAAAGGAGGCAACGGCTGTATAGACTTTAAATCCTAAAGGCAGTGTATATACATTGAAGAACAACAACCAATGTATGGACTTCATGTAAAAGCCCAATGTATAGACATTGAATTCGAAGACCAATGTGCAGACTTTGGATTTGAAGACCAGTGTGCAGACTTTGAGTTTGAAGACCAATGTCCAGACTTCAAGTAACACTGTGGATGTACAGACTTTAAGAAATCAAGCGATGTGTAGACTTGAAGCTCCACGATGGATGTATAGACTTCAAATATCAAGACGCTAAGGAAGACGGATAATGTACAGACTTGCTGTAACAGTCTGATGTACAGACTTCATGAAACTCTAGACACTGAATGCTGTACAGACTTAGCCCAATGCCTGAGACGCTAATAAAGAAGGATGATGTTCAGACTTGCTGACAGACCGATGTACAGACTTTGCTCAAATGCATGAGACGCTAACTGAGACGCTGGACTCTGTACAGACTTTGAGCGATGTATGGGCTTCAAAGAAGTTGGCGAGTCAATGTACAGACTTGATGAAGCTAAAGCCTTGATCATAGGAATAGGCTGGATTGTATAGGCTTTAAGCTTCAGAACCGAATGTTCAGACTTCGCCTAAGAAACGTAGGGAAAGTCCCCAGTGTATAGACTTTGACTTGAGCGAAAGGTAAGTGATGAATGTATAGACTTTCACGATGTGTAGACTTGAATATGTGAAAGCTACAATGAAAGAGTGTATACACTTGACCAGTTCAAGGGCAATTCGGATGTACAGACTCTGAGGTTCAAAGCCAACGGCTGTACAGACTTAGAATATTAAGACTGATGTACAGACTTCATGCGTTGACGCTATACACACTTAGCGAGTTGACGCTGTACACACATCCAATGAAGTGCGTTGATGCTGTACACACTTAACCTATTCAAATGAAATACAGTGTGTGAACTTTATCTGAAATGGACGATGTATAGACTCAATTGATATGAGAGTTTCCAGTGTATAGACTCAGTCTAAACAAGTCTGCTGGAGGAGTCGACCCATCCTCTGATGTGTCGACCTATGACAGTGAGAAATGCAGACAACAGTGTATTAAATGCAAAGAACACATAGTCAATCTGATAGAGCAATTTCATCAAATCAAAAGTAGTTGCCAATCAATCAAAACAATGGTGTTGTCAATAAAAATAAAGCAAGTGTCAACATCATCAACATAGAGGGGTCACAACAATCTCCCCCTTTTTGATGATGGCAACCCCATATGAAGTAGAATAGCAACATCCTGTCATATAGATATATGTTTGATGAAAGACATGATGTGTTATGCAGATTGACATGCAGATGCTATGAATGCATGCAACTCACTGCCTCAAACTCTCCCTTGGAATGAATTCAGAATTCAGACAGATATGTATTTTCCCCCTAGACATCCCCTAGACAATATTCTCCCCCTTTGCCATCAACAAAGAGGAGGGAAAAATTAAATATAATGGAGGAATCAAGAGAAGAACTGACTGGCATTCTGAACAGGTAGTTCATGAATAAGCATTCTAAAGCATAGAGTCTTCAGTCATATGAATTTAGAAACTGCTGTCAGAAAGAGTTCTGGTTTAAGGATGATAAAATTTGGAGTTCATGCACTACAAGTAATAGATAAGTTCACTGTGCATGATAAAACAATAAACCAGAATCACATTTGCATGAAAGATCCAGTTTCATAATATCTTACTTTCATAGTCTCAAAAAATTGAGAGAAATCAAGTCATGTATTGAAACTAAACAAATTGACACTCATGAACTTTTCTTTTGAAGGAGCAGCATTATCAATATTAGATCATTTTGAGCATTTAGGTACCATAAGTCTTTCTGCGTAAGGGTATATGTTTATCAGATGCCAATACCCCTAGATACTCAACAAGATGGACCAGTCTGCCTATGATCAAATTCAACAGAACTGAGTTACACCTTTTTGTGTGAGGGTACACGTTTATTAGACGCCAGTTACCCCCAGGTACTCAGTGAAACCAGCCTGCTGTTTTGAACATTTTAAACAGAGATAGCTGATACACTTCATGACATGAGTGTTGTCCACTTCTTTAATGGATCACTCAGTTTCTCAGTGATTTACCAGTCATTGCTCTGCCAATATATATATTCAATGATTTTCAATGTTTTTCAATATATTTCTTAGCTATCCTTTTTTTTGTGTTTCAGAATGACTTGTTTAAGAACAATACATATACTTATCCTCTCTAATCATGATTTCAGATGAGTTTTTAGATTTCAGATATGATTAGCTTTGTCTGACATGAAATAAGAAAGAGGTTGAGAGTTTTATCAATTTTTAACTTACTTATATACTGATTGCAATCTTTAAACTCCAACCATTATAAGATTTAAACCATTACATCAGTCTTTGAACAATTCAATTTCTTATAAATGAAGAAGTCCATTTTCTACTGCTTAGAAATCAGAACTGACCAACAGATTGCCATAATGTCAGAGACAAGTATTCAGAGTTAAAGGTTGAATGACTTCAAGAAAGTTGAAACCACTCTGAATTTCTAGCAATACTCCCCCTGTCTATATGCATGCAATTTGCTAATGAAAGGTAAGAATTAATTGAGAGAGAGCTTATGCATAGGTCATGAATGAATGATATGCAAAGACTCGACAAGCTCCCCCTGAATATCTGCAATGCAGGATAGTTCTACATCCACATTCACATCCACATGATTTATCCAAGCAATCAAAAATAAGTCCACATCAGAGATTTTATTCACAGCAATTAAACAATCATTCATCATGCTGAAATTTACATAAGCCAAGTTCTCTTCTAAGAAACTTAAAATTTTCATTCCCATGAGGCTTAGTAAAAATATCAGCAATTTATTTTTCAGTTTCCATGAAATTCATTTCAATCTCCTTTTTATTTACAGCATCTCTAAGAAAATGATGTTTTATCTCTATATGCTTAGTCCTAGAATGGTGAACATGATTTTTTAGCAAGGCATATAGCACTAGTATTATCACATAAAAGTGGAATGCATCCCAGATTTATCTGATAATCAGCCAGTTGGTGCTTAATCCAAAGTACTTGGGCTGCATAATTACATGCTGCAACATACTCAGCTTCAGCTGTGGATAATGCTACAGTGTGTTGCTTCTTAGATGCCCAAGACACTAGATAGCCACCAAGGAATTGACAGTAGCCACTAGTGCTTTTTCTATCTACTTGACACCCAGCATAGTCTGCATCAGTGTAGGCTAGAAGCTCTAACTCACACTTAGCAGGATACCAGAGACCTAGTTCTTGGATACCTAGTAAATATCTAAAAATCCTTTTCACAGCTTTAAAGTGATTTTCTTTAGGACTGGCCTGAAATCTAGAGCATAAACACACAACAAATTGTATGTCAGGCCTAGATGCTGTAAGATAGAGAAGAGATCCGATCATACCTCTGTATAGCCTTTGGTCCTCAGGTTTACCTTTAGAATCTTCATCCAAACTGGTTGATGTACCCATTGGAGTAGCTATTTCCTTGAGGTTGTTCATTTTGTACTTCTTCAATAAGTTCTTTACATACTTGGACTGAGAGATGAAGGTGCCATCTTCTGTTTGTGTAACCTGTAGTCCAAGAAATAGTTTGAGCTCACCCATTGAGCTCATTTCAAATTCATCAGTCATTATTTGAGAGAATTCCTCACACAATTTGGGGTTAGTTGACCCAAACACAATGTCATCCACATAAATCTGAATGATAAGAATATCTGGATGGCTTACCTTGGTAAACAATGTTTGATCAACTATACCTCTTGTGAAGTTCTTGTCAGTGAGAAATTTGCTCAACCTGTCATACCAAGTTCTAGGAGCTTGCTTTAAACCATAGAGAGCTTTATTGAGCTTGTAAATATGATTAGGGAAATCTAAACATTCAAACCCAGGAGGCTGTCTCACATAGACATCCTCATTAATTTCCCCATTTAGAAAAGCAGATTTCACATCCATCTGCTGAAGGTTTATTCCTAGGGAACATGCATAAGCCAATAAAATTCTTATTGCTTCTAACCGAGCTACAGGGGTAAAAAACTCTTCAAAGTCTATTCCAAATTCCTGATTGTACCCCTGAGCTACAAGTCTGGCTTTATTTTTAATAACATTCCCCGCTTCATCAGTTTTGTTTCTAAATACCCATTTAGTCCCTATGATTGTTTTATGATCAGGAGGTGGAACCAAATGCCACACCTTATTCCTGTCAAACTGATTGAGCTCCTCATGCATGGCATTAATCCAATGCACATCTTGGAGAGCACAGTCAATGGACTTGGGTTCTATGTTTGATACAAAAGCATAAGCATTCAGTTCATGTTGAATTCTTAAGTGGCCTCTAGTCCTAGGGGGGTCATGCAAATTTCTAATAACATTATCTACAGGATGATCCTTGAGATATCTAATATTTGCAATTGGAGTATCATGAACTTGATTTACCTCCCCCTGAACTGTAGGCTCCTCTTCATTAAGCTCTTTATGTTCTTCTTCATCCTCGGATTTGTCTGCAGGATCTCCTTCCTTCAGAATTTCACCATTGTTTTCATTCCTGCATTGACCAACATTAGAATTTGCCAAGGATTCATCAAAAACTATGTGTGGAGATTCTTCAACAGTTTTAGAGTTCAGATTGTACACTCTGTAAGCTCTGGTGCTTTCAGAATAGCCAAGAAAAATTCCTGGTTCTCCTTTAGGTTCAAGTTTATCAAGGTCCTTTTTATCATTTATGTGAATGAAACATTTACAACCAAAAACCTTGAAGTGAGCAATAGAAGGTTTCTTACCTTTTAATATCTCATATGGTGTTTGCTGGGTAGAAGGTCTTACCATGGCTCTGTTAATTACATAACAGGCAGTGTTCACTGCTTCAGCCCAAAATTTCCTTGGTAGACCACCTTCGACAAGGAGTGTACGACCCATTTCCACTAGGGTTCTGTTCCTTCTCTCCACAACTCCATTCTGCTCAGGTGTCCTTGCTGAGGAGTACATGTGGTTGATTCCATTTGACCTGCAGAATTCATCAAATTGTGAGTTTTCAAACTCACCTCCATGATCAGACAAAATGTTTTCAATTTTCTGATTTGTTTTAACATAGAACTCCTAAAATTCTGAGAAAGCATCACTCTTATTAGATAAGAAATAAACCCAAGTATACCTAGAAAAGTCATCTACCATGACAAACCCATACCTCCTCCCTGATAGGCTGACAGATCTAGTTGGCCCAAAAAGGTCCATATGTATCAGCTCATAGGGTTTGGAAGACAGATTTTCAGTTCTAGACTTAAATGACTTTCTAGTTATCTTTGATTGAGTGCATGCATCACAGATTTTGTTTTCTTTCTTGAATGAGACTTCAGGAAGTCCTCTAACCATGCCATGCTTATTTAATTTGTGTAAAATAGTGTAGCTAGCATGACCTAACCTACGATGCCATAAAAATGCTATGTCTTCTCTACTGGCAGTAAGGCAAAGGTTAGTGTGTTGAATTTCATCTAAATTTATCATGTAAGTATTATTTATTCTTTTTCCAGAAAATTTGACAATATCAGAATCAGGTTCAAAAACCTTGCAGCATTGAGAGTTAAATAATACATTGTAACCTTTATCACATAACTGGCTGATGCTAAGTAGATTATAGGCTAACCCTTCAACCAGCATAATATCATCAATGCAACATGTAGAACACTTACCTACCTTACCTGATCTGATAATCCTACCCTTTGTGTTGCTTCCAAAGGTGACAAGGCCTTCTACTTTCTCAGTCAGTATGTAAAATTTAGCCTTATCTCCTGTCATATGCCTGGAGCAGCCGCTATCCATGTACCACAAGTTGTTCTTGGCTGCCAGGCATACCTGCATACCCAATTAGGTAGAGAAGTTTGGAACCCAAGACTGATTGGGCTCCAATGTAAATGAACTAGAAGCAAAGCAGGAAAGCAGATGTTTCGGAATCCACATTTGTTTAAATGAATTTTGTTCAGTGGATCCTATAGATTTTCTTCTGTTGTTGTTCCTTTTCTTTTTATTGTTCTTTTTCTTATTGGCAGCAGCATGATTATTGACAGTATTGTTATTTCTGTGCCAGTGCCTTGGCCAGGGTATGTCCACAAAATTTTGGCCATAGTAGTTCCTGGGCTGGCTATGAAAATATTGATTTCTAGTGTCCAGTAACCATACCCATTGACCCAATTTCCACTGTAAGGTCTTTGGTTTTGAGCACCCTGGTGTGCAAGACCTGTAAACCTACCCTGAGTTCTAGACCAATCTGACCTATTGAAGTAGGTTGGCTGTGCATTGTAGTGGGTCTGAGCTCTGGGTTGATAAAAATAATTGGGTTGACTCCTAGCAGCACTCTGTCTCCCTTGTACTTTGGACCCTGCTGACCTATACACATGTTTGTATTGGATCTTCTTAAGAGGTGGAGGTGTTGGTGGAGACTGGGTTACCTTGACCTGGGGTTTACTGGACTGTGTAGGTTGACCCCTAACCTGAGTCTGAGCCCTAGGATTCTGGTTGGATGTGCTGGCTCTACTAGGCTCATTAACATTTTGTTTGCCCTTCTCCTCAGCACTGGGCTTTTTCAGATTAGCAGTTTTGTTCATTAAATTTGTTGAGTTCATGCTAATCAGAGGTCCCTTTTCCTTTTGAGCAACAAATGAAATTGTTTTCATCCCGAATGTTTTTGTTGCACTAGAATTAAATCCTAGGCCCTCTTTTCTGAAATTAACCTTTGACCCTAACAAAGCATTTAAGTTATCTGTTCCTTGGGTCATTTTCTCAATGGTTTTCATTTTATCCTCATTATCTTTCTGAAGTTCATCAATAGACTTTTTCAGCTCATTGTTGACATTGAGGACAGCTTCATATTTTTCAGAGATAATTTTGACTTCACTTTCACATTTCTGAATCTTCAGCTTCCATTCATCAATTTCATTTTCAAGCCTTAGATTCTCTTCCTTAGAAGCTTTTAACTCATTTTTGATTTCATCTTCTTCAGAGCATGTGAGTTTCAATTCATCAATCTCAGATTCCAAACATGCAATTTTATCAGTTAGTGTTTTATCATTTTGCATGGAATTGATTTTTCTTCTAAGATGCCTATTCTCTTTTCTAATATCATCAGCTCTATCAGCTATGTCATGATAAGCATCTACCCAATCAGCAATTGTGAAGTTTTCAAATCTAGTGATTACCTCATCTGTGTCCTCCTCTCTATCTTCGGAGCTTGTTGCCATAAGGCAAATGGGCTGTTCAGATTCGGCTTCACTATCTGAGCTGCTGCTGAAAGAGCCTTCATCTTCATCACTCCATGTGGTGATCATAGCTCTTCCCTTCTTAGTTTTCTTCTTTGACCTGTCCTTATGTTTCTGATTGTCTGGACAGTCAATTTTCAGATGCCCTGGTTTCCTGCATTGATAACAGACATTAGCTTCATTTTTCTTTGCAGGTTTAGATTTATACCTTTTATCCTTTTGGCCACCACTGTATTTCTTCTAGCCGAACCGTCCTGCTCCCTTTCTGAGAAATCGCCTGAACTCTCTAGTCATCATGGCTATCTCAGATCGAGTCACATCTTCTTCTTCATTTAGGCTCTCCTCTGATGATGAAGAACTGCTGGAGCTGGATTTTGTCGATTTGCTGGAACTAGCCTTCAGCGCTATCGGCTTCTTCTTCCTCTCGGCTTCATTTGTCCTTGGCATGTTTATCTCATATGCCATTAGTGAGCCAATCAGCGCATCAGCTTTAGTATTACGCAAGTCCCTTGACTCCTCCATCACTGTTGCTTTGGTGTGCCAAATGGGAGTCAGGGAGCGCAGAATTTTCCTCACTACATCATACTCTGCCTGAGGTTTCCCAAAACCTCTGAGGCCATTGGTTATGACAGTCAGCCGAGCGTACATTTCGCTGATGGACTCGTTCTGCTTCATCTTGAAGGCTTCATACTCAGATACAAGAAGATTGGCCTTCTGCTCTCTTACTTGAGATGTACCTTCATGAATTACTTCCAGCGCATCCCACATCTCCTTAGCTGATTTGCAAGCAGACACACGGGAGAATTCTGTAGGATGCAGAGCACACTGGATATCATTTATAGCACTCCAATTCAGCGTGGACCTTCTGATCTCCTCCTTGGTCCATACATCTTCATTCGGGGACAACTCATAAGGTCCCTTGCTGACAATCTTCCAAATCTCATAATCCTTAGCCCTGAGGAACACTTGCATACGGTTCTTCCAGTATGCGTAGTTTGATCCATCAAAGAATGGGGGCTTCGTTGTTGAGTGACCTTCGGTAGTCATCCCTCGAGCATCCATCTCTGCCTATTCTCTTCGGGCGATGAGTCCCTGCAGAAGAGTTAGGCTCTGATACCAAGTGTTGGGTTCGATGGACGCAGTCTATCTCCACTAAGTGTGGATCTAGAGGGGGGTGAATTGATCAACTTGCCTAATTTAAAACTACTGTAAGTTCTAAAGCGGAATTTAGGTAAACATCAGTTAAGCTAAAAGAAGAATGCTAAGCAAAGGGTCGACCCATGAAAGCCATTCACCATATCTATATATCGAAAGCTAAACATGAACATAAGCAATGCAACCAAATAAGCTAAGCAAGAATTCCCATCGCACATAGATCGCAGAAAAACACAAACACACTGCACACACAATTTTTAGGTGGTTCGGTCAACGACCTACATCCACCCCACAGTCAACCGAGTATGGCTTCCTGCTGCGCAGCACAGCTTGCGTCCGCTGGGCTTTACAGCTTGGCCAAACAACCCGCTGATACACAGCTTCGCTGGGCACTACAGCTTGCCGACCAGAGGATCTGATCCTCTGCAACCGCTGGGGAAATACAGCTTAACCCGTCCAGTGGAGACTACCACTGCAAGACCGCTGACACACTGCTTGAAGAAATAATATTCAGAAATGAAAGACAGAATCAAAACGAAAATAGAAAAACTCAAAAGCAATATAGCTCTAAGAGCAAAGCTCAGCTCTGGTTTTGAACCACGAGACTGAGATGCAAACTCTCTCACTCTCACTCTCGCTCAGCTCTCTCTCAACTCAATCTCTCTCGATCTCTTCTTCTCTCTTTTTCTTCTTCTTCTCTATTTCTTCTTCTTCTTCTCTGTATCTTCTTCTTCTTTCTTTTCTCTCTGTGGATCGAAGGCTCACTGCTGCTGAGTGTATAGACTTTCTCTTCTTCTCCTTCGATCAGTCTTCTTCTGTGGAAGAAGACTTGTTTATATAGTAGCAACAGCAGCAGGCGTGTGCTCTCCACGTTTCTCGCCCAGCAATTTGGACCACGTGGCAGCATCCAATGGAGTGTCAGTACACGTGTCCTCATCTGGATACCTTGTCCTTCTCGGATCACGAGCCAGGTACCTCGGATCACGTGCCCCTCATTAGCCTCTTCAGTCCGATGTATAGAGTTCTCAGATCACGTGCTCAATGACAGCAATCTGACTTGCTGCGTCGACGCTGTCAATCAATGGCGTTAACGCAGTGAGGCATTCCAGTAAGCCATTAGCTTCGTCTCTTTAGCTGCTGCGTCGACGCTGCTCAATTATGGCGTTGACTCAGTGGAATAGCCTGTGAAGGTGAATGCTTCTTTAACTGCTGCGTCGACGCTGCTTGCATGTGGCATTGACGCAGTGGAAGATATCGTGAAGGCTTCGTCAACTGATGCGTGGATGCTTTAGGCTCCCAGCGTCGACCCTGTTCCCTTCAGCAACAAGAATGAAGTCATAAGATTTAAGTATGTACATTGCAGTGTATATACTTCATTGTATAGACTTGTGAAGGCGAATGCAACGTACAGACTTGCCCAATGTGTTGACTTCAACAAAGGAGGCAACGGCTGTATAGACTTTAAATCCTAAAGGCAGTGTGTAGACATTGAAGAACAACAACCAATGTATGGACTTCATGTAAAAGCCCAATGTATAGACATTGAATTCGAAGACCAATGTGCAGACTTTGGATTTGAAGACCAGTGTGCAGACTTTGAGTTTGAAGACCAATGTCCAGACTTCAAGTAACACTGTGGATGTACAGACTTTAGGAAATCAAGCGATGTGTAGACTTGAAGCTCCACGATGGATGTATAGACTTCAAATATCAAGACGCTAAGGAAGACGGATAATGTACAGACTTGCTGTAACAGTCTGATGTACAGACTTCATGAAACTCTAGACACTGAATGCTATACAGACTTAGCCCAATGCCTGAGACGCTAACAAAGACGGACGATGTTCAGACTTGCTGACAGACCGATGTACAGACTTTGCTCAAATGCATGAGACGCTAACTGAGACGCTGGACTCTATACAGACTTTGAGCGATGTATGGGCTTCAAAGAAGTTGGCGAGTCAATGTACAGACTTGATGAAGCTAAAGCCTTGATCGTAGGAATAGGCTAGACTGTATAGGCTTTAAGCTTCAGAACCGAATGTTCAGACTTCGCCTAAGAAACGTAAGGAAAGTCCCCAGTGTATAGACTTTACCTTGAGCGAAAGGTAAGTGATGAATGTATAGACTTTCACGATGTGTAGACTTGAATATGTGAAAGCTACAGTGAAAGAGTGTATACACTTGACCAGTTCAAGGGCAATTCGGATGTACAGACTCTGAGGTTCAAAGCCAACGGTTGTACAGACTTAGAATATTAAGACTGATGTACAGACTTCATGCGTTGACGCTGTACACACTTAGCGAGTTGACGCTGTACACACATCCAATGAAGTGCGTTGACGCTGTAACATGAGCCAGTGAGATGCGTTGACGCTGTACACACTTAACCTATTCAAATGAAATGCAGTGTGTGAACTTTATCTGAAATGGAGGATGTATAGACTCAATTGATATGAGAGTTTCCAGTGTATAGACCCAGTCTAAACAAGTCTGCTGGAGGAGTCGACCCATCCTCTGATGTGTCGACCTATGACAGTGAGAAATGCAGACAGCAGTGTATTAAATGTAAAGAACACATAGTCAATCTGATAGAGCAATTTCATCAAATCAAAAGCAGTTGCCAATCAATCAAAACAATGGTGTTGCCAATGAAAATAAAGCAAGTGTCAACATCATCAACATAGAGGGGTCACAACAGACCCGTGACCGGGAGCAGCAAACGGCACGCGTGCGGGAGCTCGCAGACTTGCGGGCTCAGCTAGCCGTCACTCAGGAGCGGCTACGGGCGACAGAGGAGCGCCTCCAGCGTGGACGAGACCGAGCGCGTGCTGCGGGGTACGCGTTTACCAGTTCTACATTTGTGGCTGGTTCCTCTCTCCGATAGAGGAGTGAGGCAGAGGAGCAGGCTCGTGCGCTCTCCAGCTACCTCTCGGGGGTCCATGCCCCCTCCACAGGTACCTCGTCGGGACGACGAGGGTGAGGTAGAGAGCAGGAGAGAGGAGGGTGGAGGCGAGAGCTGAGAGAGAGACTTACTTGTACTCCTCTACCCTCACACTTGTACTCAGATATTCATTGATATATATATATATATATATATATATCTATATAATTTTTGTTACCTGAGTTACTTTAAGCAGTTGAGCACTTGTGTACTTGCCTTTACTTTCGCTTTATTTCTTTTGTTTCTTTTCGTCCGTGTTCGTCCTTGCCCTGTGATTCACACTTAAACAAACAGATTAATCCATCTGTTTGGCTTGGCCTCTTGCTCAATAAGCAAGGGGTTGTCTTTTGGACCTTGTTGACGGGTCAAGGGGCCAAGCCTCTAATTAATAAAGGCAGATAACAAAATATATAAGGAAATGCAACATGCAAGCACACAAATACAAACTTAAAATAAAAGATGCCCACATAAAAATGCAATCAATCATATGAAATGGTGGAAGCAATAGGCTTAATTTTTGTTCTTTTTGTTCATTTTTTTATTTTCTTTTGAAAATGACGCCCTATCACACGGGCGTTGATTGAAAAATCATTTTTTGTTTATTTTATTTAAAATGACGACACTGAAAAAGCCGTGGATTGATTAAATGACGCCCTCTCAAGCGGGCGTGAATTGAAAAACCATTTATTTATTTATTTATTTTTTTTGATTTTTTTTTGAAAATGACGACGTAGACACTGTTGTTAATTATGGAAATGATGCCTACGTATCAAGGCGTTAATTAAAAAACCATTTTTTCTGCTTTGTTTCTCTCTTTTCTTCCCTTTTATGAGGCTGAGTATAGCACAAGGGTCTTAAACCTTACATAATCACCATCTTAAATTCATTAATCTTTCTTAAATGATTTAACAACGGGTCGACGTGCTTAATGACTTTTATTTTTATTCATATCCTTATGCGGTCCGTCCTTCTTGGTCGGTCTTGGCCATCCCTTGAGCTTATAACCTACCATGGAGGGAGAAGTGAAGAATAGGTCGAGGAATCTCACGAGAGGTTTCTGAGGACAGGGAGACTTTCCTCTCTTGCCCTAAGGCCCGTTGGGGTTTGGTCTTCGGCTTAGGGAAATTTTGTTACTCTTTTGCCCTTATTCACGCATGCTTACAACCAGGGTTTTCCCTGCAGGTACTTTGCCCTCTTGTCATGCTTTTCTTTTTTGTGACTTTCACATTTCTTTTCCTTTTTTTTTCTCTTTACTTTCAAAAATAAAAACCTAATTGTACTTGGGCTTTATAGAATTTATTCTCTTTTTGGCCCTGACTTCCACCTACTAGGGCGGCGGGCAGGTTTGGTTGGCATTCCTTGACTCGTACTCCCTCTCGGGAGCCGAAGAGGAGAGAATAGGTAAAGTTCTTACACTCTTAGTTTGGGTCTGACTTTCCTCAAATTTTAGACCGCTCGAGTTTAAGAGTAAAGCGTGTAGTGTGTGTGGGAATTGACCCCAAGGTTAAACCATCAAGACTGAAGAATGAATTAAGGATTTTGATCTTTCGGGCTTGCAACCTATGTACTATGCCAACCTACAATTTTTCTTTTTTCTTTTTCTTCTTTTTTTGTTGTTTTATTTGTTTTATTTTTTTTGGAAGGCTTAGGGGTAGTACTTCTTCAAGTAAAGACCATTCCAAGGGTGAGGCAGCTCCTCCCCTCCAGCATTAATCAATTTGTAAGCGTTGCCAGGATAAACATCTTTTATTACGTACGGCCCTTCCCAGTTCGGTTGGAGTTTTGAACGGGGTCCACCGGGTTTTACAAAAATTCGTTTAATTACCATTTCACCGATCTTAAGTTTTCTCTCAATTACTTTCTTTTGGTAAAAATGTGAAAGCCTATTTTGATAAACACGCGCATGCTCGGCGGCAGCTAAATGTTTCTCATCTAGGAGTTCCAATTGTGCAAGGAGAGATTCACGTCACTCATCAATAGGGAGCTCCTTGTCCAATTGTACTCGTAGAGAAGGAATAAGAATCTCATAGGGAACTACCGCCTCCATTCCATAAGTAAGGGCGAAAGGGGTCTGCCCAGTAGGGGTATGAATGAAAGTGCGATAGGCCCAAAGAGCTTCAACCAGCTTTTCTGGCCAATCCGTAAATTTATTAGCCTCACATGTTTTCTTGATAATTTTGATCAAAGTTTTGTTGGTTACCTCTGCTTGGCCATTGCCCTGTGGATAATAAGGAGATGAATGATGCAATGCAATGTTGTACCTGTTGCAGAGGTCTTGAAGTTCCTGAAAGATGAATTGCGGCCCATTGTCGGTGACGATAGTACTCGGGATGCCGAACCTCGCAATGATGTTCTTCATTATAAACTTGCAGACGGTTGATGCTTTAATCTTCGCATAAGCTTCCGCTTCCGCCCACTTGGTGAAGTACTCCGTGACCGTGAGTATAAATGACTTTGGTTTTGTGAGGAGGTTCAAATCACCAAGAGGTCCAATGATATCGAAAGCCCACATGGAGAAAGGCCATGGGGAGGACATAAGATGGAGTGAAGAAGCAGAAGAATAGATTTTGTCGGCGTACATTTGGCACTTGACACACCTTCGAACATAGATGGAACAATCCTCTTCTTGAGGGGGCCAATAAAAGCCTAGTCTAAGGATCTTCTTAGCTAGCATCTGGCTATTGACATGGCCACCACAGACTCCTGAATGCGCCTCTTCCACAACCTTCCAAGATTCGTCATCGTCAAGGCATTTAAGTAAAACTCCAGTGAGACCTCTTCTATATAGCACACCTCCAACCAGGGTGTATCGCTAAGCAACTCTTCGAATGGCTTTCTTTTCTTCAGCCATGGCTTCCTCAGAATAGGATTGATCCTGGCAATACTTGGCAATCTCATAATATCACGACTTCTCCTCATCATCCAATTCTTCCTCTAGATCCATTAAGATGATCTCCTTATTCTCGACGATTCTACCTTGCTTAACCTTCTTGAGCACCTCCTTCTTAATACTAAGGAAAGCTGGATCTTTAACGGCTGGAGTGAGACGCTTATGAACAATGATAGAGTGGAAGTCCCTTTCGGGAAGGAAAACCAAGGAAGATGCAAGAGAAGCAAGAGCATCAGCTAGAATATTCTGATCACGAGGAACATGGACGAAGATTAATTTGGTGAAAAGCTTGGCATAAGCAGAAGTCAATTCCTGGTAGGGTTTGAGTTTGGGATTGAGCATGTGACACTTGGTGAGCACTTGGCGAAGAATAAGCTGACTATCACCTACAATCCACAATTGGGTAACACCGAATTGATGAGTGGCCTCCAGTCCGGCCAGGAGAGCCTCGTACTCAGCTATATTGTTTGTGACTGGGAATGCAAGCTGAGAGGTGAGTGGAATAGTGATACCCTCCGGTGATAGGAGAATAATGCCAATCCCCTTCCCTTTTGAATTCAAAGCTCCATCAAAATGTAACGTCCACATCGAATCAGGATGATTGACGGACATTAGTTCCTCATCTGGAAACTCTGAGCGAACAGGGTCAAATCTGGGGAGAGGGTGATGAGGAAGATGTTCTGCTATAGCATAACCTTTAATCACTTTTTGCTGAATGTAGATGATGTCAAACTGAGAAAGGAAACTTTGCCATCGTGCTAATCGGTCGGTGAGAACTGATTTTTCAAGAAGGAACTTGATTGGATTCATACGAGCGATGAGATGAACCTCGTGAGCTAAGAAATAATGCTTAAGTTTCTGAACTACCCAGACTAAAGTAGCACAAGTCTTCTCCATAGCGGTATACCTCTGCTCACAGGGGTTGAGAAGCTTGGACAAGTAGTAAGCTACCCTCTCTTTTCCTTCTTCATCCACTTGGGCTAGGACAGCACCTACAGAGTCATCCAGGATGGAAATGTAAAGAACAAGCGGTTTGTCCGGAACTGGCGGCCTCAGGATTGGAGGATTTGAGAGATAATCCTTCAATCCGTCAAAGGCTGCCTGACACTTGTCATCCCAAATAAACTTGACTCCCAACTTAGTAAGCTCGTAAAATGGCCTACATCTTTGTGAATGTTGGGAGACAAATCGGCGAATAAATTGTAACCTCCCGATCAATCCTCGAACTTCTTTCAAATTCTTGGGAGGAAGCATTTCTCTAATTGCCTTTGCCTTGTTGGGATCAATCTCAATACCCCTCTTACTGCTAATGAATCCAAGCAACTTTCCTGATGAAACTCCATAAACGCACTTCTTGGGGTTCATTTTCAACTGATACTCTCGTGCTCTTTGCAAGACTTTGACTAGAACCCCGGGATGCTCAATCCTTATCCTTGATTTCACTACCAAGTCGTCAACATACACCTCGATATAAATGTGGATCATATCATGAAAAATTGCCATTATGGCCCTTTGATAGGTGACTCCAGCATTCTTAAGTCCGAAGGGTATGACCACATAACAATAAGTTCCCCATGGTGTAGTGAACGGTGTCTTTTCTTGATCTTCTTTAGCCAAACGAATCTGATTATAGCCTGAAAAGCCATCCATAAAAGAAAGAGTCTCATATCCTACCGTATTGTCAATCAAAACATCAATATGAGGGAGGGGAAAGTCATCTTTAAGACATGCGCGGTTGAGGTCCCGAAAGTCTATACAAATCCTGACCTTTCCATCTTTCTTCATGACTGGGATAATGTTCGTCACCCAATTGGGATAGAGGACGACTCTAACGAATCTAGCCTTATGGAGCTTATCGACCTCTTCTTTCATTTTTAATTCCATGTTAGGGTGGAAACGTCTCAACCGCTGTTTGACCGAAATGGACCCTAGCTTAAGTGTAAGTCGATGTTCAACGAGCGCAGGGTCTAATCCTGGCATATCTTCATAACTCCATGCAAATGTGTCGTTATATTCTTGAAGAACCAAAATAAGCGCCTTTTCTTCAGAGGGCGACAAGTTCTTGCTAATGAGGATAATCCTAGGGTCTTCCTCGGTACCCAGATTTATTTCTTTGGTAGGCTCTTCTATTGAGGCTGATGGCTCGTCGAATCTTCTGATACCACTGGCAAAGGCGTCCACCTCGTCCTCATATTCTTCGTACTCTTCATCCCCCTCTTCAATAGGGTCTTCATCATTCATAATCTCATAAACACCAAAACCCTCGTCTAGAGAGCACAAGTCCTCACATTCTACATCCGACAGGAGTATCGGATCCTCAAAAAATTCGGGAAGAGCTAAGCATGCCCGGCATCTTCTAGCTAAATTTAGCAAGAACCTACGGGGAATCTGCCTACCCTTGGATTTCTTATGCGAAGTTACCCCATAAGTCTTATTAGAAGGAGAGGGAGAGGAACAAGATGACAAGCTAGACAAACTACCCTGACCTAAATGAGGTGGAGGGGTAGAAGACGAAGATGCAATGGATACAGGGAGAGCCTCCTCGTCGGAGGAGAAAAGAAGGTCCACTAATGAACCTTGAAAGAGTGGCCCTTGGATCGGGGCACGCTCCGAAGCAAGATAGGAGGTCTCTTCAAAAGAGATGGAAGATTAGAGAGTTGGAAATTTGGCATTTTTTTTTGTTTTCAACAATAAAGCAATGAGAGGGAGGAATAGGAGGTGGTGTTGAGATTGAGAGATTAGCGAAAGATCGAATAAGTGATTGCCTACGCGGGAGCATGATGGAGAGTTTAGAGAATTACTCGAGGAGCAAAGGGGGAATTGGAGGAGAAACTTGAAGTGGATCTGGAGAAAATGTTATCAAGACCGCGGGTGGTTGAGGGATATCTGAACAAAACATTTTATCAAGCAAATGGACAATAATTATTGGATGGATTGATTTAAGAGAGAAAAGGCCGGCCTACAGCCTATCCACATTGAAGCCTTCTTCATACGGCACATCTGGCTCCCCGGTATCTGTGTAGTTGCTTAACAGCTGTCTTTTGTCAGTAATCACTGCTGGCTTTTCAATTAGTTCATGAATTAGAGGTGGCCATTCCGGGTCAGTTGGCATGAACAGACGGCTCAGAGCATTGGTAATATCATTCATATCGAACCATCTGTACCAGTCACATTCCGGGTCATCCATCTTTCTTCTTTTGTCTGGTCGTAAGGACTCCAGGGCTTTATACGTAACTAGCGGGGCTATATGGTGAGTAAACTATCGTGCATGTACATCTTGACAATCTAGCATGGAAGTAACTAGTGTGATTTGCTCATCATTATGAGTACCCCCTTTCACAAAGTGTGTTTGTAGGGTCCATGTAAGAGGCTGCCGGTCTATTTTAAGAGTTGAAGTCATGACGGCCCATGGCCCTTCTTCATCTTTATTTTTGCTTGGCTCTTTGTACCCCAGGCCACCTCGGGGAATCATCTTCTGGTGCCTGACAGGTTTAACTCTGCCTTGGAGATTAACACGCAGGCCTTTACCAGCTTTATACCCCATTTTCAACAAAATGTTCCTTCCTGGGGTATTTAACATATTCTTCTTTTTCTTCCCCTGGGAAGATAGAGGTGTCATTGAAGCTGATGTGATGGGAATCGACGCCGAGCACTGACTTTTTATTTTACATTTGAGTCCTTTTATTTGTATTTATATCCTTGGGAAAACATGTATGTAATTGTAAGGCTTTATAAGCCAATGTGTCATTCCCTAAGGATCTTTGGGTTTTTGTGCAAAAGTCCAGTAGGACCAGCAAGGGGCCCCCATCCCCTTTCTTATTGGTCCACCTAAACCTTAGGGCCCATGTGGGGCCAGTCAAAGGTCCAAGGTGGGCTTCTAGATGGCTTGACCATTCAAGGGGACAATTGGATTAAAAAGTCCAATATTCCAACCCTTAAAGTCCAAGATGCTTCCCCCTTATAATATAGTTTTTCCCATGTTGTATTTTCTATTTAATTTGGTCATTTGACCACATGGGGAAGAAAATCCCCTCTCTCCCATGAAATTCCCAGCCCCCACCCCTTGCCATTCTCTATATAAGCCTATGTATAGTGTCATTAGAGATATTAATGAAGAATTAAGCAATTTTGCCAAGAGCAAGCCCAAGGGCACCCCTTGTGTCTCTCCTCCCCTCTTGCAGATGGATTTCTACCATTCTAGGGTGTGAAGCCCTCCTCTTGATGTGACTCCAAGAACTCCACCTCCGCTGGATGCGACTTCCGGCCACCGCCTTCCGTTCATGCCGCCAACGCGCCGCCACCGCCGCTTCGCCGGAGTTCTGTCTCCATTATGATAGAACCCCAATCCCAAAATTCTAGTTATTTCTCTTATTGTCAGGTCGAGCCCTAATTTTGAGAGTTTGTTCTGCTCGTCTCTCCTAACCTCCAGTTCAAATTGCGTGTCATTTGGACACCATTTGGTATTTTTCCTACATTTATTGTTCTCCCCCCTGTAATCTGCCATTCTGCAGATCTACGGGACAGAGTCACCTTGTTGTATTTTTCCCACCCACTTATAAATTTTTAAAAAATCACAAAAATTTCTCAATGTTCCTCACATATACCCCCTTCCACCATAATTTTCGTGGAGTGTATAAAAATCATTTCCCCTTCGGTCAAAGGTCAGTCTCAGGAAAAACACAGTCTACCCTATGTGTCTGTCAGTCCGGGTCAGAAAATAAAATAATGTTATAGTCATTCTCATCTTCAATCCTTTCGGTGGATGGAGCTGTGAAAAATATATGTTGTATTTATGTGAGTGCTCTTTCCAACGGTATCAGCCACGCCTCGATCGGCCTCTGAATATGAGCACCATAATTCTTGCCGCCGAGGCGCGCAATTCTGTTCCCTGTGTAGATCAGAAAAATCAGTCCGGGAATAATTCATGCAAAAATATCAAAAGTCAACTTCTGGAACCGCCACTTCAGGGAGTCGATCAGGGACATCCTGCCATCGTCTCGGCCAAGCCGCGCCTTCAAAAGATCTCAGGAGGGCGTCGTTCCTTTGGAATCCGTGCCTTGCTGTCTAGCGAGTCAAAACTGAGTCGGTGCAGTACCGAGTCGGCGCAGGACCGAGTCGGACCAGCAGGCCGAGTTCGTGCCGTACGCACCTCTGGATTGCTGTCCGTCAACCCAGGGTCGGTCCTCTCGGGCCTCACTTGTAGCCCTTTACCTCCCTGTGTAGAGTGGACAATAAAATTCACGGTTGTAACTAAATTTTTACCGTTGTTATCGGGAGTTACCGTAACTGGCTGGGATCGTCTTCTCCACGCCCGGAGCGTGGAGGTAAACTCGCCCCCACTGTATATCACATTTTGCTTATCTCGTATATCTTTGAATGCCGCTGCGAGTGTAGGTTCCTAGCTATGTATATTGTTATCACCACTGCGAGAGTGAGTGAGTGTACCGTCCTGTGACTCGACCCGAGTTAACGCAGAAAGACCGATACCCGAGACTCACGGCCGGTTTCTCAACTGCGCCCGGTCCCACGTCTTCCCTCGCATAGGGGCGATCGCGAGCTAGAGTACCAGGTCGCGTGTCCGTCCCGCATCATGATGACGGCTTAGTGACTGGAGGTTTTAACAAGTCCTGCCGCGGGTCGGCAACATCTAGCACTGAGAGCAAAGGCCTATTGGAAGGCCATATGGAAGGTACTGATGTTGCATAGTGTATATCTTCTGCCGGCAAAATGGGCATGCTTGTGACTTTAACGATGCACCCTTTGTGAGCAAATTTTATACATTGATGGTTAGTTGAGGGCACAACGTCAAGCTCTTGGATATAAGGGCGGCCCAGAATGCCGTTAAAGGTCGGATCCATGTCCAGAATGTGGAAATCCACTGTGATCGAGACCGGGCCCAAACCGACCTTCAGAGTAATCATTCCAAGGGGAGGCTTCTTAGTGTTATCATAGGCCGTGACGGTAATAGTGGATGGCCGGATTTGACTATCTGGAATGCCACACATCTTCAAGGTGCTCGGAGGTAACACATTAATTGACGCCCTGGTATCCACTAAGCATTGTTTGACTGGCACCTTATTGATATTAACTGTAATGCACTAGGCATATTTTCTGGCCGGCTTCGGGGCTAACTCATGTTCATGGAAGGTAATAGCTGGCTGATCACATGCCGGAGTCAAGACTATTGTAATATGTTCTGCTGGTATATCTTCATTAACCATCACCTTTTGCAAATATTTTTTCAAAACTTGTTGGTGAACAGTGGATCTCTTTATCAATTCCAGAATGGAAATCCTCGCCGGGGTTTTGTCCAAGTGTTTCAGTAAATCATAGTGCGTGCCCGATATGGACTCATGTTCTGGTTCTTGCTCCTCCTGCCCCTGTGCGGGCTCTAGCTCCCTTTGAGGAAAGATGCGGTGGAACATCCATCCACTACGGAGCATCGTGATTCATGATGATCGCGCCTCTGTCGGGTTATGGGTAGATGGAAGGTTAGTGGATGAAGAAGAGGGGATATTGGGATTGGTGGATGTCGGAGGAGCAACCAACGGAGGAACCCTTATGAGGGGACTCATTGGTTGAGAGACGAAGATGACTAGAGAAGTAATGGTAGGAGGTGCCTGAACGGATGGAGGAGGTGTAGGCCGAATGAGGGGAGGCCTAGGCAAAAAGGAAGGATTTGTGGGAGGCGGAGGAGTAGGAATAGTAGTGGGGGAATTAGGTGTTGGCGAGGGGCGAATAAGAAGTGGCCTAGAGGGCGACGGGTTTGTAGAAGGAAGAGCTTGTTGTGGTGCATGGGTTGGTGGTGGTCGGATGAGGAGCGGCCTAGTTGGCGAGGGGTTAGTAGTGGTGATAGTGGAGGATATTTGACTGGTGGGGCGTAGGAGGGGACGAGATGATTGGGGGGTAAGCGCTGAATAAGGCATCCTTAACAGACGTGGTGGTTGAACTGGTTGTTGGTTTATGGCCCCGACAGAGGCATTCTCATGGTGCCACCCTGTCGCCTCTCTACTTCATAGAAGGAGGTGACATGGCTTACCTGCTGGTTTGGTGGATGCTCCGGCAGTGGGTTATTGGCGATCCCCATGTTCAGTTGTTGTGCGGGAGCTTGCTGCTGCTGAGGAGGAGGTACTGCTTGTTGCTGAGCAAGCTGCTGAGCCTGTTGTTGCCGAGGAGGCCTTCGTGCCTTTAGAGTAGCAATAAATCTCCCCATCTCATCCCAATCAATACCACCTTGATCGTTCATGTCATATATATAATCTTTAAAATGAAAACAATGATCAATGTTGTGCCCCGGCTGTCGGTGAAAGATGCAATACCGAGAAGTGTCTACATTAGCCGGCCACACCATTCTTTCTTTAGGCAAGGTGAGCGCATTGGCGGCCATAAGGGTGTTGAAAATATCGGGTAGACTTTCGGGCAATGGGGGATATGGGGACCTTCTAGGACCCAGTGGTCTTCTTGGTTGTTGTGACTGTTGTTGTGCATAATTGGCTGGCGGGGGTACCTGGTGGTATTGTGGAGGTTGATTTTGTGGCGTAAGAGGAGGTTGTTGTTGTTGAGGTATAAGAGGCTGGAAAGTCTGAGGAGGGTTATTGTTTGGTTGGTGGACTTTGTTTTGGAAGGAAGGCTGTTGTGGTGGCGGCCTTTGGTTTGGAGGGTGGCGGAAAGGTGTGGAATTGTCGAACGCGCTCACCTGCTCGTTAGTAACTGTGCCTTCGGTGGTTCCACCACTATTGCCAACATTGACATTCTTCCTTATGACTTTCAGCCTTGGTTCGAACATGCCCATGATGGGCGAGTCTTTCATCTGTGTCTGTATATATCTTGCTCGCTCATAGAGCTCTCCCATTGTGCTTAATTTATTCATGGCTAAGATGTGACGAACTGTGGAGTGGAGTTTGATATGATCATTTTTACTTGCTCCGGCTCTGACAGTGTGTCCTTCAGCCTCTCGGCCATGGCTCTCCACCTATCAGCAAATAAAACGAAGTCCTCCTCGGGCTTCATCTTCTCGGCAACCAAATCAGTAACTGACAAAGATGGACCCACACGATCTTTATATTTCTAGAGAAATTTACGCTGAACAACATCAAAATCACCGGCATCAGTTGGCTCCAAGGAATAAAACCATTCTAGTGCCGGACCATCTAAAGACCGCCTAAAGAGATAGGCCAGAGAAGTCTTGTTATCCTGCCAGAATGATGCCTCATACATGAAATCTTTTACATGAATGAACGGATTGCTCGTTCCGTTATATCGTCGGAAATTCGGCATCTCAGATGGGGGTAAGTGAAAGACCGGCAGAGTGGGAAGAGTAACTTCGGGAGCGGTCTTCGGTGCCGTGACCTTTTTCGGTTGCTTCTCCATACTAGCAATCTTTTAAAGGAGTAAAGTGTTGGTATCAAACTCGGCTGGGGCCGGATGAGAAGAGTATTGATTCGGCATAGGCCTTCTGAAGAATTGAGGAACAGGAGGTTGTTAAGGCCTATTAGCGGAGTGACTTGCCGGTTCGGCCGGCGTAGTCATAACAGGAGTTGGTGGGCGCGAGGGCACCCTAGGTGCGACCGCCTGGTTGTTGGGAAAGTTAACAGAGTGGCCACCCGCGGCCTGGGGAAGGTTGGAAGATGACGAGACAGATTTTCCTTTTAAAGCGGCTTGGACAGCCTGACGTTGGGAATCATCTAGCTGAGTGAGAGCTTTCAGAAAATCATTGAAGTTAAAAGAAGGGGAGGTATCCCCAGAAGTGTTTTGAGTGGTAGGTTGGGCCTGTGAAGAAGGCTCAACCTCCTGAGAAGTAGTATCCATCATGTGGACCTGAGGGTAGTGGGTGGGAGAGGGAGCATAGTTTCTCTTGTAGTAGACGGAATCCTAAGGGGGAACCTCATAAAATGGGTCAGAGTGACCCTCCTCATAACCCTCGTAGGTATACCCGTAGTTGGCCATAGTGATGATTTTACCTGAACGGAGTTTCATGTTTTAAAGAGAGAGAAATATTTCAAATAATCAAGTAAAATCAAGAGTTAATCACCCACTCAAATAAGATATACACTCAAGTTGTGATGAACCCAAAGTTTTAAGGTTTTCTTTGGAGATTAGGGTGAGTTTTATAATAAATTCTCTCCTTTGAATGTGGGTCCTGGTTGAAAGTTGGGGTATAATCTCCGGGCTTAACTAGATTCTTTCTCTCTCTTCACCAACGTATGGGTCAACTATACTCCGGGTGCTTCGATGGTACAACCTGCCCAGCGTCTGTGAGGGAATCCATGGGTGCGGAGACTTACGGAGGCTTGGTTTAGGAATTTCCAGTCCAATGAGAGGGAATGCTCAAAGGAGGGTCCTTCCTTCACCAAGAGGGGGGCGAGATCCTAAGTGTGTAGAGAGAGGAGGTCTCTCAACCAAATGCCCTAAGATGCAGTCTAATGCAGGCAAATCAAGCAGATAATGATCAGATAGATAGTAATAGCAATCAACAGGTGAATGAACAGCAGTAACCAGGGTTCTGTGGGCACAGAACAAAATGATGACCTCACTGAGGTCGCTATATCAGCAAGCAGCGACTGAGTCTCAGTCGCTAATCACTGTGAACAGTGTAAGCAGAAAAATAGCCGAAACGAAATAGCGTCTTAGGGTGAGGCGTGAAATGAGGATGTGACGCCTCTGTGAAGGGGCGTCAAAATGCAATAATCAATAATTAGGAACGATAGAATAAATCAGCAGCAATATGGGGATTGACGCCCTAGTGTGAGGTGTTGATAGAGAAAATGACGCCTCTGTGAGGGGCGTGGATTATGAAAATAATAAAAATGCAGAAAATAAATGGAAACAGCGCCTGTTTAAATAGTCGCTATATGCAGAAATGACGGCGGAAGGGAGGGCGCTATTCAGTTCAGAGAATCGAAGGCCCTGATAACTAACAGAAATCAAATTTCCTTTCTAAAAAAATGATATGGACACTTCAAAAATTGGCTAATCCAGTGGGGGTGTGCACGTGGTGCACAGGGGGAGTGTGCTACGTGGAGCACGAAGGAGGGGCACACGAGGGTGCCAAAGGAGGGGCACGCAAGGGTGCCAAAGGGAGGGGTAATCAAACTAAAAACATAAAGTGTCCCACAGTGATCACCAATTTGTGAACGTGTCACATAGATATTTTTTTAAGAGAAAATAAAAAAAAGATTTTAAAATTAAAATGGGAAGAAATGTGCTAAAATATGTGGGACATGAGGAAAATAAAAGGGGAATGAGCATGAGATGCTCTATGGAGGGTGATCGCCAGAGGGGTTACCTCAAAATACCAAAGATGATCGCATGTACCTTGTGTGAAGCGGGGAAATTGCAAGTTCTTCCTTCTTCCTTCTACCGGCAGGCCGATGAAGGGGGTTTATAGCTTGATTACCCTTGCAAGAAAACACAGAAAATAAACAAAGATGTGGATTAGCCAAGTGAGGTGTAGTATCAATGCTCTAAAAGTATAAAATCAATCAAATCAAACATGAACACACCTTGTGTGTTTTGGTTTAAACCCCTTAAGAGGAGTAACAAGGGATGGGATATGGATGTAATGAATATGCAAAGCAAATATATATGATGTGGTGACGACGTCTCTAGCAGAGAACTAGAAGAAAGGGGTGCATGTGATGATGATATGCTAGTAATAACAAATAAGATAAACTGAGAGGAGAGTGCCCGTTCTGCTATGTGTGCAGCAGTAAAGGGAGGGAACAAGAGCCGCGGCTGCAGCAGATGGAGAATCAGCGGATGAAGATGCTACCGAAGGAAGAAGAAGATCCCCACGGAGGAAGATCTGTTGGTTGGAGGAAGGATGCCCGTGGAGGAAGAACTGCCGGCTGGAGGAGCCTGCAAAAAAGAAAGAAACTCTCTCTCTTTGTAAAAGGCTCTCGCTGTGTTCTTCTTAACCCTCTTAATGCTTCTCTCGCGCGTGAGGAATCGAGGGGTATTTATAGGCCCAAAATCCTTGCATCAGTAGGATTAAAATAAGGAACCAATCCTCCAACAAGGATCCCTCTTCCCAATCAAACACAAGGTGTAAAATGGGGAAAGGATCATTACTGGAAGGTAGCAGGCGAAACGGAGACGGAAGTGAAAATGACGACCGGAAGAGGGGCGTCAATTTAAATGACGACATCCACTCAGTCGTTAATTCCTGGATTTAATTATATAAATAAAGAACTTATCTTATTTAAAAGTGACAAATGACGTCTGTTTGAATGGGCGTAAAATAATCAATGCCCCCCATGCGGGCGTCAATTCTTTGAATTTTATTTTGATTAGGATTCGTAAAATCTAGGAAACAACGCCTGTTTGAACAGTCGTTTCTTTGTGAAATCATGACCCCCATCAGGTCGTCAGTTAAATGACGCCCTTCCTCCAGGAGTTAATTACAATTATTATTGTAGAAATACCAAATAAATAGAAAAACTTCATATTAAGCCAATATTGAAGTCCACTTTGGGGCGTCACGTGGTGACATGAGATTTACTCATCATAGCATCGATTTTGGCGTGTCTACACTAAAGTGAGTCTAAGCTTCCCCATCGATAGGATGACTGATTATATCATAAGCATAACATACTCTTTCCACGTGCCATCTCATATGTCAAGCTATCTTTGAGGACATGTATATCAACTACGAGCGTGAGAGGAAAGTATCGCAATGACTTGTAAGGTACATACTTTTGCTTTGAATTGTCCCCTCTCTTAGGTTTAAATCTATCATGATGACAAATAGAGCATGATGTCTTATCTGCATCTTCTTTGTAATATAACATACAGTGATTAAGACATGCATCTATTTTCACATATCCAAGCTCTAGTTCATTGACTATCTTTTTTACATGGTAAAAATTTTCAGGCTGCTTCTCATCTCGAGGCAACATACTCTTGATGAGGAGGAGGAGATGGTCAAAGCAAATCTCACTGATGTGAAATTCAAATTTCAAGTTCAGCAACTGAGATCGCAGACAACTGAGTGTACTTTTAACAAGCATCCCACAACGACTCATCAGCATCCCTAAGTAATTGATAAAATCTTTCAACTATCTTGTTCAACACTTCTTCATTGTATACATGTTCCTCATGAACACTAAAATTAGAACCAACAACATCTACAACCATATCCACATACTTACTTGTGCTTGCAACATTGGCGGGCCCATAAGACTAAAAATCCTCACCATGACAAGTCCAATTCATACAACCTTTCACAAACCCTTTCTTGTACAAATGACATTGTATCTGCCATGGTGAAATCCACTTCAAGTTTCTACAAACTAAACAAGGACATCAGATGTGACTCTCGTAGTCTACTGTTGGACTTGGATTCCCCAATGTAAAATGAATGAACATGTAATGTAATGTTCCTAGATTTTGGATTGGATTTCCGCGGGTTCTAGAGCATGTATCCACGAATATTGTGATTTTTAATAATGGATCCTCGAATCTCCAAATGATAATTATTAAAATTATTTTGAAGCCGTCGTGGCTTGACGGGCAAGTCAAGCAATTTTTTGGAATTTTCTGAGCCAAAAAATTTATTTTTCCAAAATTTTAAAACCCAAAATCTATTTTTTTTCTAAATTTTAAACCTAAAAATATAAAACATATATAACCCCGCCTCCTGTCTCTCTTCCCTCATTTCTCACCTCTCCCTCCACCGTTCTCTTCCCCCTCTCCTTCCCTCCTCCGGCGACCGATGGCGGGCATGGAGGGACGAGGCAACTAGGCGATGGCATCGGCATGTGGCGTGATCGGGGACAAGGTCGTGGGGTGGTGTGGCTACGAGTTCATGCACGGGGATGGCGAACGAGTGCGGGATTCAATATCTCTGACAGTTTTCGGTGGGGGAAAACTTCGTGAGAGGTAGGGGGATGGATCCCATACCTTTTTGTGTTAATTCCTCATGATTTCGTGTCGAGGTGAGGCTGTGAGAGGGTTGTTGACGATACAAGATATACGAGCATTTTAAATACTTATACATAAATTGACGAAAAATGGTCAATATCTTGTCCAGCCAGGCAATTTCAGATCAAAAATTAGAAAACCAGAATAGCCAACTCGAAATAGTTAAGTGTGAGTAGTAAGAAGAGAAGAGGGGGAGAGGGGCCCTCTTATAGGGTTGGTATGAGCCACTTGAGGCAAGTAGGGGCGCTCGCCGCCCCTAGGTGGTCTAGGTGGGGTTGGCCAGTGCCCCCACTTGGATGAAGTGGCCAAAAAGAGCACCCCCTACCCTCATCTAAAACTAAAAAGAGCGCCCCCACCTACCCTGAGCCAAAACCAAATCCAGTGCCCCCCACTTGGAGGAAATCCGCAATCGAGCGTCTCCCTACCCTGAGCCAAAACCAAATCCAGCACCCCCCACTTGGAGGAAATCCCCAATCGAGTGCCCTCCTACCCTGAGCCAAAACTAAAAAGAGTACCCCCCACCCTGAGCAAAAACTCAATAGAGCACCCCCTACCTTGAGCCAAAACCAAATCTAGCGCCACACCACTTGCACCCAACACCAATTCGAGTGCAAGCGCTTGACCCTGCAGTTGGACCAACTAGGGGCACCCAGCGCCCCTACCCTGACGAACTAGGGGTGGTGGTGGATGTGAAAGAGAGCAAGTGGCGTCACCCAGGGCCTGTAGGTGGTCCTCATGGACCCTTCTACCACACCCAACCTCTCTTACCCATCACCTATAACTACAGGGGGTGGGAGCACGAGCAAGAAGACACACAAACAGATAGACACACTGATCAGCAGGCTTTAAGCCAAAGAGCATCTGAAGAGTTTTGAGTTTTTTCTCTGCATTTCTTTGGGTATTACTGCCATTGCCTCATTGTTGCAATAATAAGAGGCTCTACCCCGGAGTGCCGCCATTTGCCCTAATTGTTATATTTCTTAATTGATATATTTTCTCGAGGAAAGATTTCAGCTGAAGAGACTGCTTAATTTTTACTTCCAACCAGTCTTAATCTCCTCACTCGATCGAGATGAGAAGAGACTGTCTGATTTTCAACTCCAGCCAGTCTTCATCTCTCTATTTGACTCTTGGTCCCAGTCTGTTGTGCCTCATGTAAAATAGTGTTGATTAAACTAAAATTGCTCATTGAAAAACAAACTGATGCTCTATAAGATAAATTTGAAAAACATATGCATCAGAAAATTCTGTAAGAACAGTCAAATTCAGATACAAACATGAATGTTTAATCTCAATACTACCTTGTGTTACTCTCAAAGGAGTCATGGAAATTAAACTGATTAAGATGGAAGATGGTTGAACTAGAATTTTATATGAGCAAGTGGTTCATTTTTATTAAGGAATTGTCTCAGATATGAATATTGCATCTTATTAGAAGAACTCTGATTACATCATTCTTAAACCACACTCTTCAATCAAAGCCAATTCATAAGCCCTTACAATGGAAGACTTTGAAATCTAGATATTGATTTATGAAGTTGGCATTGTTCTGAAAAATTCTTCATATCAGATTCTTTGAATATTCACTGATACATATGTTCAAATCACTGCTCTCAGTCCATACCAACCCTTGATCACTTACTCAAGTGTTTCTGAAAAATCTGTGTTTTGACTGATCTCTACATAGTAGCTTTGTCAAAGGTAAGAACAGATTCTTGTCTAGCCTGCATTCATTGTTTCTTAAAGGGGGAGAATTATCTGTCACTTCATCTATTCTGTCCAAGGGAGAGAATGTGCTTTCCTTAGAATGACTTTATTCCTTCTCAAAGGGGGAGGATAGCTTGTGGCCTTATCTGATTCAGTCAGGGTGTAGATTATGGTACATTGATCTTTGTCCCATCTGCATCTCGTAAGCATAAGGTTCTACATGACATGCATTCATCTTTCGAAGGGGAAGAATGAGTTCCATTTCTGCTATCTTCATTGGTTTCATTCCATCTGTGCATTCTGACCACTCTTTTTGATGAAGTCAAAGGGGGAGAATGAGTTGAGTCTTATGATGGTCATAGGCTGAGAATGTTTTGGTTGTCACTTGGGTAGAATGAATTGATGGATAGAATGAATTGATGGTTTGTCTGGTTTTTCTGACTCATATGACTCATAGTGTTGCCATCATCAAAAAGGGGGAGATTGTTGGACATTGTGTTTTGATGATGACAAACATTATGACTCATATGTATGATGTCATATGTGTTTTTATGATTCCATATGTGCTTATTGCATACAACATGTGTTTTGTTACATACAGTATTTGTTATGTGCATACAATGCTCATATTGCTGTATAGATGAATTACATGGAATGAATTGCTGCACATGTGCATGTTTGTGGATGTTTCTGGTACAACCGTTCATATGAGTCAATGCATCACAGGTCAACCATAAGTCAAAGCAAAGTCTATACTGTGTACATAAAGTCAACGCGTCTGCATAAATTTTGTGCACATGACAGTTTACTGAATAACCTGTGTGCATGGCATTTTGTCTAACAAGTGGTGTGTATGATCCTCATATTGCACTATGCTTATATAAAGCCAACCCCAGTTGCATCATGCATAACTAGGGTCGGTGCTCGTTGTGATTTCACACAGCTAAGGTCGATGTTAGTTGATGTTGTTTAAGTGCATGAGTCAGTGCATCAAATGTAGAGTTGATGCTAGCATCACACATATTGCATTCAGGGTCGGTGCTAGTTGCACCTTATGCATACATAGTCGGTGCTAGTCACTATTGACTAAATAGTCAGGTTGGTGCATGTTTTGCATATAGTCGGTGCACGATTGTGTTTTGCATATAGTCGGTGCACAATTGCATTTTGCATATAGTCGGTGCACGATTGCATTGAGCATATAGTCGGTGCACGATTGCATTTTGCATATAGTCGGTGCACGATTGCGTTTTGCATATAGTCGCTGCACGTTTTCTTGAGCACATAGTTGGTGAAGGTTTTGGGCATGTAGAGTCAGTGCACATTTTTGCCTTACGCATTTTGGAGGTCGATGCATGTCTATGTCACCAGCATATACAAGGTCAGTGCATGTGGTGTCATACGCATACATAAGTCATTGCAGATGTTTACCGTGTGCTGAGTTAAGTCGGTGCATATCGACTTTAGTCTTTGATAGGGTCGGTGCGCATCCGCATTGTGATTGCATGTAGTCGGTGCATATTGACATATGCATAGACTCAAGTCAGTGCAGCGTTTGCATTGAGCATAAAAGGTCTGTGCATTCTTAGTCTTTATTCTACCTAAGGTCTGTGCACTTTTTGTTTTACACATATATAGGTAGGTGCATATTTCTGATATACGTATGCAAGGGTCGGTGCATTGTCTGCTCATGCATATAAAGGTCTGTGCATGTATGCGTAATAAGGTCAGTGCACACTTGTATCCTGGCCAACCAAAGTCAGTGCATATATGTTTACTAAGGTCTGTGCACATTTTAACTTGAGCAACTAAGGTCGATGCACATTCTCTGGCATGTCATACAAGTCTGTGCATGTACTGTACCACACTCAACTTAAGGTCAGTGCACATCTTGTCTGACTGAACCTAAGGTCCGTGTATGTTTGCATGATACACTATAAAGTCTGTGCATCCCTTATGATTCATGATCACAAGGCATTTGATAAAACATCTTTATTCTAACTATCAAGATCAAAGCAGCATGTGAGCTCGAACTGAAGCAGGCACGTGTTCCCAGGATGGAAGATCTAGGTGCACGTGATCCAAGAAGGAAAGTAGCCTGGAGCATCTATCACGTGGAAAGCAACCAAACCAAGATGCTACCACGTGGTCATCTCAACTCAGATCTGAATGGACTTTTTGGCGGGAGGCGTGGTTTCCACGCGCCCATCATCTGTCATCAATTTACCTCCAGCGCCCCTGTTCTCTATATAAAAGCACCTATAGAGAAGAACCAAACACAACAACGAGGTGAAAGAAAAAAGAAGAAAAGAAGTGTAAGCAGTAGAGAGCTAGTAGAAGATAAAGAAAGAGAAAAAGAAAGAGAGGGAGATAGAATTGAAGAAAGTCAGAAAAAGAGATCAGAGAGAGAAAGCAGTCTGAGAAGAATCAGAGAGAGTTTTGAGAGCAGAGATCGTAAGAGAGTGCATCAGCAAGATCGAAGGAGATAGAAGATCTATAGCTTCTGGATCAGATGCAAGCTACATTGCTCCAAGAGCGAGCTACATTTTCCAAGCTTTATTTCCAGCTTTCAGTTGCTAAATTTTATCATTCATGTTTTCCATTTTACATACCATTTCATAAGCTGTGAATCAGCGGTGGCATAAGCTGTAAGGCCCAGTGGGTTGAAGCTATAAATCAGCGGTGGCATAAGCTGTAAGGCCCAGCGGGTTGAAGCTGTGAATCAGCGGTGGCTAAGCTGTATTGCCCAGCGGAGCAAGCTGTAAGTCAGCAGTTGTAGGCAAGCTATAAGTCCCAGCAGTTTAAGCTGTGTATCAGTGGAATCCACATTCTGGTTGGAGTGTGGGGTGGATGTAGGTCTGGAAGACCGAACCACCTAAAAATCTTCTCTCTACTGTGGTTTGATTGCTTATCTGTCTTTCGTTAGATGAATGTTTAGGTACGCTCCGATCGATAGTTTTGCCTGAGTTCCTCTAGGACTCATTTGTGTGCTTGCTTAGTCTATTTCTGCAAACGGCTGAAGAGCTCTTGTGTAGTTCATTGCACATGCTGACCATCTGTCAGACAGTGTACTTCATCATACCCCATAATCAGCTATCAACTGTTTGTTTGTGTGTCTCATTATAGTTCACACTCAGTTAAGCTAATCAATCTTTAATTCCACATATCTCACTGATTGTAGCTTAATCTTTCAAATTGAGCCGAATTTTTAAAAGGGGATTCATTCACCCCCCCTCTGAATCCGTGTGTGCACCATTGCACCTAGTCCTCACAGACTAACAATTGGTATCAGAGCAGGTCTCTGATTATTCAGATCTAACGATCTGCAGAGGATCCTGCTATCTTTATTGGTGCATTGTTGCTTTCAGTATATTGCATTGAATTTGTTTGATAATTATTTCCATGGCTCAGCTTCTCGTATTTGATGGTTCAAATTTCAGTGACTGGTTAGGTGGCTTATTGGTTTACATGAACTCCATTGATTCTAAACTATGAAGTCTGGCATCTAACGGCCCACATGAATTGCCTCATGACAAGACCAAGTGGTCTAATGAGGACATGATGAAGAACCGTGATAATATCACAGTTCTCAATATTTTACAAGCCACAGTTAATACTGACATGTTTCCATCTGTTGTCAGGAGCACATCTGGAAAAGAAATCCTGGATGCGGTAATTGCCACTCATGAGAAGAAGGAAGAAGAATGCCTCATGGCAAAGAAGGGTGATCATAACTATGATCAACAAGAGGAAACGTCATCTCAGGTAAGCTCTGGATCCAAAGAACTCTTATTTGATGAATTAGTGACTCTCTACAATGGTTTGTTAGATAAGTATAAGTCTGTCAAGTTTGAAAAGAAGAAAATGAGAAAGGACATGACATCTGAAAGAGAGTCATTAAGGTCTGAAAATGAACACTTGAAATCTGAAATAAACAGGATTAGAAATTCTCGTGGTAAATGTACTTCTGCAAAGAATTTGAATGATGATCTTCAATTTGAACTGAAAATGCAAGAAAGATTAATTGACTCTCTAAGAAAAGAAAATGAGAAACTGTTGAACATGAAAATAGAGGTAGAGCAGATTGAAGAAAAGTTGAATGAAAAACTAAAATTTGTGAATAAAGATGATTTGATTGATGAGATTAAAGATTTAAAAGAACAGAATAAAAAACTCAAGGTTTTGAATATTGTAATATCTGAAAGGCTTCTAGTTGTTGAAAAAGAAAAGTATGCTATTCATAAGATTCAAGCTGAAAATGAATTAAAACTGGAACAAGAAATTGAGAAGTATAAAACTGTAAATAAAGTATTGAATGAATGTGTTAATTGTAGTGAACAAGAGATTGCTAGCTATGAGATACACATTGCATCCTTTGAAAATAAAATCAAAAGACTTGAAAGACTTCAAGAAGAAAATGAAGTAATCTCTAAGAAACTTGATGCTATTAAAGCTGTTAATGTGGAACTACAGAGAAACCTGGAAAAATCTGAATCTAAATAGAAACAAGAACTATCGTCTGAAGATCAGATTTTAATAAATGAACTACTTTAGAATGAAGAACTAATGAAAGAAAATGAAGAATTGAAGCTGCTGAATTCTGCTATATCTGAAAGGCTTTTGACCTTGGAAAAGGGAAAGTGCTCATTTGATAATGAGTTTGAAAGAGTGAGTGCATTGATGCTGGAAATTGACAGTCACAAAACCATCAATGCCATATTGAATGAAAAAGTAACAAAATGTGAAGAAGAATTAGTGAATTCTGAATTGCTCATCACTTCACTCCAAAAAAAAATTCATGATTTGAATAATTCATTGTCTGAATTTGCTAAAAGCAAAGAAAAATAGAGAGATGAAGTGAACACTCAAAGAAAGGGGAGTAGCTATGTTTCTGGAAACAAAAATGTCATTAGGAATCAACTATATTCCACCTTTATGCGAAGTTCGGAAGGAGCTAGCACTTCCAATAATTCCCTACATCAAACTGCTTCTCAAAGATTCCAAAGATAAAATAAAAATCAGGAAATTAAGAAAAATCAGCAACAATCACCGAACAGGATATTCAATAACCTGTATTCTAAAAATTCCCATGTGAAAAATCACAATCCTTCTAACAAATTTAATGATTCTTGTCATTACTGTGGTAAGTATGGACATTTCATGATTGAGTGCTTTGTCATGAAACAAGATGATAGAATGCATGCTAGAAATTTTCATGACAGAAAACATTATTTTCACTGTGGGAAGATAGGACATGTTGCTGTTCAGTGCTGGTCAACTGATGGTAAGAGTAAATTTCATTCTCATGTTAATCATGTCCACCCGCATGTCCTTGATAAGAACAAATATGCTTTAATAAACCAGCATGTTGTGTGCTTCAAGTGTGGAAAGTTAGGCCATAGGGCTAATGATTGCTGGTCTGCTGTTAAAAGAAGAAATTCTCTTTCTTGTTTTAATTGTGGTAAGAATGGCCATATAGTGAAGCACTGTTGGTATAATCAGGGGAGATATGATAATTTGAAATCTATTAAATCACTTGCATATCAAAATGCTTCTGATAGAAATAAACATGCTCTTAAAGAAAAATTTCCTGCATGTTTTAATTGGGGAAAGCCAGGCTACAGGGCTGCAGACCGTTGGCTGACTAATCATAAAAGATTAAACTTGCATGTGAAAAACAGAAGCAATCATGTTCATGCACATAAATTCAATTCCCATGTGAACATGAAAAATAGTCAGAATTCTTGTTATTACTATGGTCAGTTTGGACATTCTATGTCTAACTATTTCATGATGAAATTTGATATCTCTTATGCTCAAAAACTGTGGAGGGCACCATTCAGAGGTGCTACTGACCATGGAGGACCCAAGCATTCTTGGGTACCTCAATATACAAAATAAGGTTTTGTGCTTTACAGGTGTGCCTTGTAACTGAGGAATAAAAGGGATAAATAAACCAAGGCATCCTAGTATGAAAACCCCATTTCTGCACTTTTCAGGTAATATCTGCATTCGTCGCAGTTATTCAGTTGAATTTCTTAGGAATCTATTTTAAACTGCATATCATGTTAAATTTGATTAGTCAAAATTTTCATGCATACATATTCTGATTTACTTTGACAATTGCATTGAGCAACATGACTCTATTCATCATACATTGAGCTGTGTGTGCACATATTCATTGAAGATATGTTGAATTCATTTCTCATCTGCATACATTAATGTTTTGACACTTGTTTGTGCACATAGAGAAGGTTAGAAACAAATGAGCATAGTCTGCATATTGGTGCATATATGTGAATTGAATATGTCAGTTGTCTGCTTACACATGTGGTTGACATACAGTCATTAAAAATCTGATGCATATAGGACCGCTTTAGTACTGCATTGTCATGCATGACTATTATGATATATCAAATGGTAAGCTACTAAAGCGCAGATGAAATCTGTCTAGAGGTTCTGACTATGTGTGAGGTGGTCCTTTAGACCAAGTCCTCTGCCTAGTACCATGGGTCATATTGCATATAGAGCAGTCTGAATGATCATGAGCATGAGTCATAAAATCATATGTTCAGCTTTCATTGCATATATTGCATAAAGTCAAGGGGAGTCTGTCTAGCCCTTGCATGTCTTCATGCCACATGTGTCCATGTGATGCTTTTAGGAAAATCATTGTATATGCATACATGTAGTGACTGCATTGCATATTACTTATTTTGAAAACTCCAAAAAAAAGTGACTCACTACATATAGACAGGGGGAGCAGTGTAATTCCTTAGTCTATCACTGTCTGAATCTTCACTGTCTACACTTCTTCAATTCATCTTGCTATATCTGGGTGTCAGTGATTCACATCATCAAATGATTTCTGTTGATTGCTTCTAAAATTATCATCATCTGAATTCATACCTTTCTTGAATGTGAAATTTCTATCTGCTACTCCTTAATCTGCTGAAGGAGAGCTTCATTTGAATTCAGTCAATTCTGAACTATATTGTTCAAGTGCAAACTTCTTGCTGCATCCTTGAAAATTCACTATTCTTTAACTGGTCCTCCTGAAAAACTTGTCTGATGCACATTGATCACATCTGTTACAAGCATGAGTTCCAATTCCATCACTTTCTATGCATGCTTGTTTACATTTCTGATGGTTGCTGCTGCTCAGATAATGATTGAACTGAGATTTGAAGAAAACTTTAGCCTGTGAACTGCTTCATAAATTTGAAATCATCTTTAATGTGGAACCTTCCATTATACAGGTTTAAGAATATTTGTTGATATGCATTGGTTTAAATCTAATGTGTTCTTAAGTTTGAACTTAACAGACTTGAAAATATCTGATTCAATCTTTTTAATAAACCTTAACTGGTTGTCTCATATAAGTTTATGTAAGACTTCCTGAAATCTAAAAAGTTTAAATCTTGATTGAAATACATAGGGTAAGTATTGTTCTTGAACATTTAGTCTGTCTAAAATTATCTTAAAGAAAATTATGTACAGAGCAATGACTTTGGTTACTGAGAAACCTGTCCAAACGATTGTGTCATGAAGTACCATAGTTAACTCTGTTTAAATTTTTTTGAAAACAATGTGAAAAGATGGTAGAGCAATGGCATGGTTGTATTGAATAACTGGGGATTCCGGCCTCTAACCAAGGTGTCTCCTCATGTAAAAGATGCTTCTAATGCTACCTCTATTCAATCAGAGACCTGCTCTGATACCAATTGTTAGGACGAAGTGATGGTGCACCACGATTTAGAGGGGGGGTGAATGAATCCCCTTTTAAAATTCTGACCAATTTAAAAGTTTAAACTACAAACAGTAAGCTATGTGGAATTAAAGACTGATTAGCTTAACTTAATGTGAACTATAATGAAACACACGATCAAACAGATAATAGCTAACTATGGGCTATGATGAGGCACACTGTCAAACAGATGGTCTGCGTGTGCAATGAACTACTCAGCAGCTTCTAAGCTGTTTGAAGAATTAAACTCGTCACACTATGAGCTCTAAAAGCACACAGCAGATTAGTCAACTAGGAACGCGCCTAGCATACATCTAATCGTAAATCAGATAAGCAACAAACCACAATAGACAAGGAATTTTTAGGTGGTTCAGTTCTCCAGACCTACATCCACCCCACACTCTAACCAGAGTTTGGATTCCGCTGCCAAACAGCTTGAAACCGCTGGGCCTCACAGCTTGCCAAAAAACCGCTGGGCTTTACAGCTTAGCCGACCGCTGACTAACAGCTTGACTGCTGGGCAATACAGCTTAGCCACCGCTAATACATAGCTTAATCCGCTGGGCCTTACAGCTTAGCCACCGCTGATACACAGCTTAATCCACTAGGCCTTACAGCTTAGCCTCCGCTGATACACAGCTTAAAAGAAATATGAAAAGTGAAAATAGAAAATCAAAAAGTTCAGCATCGGAAAGCTGACACTAAAACCAAATCGAGATGCTCACGCAGGAGCACTGTGCCTTGGATCTGATCCAAAGGACACAAGAAAATAGATTGGGTATCCCTCGATCAAGATCCCTCTCCTTCTTCTTCTTTCCTTTCTTTCTGATCTAATTCCCTGCTCACTCACTCTCTCTCTCTCTCTCTTTCTTGATCTCAGACTGCACTGCTCTCTCGATTTTTCTCTGGTCTCATATTTTTCTTCTGCTCTTAGTTATCCTCTCGATCTCAGGCGACCTGCCTCTATATTTTTCTCTGATGTCTTCTGTTCCTTGTTCCTTCTATGCTCAATCTTTATCTTTTTCGATCTCAAGGTACACTGCTCTCTCCACTGTTTCTTCTCTCTGTTATTCTGCTGCTAACTCTCACTCTTTCTTGATTCACTCTTCTACAATCCTTGTTCAATTCCAAGCGTAAGTCCTCCTTATATAGACAGTAGGTGATGGGCACGTGGATGTCACGTTTCCCACCCAAACTTTTAGTAGATGATGCTCCGGTGAGGCTCCACGTGTCATAGGAAGAAGATATGCTATCCACGTGGTTAATCATCACCTCAGACTAATCTTGGATCACGTGCCCATGATAGGCTCCCTGGAACCAAGTACCAGCTTCCAGAACTCGTGCCTTCTTAGTTCGAGCTGACGTGGTTATTTTAGCCTGTCAGATAAAGGAGAGACATTCCATCAGACACCTTATAGTCAGGCATAGGTTAGTCTAGATGCAGTTTGCACAGACAAAACATGCACTGACCTTATTAACATATGAAGAGATATGTACAGACCTGGTGTGAGTAGGGCATAATGTGCACTGACCTGAGTTTGCCTAAAATGAGATGTGCACAGACCTTTTGTCGTTGAAACCAAAAGCGTGTACAGACCTTGGTTTGCCCAAAATGAAATGTGCACAGACCTTTTGGTGTTATAGCCAAACCGTGCACAGACCTTGTATATGTTAGACCAAAGCATGCACAGACCTTTGTCATGCAGAGTGTTGTTGTGCACTGACCTAATAATGACCTTAATACATGTATGGAAAATATGCACCGACTGATATATGCATGAGATAGAAAACATGCACTGACCTAGAGTGCAGTCATGCAAGATGTGCATAGACTTTATGTGTGTGAGATAAAGGTGCACAAACCTTATATGCTTAAGTTGAGAGAATGCACCGACTTGTTATGCTAGTAGAGAAATCATGCACCAACTTTAATTATGCAAGATAACTAAACATGCATCGACGTAATTGTAGATTTTTTTAATTAGATTCCTATCCCACACCCTTTAAATACATACATGTATAAACATGTGAATCAAAGACAAGGGGGATGAAAGGATGATAAATACTAACCGTGATCGCCACCAAGGATTAACAACGCCAAAGGATGAAGAAGTGTAAAGAACGGCGCCGTGTACCTTGGAAAGAAAACTTGATCGCGCTTGACAAACGAGGTGCGGGGAACTTTGTGGATTTAAACCTCCTCTCCCTCCAGCCGGCAAGAGGAAGAGGGCCTCACGTTGTATTCATGCTCTCCTGCAAAACAAAACCAAAACAAGGATAGAAAACCCATTAGAACATGCATGTGTAGTATCAATCTCAGAGTGATAAAATAGGGGTAGAAATTAAGGGAGAACGCACCGGGGGGAGGTTTTTAACCCCTGTGGAAGGGTGGAAATAATAGGTGGGTGTGTTGTGCATGCATGAGATTTGAAATCACGAGATTTGATTGAGAGAATAGAGAGAAAACGATGATGCAAAACGTGCAAAAGTGCATGTAGCAGAAAAGTGCAGAAAACTGTGATGATTTGTGATTTTAAGAGGAAGAGAACTAAGAATATAGATCATGAAATCAAGCCCAGAAGGATGCAATGGAAAGCTAATACTTCCCTCTTCATGCCAAAGTCAAAGTTGTGAGTTGGAGTTGTAGCATGGCTTCACCCCGAACCAAGAAAGAGCCCCCCCCGGTGCGACTACGAACTGGGCAGTTTATATAGAGGTTGTGTAAGAAATCTTGATTTTCCTCTCACGATTCTCGGAGATAGAGTCAAGATAAATCAAGTTCTTTGGATCAAACTCTAGATAATACTAAGGACAAGATATAGGAACAAACGGGGATCAATTCGGAGGAGTATTCTAGAAGATATGGCTCTTGGAAGGGAGCCCCAGAGCTTAATCTGCAGAGTTTGAGTTGAAACAGGATGCTTAAATCCAAATCTTGCGACCCAGATCCCGAGAGATATAGCCAATGAAAATTTGAGCTCTATAAGTCAAACTCAAGATAATACAAAGGGCTAGAAGTAGGAAAAAATGGGGATCAATTTGGATAAGAATTGAAGAAGTTATGGGCTCTGCAAGATAGGCTCGCCGCGCAATTTTCGGGATAGAGTCCAGCATAAATTGGACTCTCTGCTGTGTGTAACGGTCTATCGTAGGACCGTCAGAGTCATGTAACGGCCTGGGGTAGGTCCGTCACACTCTGTGGGTCGAACGGGATGATTTCGGAAAAGTTTGACTGTGACGGTCTAGTGTAGGACCGTCACAGTGCTCTGACGCATCTATACTAGACCGTCACATGTGCTCTGATGCACCTACACTAGACCTTTACACCGATGAAGGAAAATTCTGAGCAGACTGCGCATGACTTTGGAAATTGAAGCATATCTCTCAAACGACGCAGAACTAGCGAAAGTGGTAGAAGAAAAAATTGTAGATAACTAAGAGAGGAACAACTTTCATGAAGAAAGCAAGTTGAGAAAATGAATGGAAGAGGGAGAAAATGGGGCTAGAGCAGATAGAAAAATTCTGGGACATAGGTGAACAGCACAGCACGCCGGAAAAATGCGAATAGCTCATTAACGGGGTAGAACTGGCCAACGACGTAGAAGAAAAAATTGTAGATCGTTGAAAGAGGAACAACTTTGGTGAAGACAACCTTTTCGAATAGTGGGACAGAAGGAGATGAAAACGGACCACTTTTAGGACTGCACAGCGGGAGAGAGCCGATTACTTGAGGGAAGCCGGCCTAAATGGGCCGTAAGTTGTCTTGGAAGTTGGAATTTGATAAGATACGCTCCAAGGCTCTAGAAAATCATGATCTCCAAGACTCAAAGGATATGGAACAATGAAAATTGGCTCGAAATCCATCCAAGGAAGGCTCCAAAATAATGGGTAATTCGGGACATCAAAAATGATGAATAAGAGAAATGACGCAACTTGTGGGCTAAAAATGGGTGTCAACAGATGTCCCTCCTTGATATCCGCTTTGCAAGGGAACGAGCAAAAGTGGCGTGGAGGCGGAATGGAAAGGAGATGGTGCGAAAGTGATAGCGACGTGAAATGGAGATGACGCGGAGATGAAGCGGAGAGAACTGAAAAGCGGGCATCAAGGCAAAAAGACACCCGTCACAACCAACAAGCGATAGAATTTTCCCAAAAATGCCGAACTAACCACCTGAAATGGATGACAAGGATGAGACATGGCTGGAGAACTAACTAAGAAAAGAAAGGAAACACGACCAGCCTCATCGGGGACACAATCCACGGACAATGAGTGGGTCGGAAGGAACACAGCATAAGAGCTGGAAAAGGAGAGATAAGACTGAGATAAAATCCAGACAGGAATCACGCTGGCCAACCAAACCAAGCGATAAGATCAGAGAAATTGTTTGAATTCAGAGTGGAATGAAGAATCTCTTACCCAAGAGAACTGAGGTGCAATTAACCATTGCTGAGGAGAAAGCGTTGAATGGATCACGAGGCATGAATGCTCAAAATGACATGATGCATGCTGGGCTAAAATAAAGAAATCATTAAAACGAATGCAAAGAAAGATAAAATAGAAAGTACTCAAGGATAATATTGCTGGACTGAGCCAGGATGGGGTCAAGAGTCTTCTTGCAACCACGGCGTGCGAGACAGAGTCCATCTTCCCCCACCCGACTCAACTGAGCAGCCTATCCAACGATTAACCGTATGCTCCTAGATCATCATCATTTTTGTTAAAGGGGTACATCAAATCCTAGAACACACGGCCAACCAGCCAGTCCTTGAGAGGCTATAATAACGTAGATACCATATAGTAATGCAACAATGAGCAGAGATAGAGAGCCATACCTGACTTACCTGCCAAGTGAAACGGCATTTTTTTTAGATTTTCCTGCATTTTCTAATTTTTATGGATTTTCAAATAAGACAACACCAATATGAATGACCATGATAAACAAGCATGAACATAACGACGATAACATAACGCTCAACTGAACGACTGACAACACAACAAAACATAACGATCAAACGAATGTAAAATAACACAATAAGACGAACAAGCACATATGCAATGGCATGAACAAACCACACGTATGCAAGATGAACGTGAGGGACAAGACAACAATGCAGTGGGACAACGCACGGTTGGGACAAGAACATGAGGGATGACCACACGGTTGGGACAACACACGAGATATAGAAGGATGACTAACAACATATGCAAGACAACTAACGACATGCAGTGAGGGCCAAAATAACATGTGTGGGACAACACGGTGGGACATAGACATGGCGGGATAAAAGACACAAACAAATACGCCCTTCAATCAAAACTCAAGATCAGAATGAAGCAGAAACACTAGGTTCATAATCGTGAGGTAAAGTCCTCTCATATAGATATAATCATTGCAAACAAAAGTTGAGAAGGACACAAGCTTCAGAATAGATCGAGAGATATGCTTGAAGAAGGGAACAGATCAGAAGATGAATAGGAGACAAATAGAATAAAATATGGAGCAAGGAAAGGTTGAGTACTTGCAACCTGCACACTTAGCAAATAGATTACGTATTTGTTCTCAAAATACAATGTAAAAGATAAAGATTTTTAGATTTTTCAAATTTCCTGATTTTTTAGATTTTGAAAATATTTGATTTTTTTTGTTTTGAACAATAATTCATTTTTTGGATTTTTGACAATATCTCATTTTTTTTGGATTTTTGACAATATCTCATTTTTTTGGATTTTTGACAATATCTCATTTTTTTTAGATTTTTGAAAATATCCCATTTTTTTTGAATTTTTTTCAATATCTCATTGTTTTTGGTATTTTGAAATAACAATCCGCAGCACCCAAAGGCAGGCTTGAACTATTGGCCAGGGATCGCCGTCCCTCCCCTCTCATTAAAGACTTCCCTTGAGTAGGGCGTGCATGTGGGGGTGGCTTACCACGACCAACTGTCTCTAAAGAACGGTGCCCCTACTAAGGCCATACCCGGGATACAACTCATCCTAAGAGGGAGAAATAGAAGAAAAATTAGAGACAAGCTTTATGCAGGATGAGAGACATCAGGACTTGAATTCCTTACAGGGCACTACCCCTTAAAGAGTAGGTCTGTTACGCCGGGGCTTTCTGTCTTTGATTTTGAGACCCATATTTACTAGGCACGCATGCGACCGGGCTCATGATGTCCCGCGGGGAACTATACTGCCAATCTTGCCATGCCTTTGACTCATAATTTTCTTTTGATTTTCTCATTCATATATGATTTTCATTTGACAACCCTTATTTGCTAGATAAAGCATGAAAACTCATTTTTGAGGGTCAAGACTGCCCCTATTTGAGACCTCTCTCGTATTAGGGAGCGCATAGGTTGGTCATCTCATCCATCAATCTCTTGCCCCTACACTTGGCCGAGCAGAGAAGAGAAAAAGACCTTTGTGCATACCCAAAGTATGGCCAAAGTAGCAACGGTGTGCCTCAGAGGAATCGGCTATGGCTCGCCGTGTGGTGTGTGAAAACCCATGCTCAATGGTCACCCTCAACGATCAGGGAAAGAACTAGACTCCCAGGCAGAGCTATCACCAGCCTAAGGATGCTGCAGAAGCAAACTCATTTTAAATGATCTAAATGAACTAAGCAAATTTCTAAAAGCCACTTAACCATGTTGAGGAATAGCATTATAGCCATGTGCAGAAACAATAGAAATAATGGAAATGAAAGCATGTTTCTTTGCTCAAAATAAAGATACCTTTGCAAATCCATGGCGTGGAAACCGGCATCCTGAAGCGATCTTGATCATCGAGCTTTGAGGAGCGCGAGTAGCTTTGTATTCCTTGCTTGTCAGGATAAAGGATGAAAGGAGAGCAAAGGATTGGATTCCTCGACACAGAGGAGTGGCAGACATCATACTAGATGAAGAAGGGATAAAAAGGAAGAGAGACGAGGGCTAGAACTCTCTCGTTAAAGCACTGAGGCCCTGATAACAAGGAACCAGATACAGAATAAACCAGATTAGCTGAGATCAAGGCGGACTAAAGCCTCGAAAACAACATGAAAAAGGGCAAGAACCTTGAAAGGGTTAAGAAGAATGAGTAGAAATATGAGAAAGAGAATCATCTGACATGATCGGAGAAAGAGAATGGTAGACATTCGACAGGGTCGGAGAAGAAGAATGAGGACCACCCGATAGAGTCGGGGAAGGAGAATCATAGACACCCGACAAGGTCGGGGAATAGGAAGGAGAACCTGGGGATACCGGAGGAGAAGAACTGGGAGATGTCCCAAGATCGGGATGATAAGAGGGCATAGGTTGAGGCCCAGAATTGTGAGAGGAGGGAAAATCCAGAGACTCTGGATGGGAAGAAGAGGAATGGGGGTTTGCGGACCCCGGAAGAGAGGAGAAGATGATAGTAGCTGGATCTGAAGTGGGAAGATACACCACACAAGGGTGGGAACTGAGTAGAAGGAAGAATGAATGGAAAGAAGGGGAGGAAGAGATAGACCCCTGAATGCACAATTGACGGCTCTTGCACCTGTGCCACCGCCTCTTTTTAGCTGAAATTGGCTTGAAATGGACCCGCCTGGCGCGGGCTCGAATCCTTGGGCACCTTGCCTTGCAATATCTTCTCAAATAGCGAGCCCATCCAGCAGACGGCCTTGCCCGACTATGGACATGTAGCTTCATCGGGGCGGTTGCCCCTAGACACCCGGCGCTAACAACATTAGACGGACATTCTTGGATAGATAATTCCTCAAAATGTTGCATTTCATGGAACCATGGAGTCTTGTTACTTGGCATAAGTAGCATGAGATTTGGCAGCTCCACTCGGTAATCAGACTTGAAGCGTAACTCCCTTGCTAGAAGAGACGGGTGAAGCTGAGGGAGAGTAATACACGGGGTTGACATGGCCGACTTACTAATAAACCGAGGAAGATTGCATAACAAGTGCAGAATATCCCCGAAAAGTGTAGAAGATACGGCCAATTGCCCCTTGAATATAGAATCCATAATCTGCTTGGCGGCCGTATGCGTTAGCACAACACGGGTAGAGAACCCTTCTTGGCCTGTCATCTGAATGGCAATAGAGAAAGGATAAATAATAGCATCAACGGTGAACTCTCCGGCGAGCAAAGAGATTGCCACCGGCCTTGCTCGAGAAGAAACTGGCATCAACTCAAGGGAACTCTTCTTGTCAACCCTCTTCACTAGGAGTGTAGGCTCAACATCCCCAAAATAACCAGCGACCAGGATGCGGATCGGCATTCGGCAAATGAAGTCTTGGATCTTGAAATGCACGGTCGGCACTGAATCATCCTGACTTGGCATATTGTCTCCTTGGGGATTAGACCCAAGGGGCACCATGGGTAATGCACACCCACTCCGTGGGGTGGAAATAGGTGGAGGAAAAGTAGAGGTAGAAGGTTTGGATGGCATAGAGGCTTTAATGGGGATGGTGTGTTTAGGTGGAGGCAAAGGTAAGGGTGGAGGTATGACTTGCTCGGGCGAGGGCGACAAAGGCAAAATTTGCTCAGGCTCGGTCAAAGGTGATGGCGGGGGTGATGGAGGTTTAGACAATGGTGAGGGTGGTGGAGATGGTGTATGCGATTGAGAGGATGGTGGAGATGGTGATGTGGTCGATGGAGGTAGTGGACATGGCAAGGGTGAAGAAGGGGGTTGTGGCACCCACCGTCGATGTATCGACACAACGCGTCGAACGACATTGGGGGTGGAAGTAGTGGTGGAAGAAGTAGAAGAAGGGGAGGTGGCACTAGCCTGAGTAGAGGCTTGAGTTTGTGGAGGTTACGGAGATTGGATAGGAGATAGCGAAGGTAACAGGGTGGTTGACGGAGTGAGTGCAGCACTAGATGAGGAATCATAGGGGTGCCCCTGGTCTTGAAGTAACGGAGACGGCTGCTTGGGCGGCACTTCTTATTACTGCTGCTTGCTGTGAAGATGTAGAATGACTTTGTGAATAGCGGCCCAATCAATCCTTTTCTGATCTTCCAAGCAGTAAACAAACTCCCGGAACTCGGGGCAATCCTCAACCAAATGCCCCTGCTGGCGATGGAACTAATAGAACTGGAGCATATCCCCGACCATGGGTCGGCAAGGCACAACTGGAGGGAGCAACAACGCGTGAGTGGCCATCAAAGCCCTAAAGATGTCGGTGAAACACTCCGGCAACGGAGGACAAGGAGCCCGCTTCGGGCAAGGCGGATGCCGAGGGGTATGAGATGGAGATGGTTGTGGAGAGGGAAGCGGAGGTTGCATAGGTAATGGAGTGTGGCTAGTGGCGAAGGGATTTGGCGAAGGCATGTGTGGAACGAAGTGGGGAGGTATGTAGACGGCATCCACCTGCTCGGGATGTGGTGTGACCTTGACCGGGGGTGGAAACGGAGACGGGTATACGGACACAGGAGGCTGACTCATGGAAGGTTGATATGCGGAGGCGTATATGTATGTATAGGCGGGGGGTTGGCTCGTGGAGGGATATGTGGCGGAAGGCTGACTCATGGCGGGCTGACTCATGGGAGCGTAGGGTTGGCACGTGGAGGGTGAAGGTTGATATGTTGAGGTGGATGGCGGAGACTCGGGGTCAAAGGAAACTTGGATTTGTTGGCGAATGAAGCGGGCTCGACTGTAAAGTTATTGCCAGGAGGTGATGCCGTTGAGGGCTAAGATAAACCGATACTCGGGCGCGGTATTGGATATCAGCATCTTGATTTGCTCTCTCTCTGGAATGTGCCCTGGGACCTGCGCGGCAAGGCGACGCCAACGATCGGCAATGGTAGAGAACTCCTCTTCGGGCTTCATCATCTCATGGGCCAGATCCACAATAGAGTACTTGGACCCAACCTGGTCTTGAAACTGTTGAATAAATCCCTCTTGTACAGCTTGAAAATTCACAACTTGCTCTTGCGGAAGAGAGAAGAACCAATCCCGAGCCGGGCCTTCCAATGACAGACCAAATAGATAAGCCATCAAGTGTTGGTCATGTCAAAATTGGGCCGACTCATAAATAAACTCCTTCAAGTGCACATACGGGTCACCGACTCCACTATAACGGTGATATGTGGGAATTTGTGATGGAGGTGGAAGCCGAAGACCTTGGAAAGCGAACGAAACACTTAAAGAGGATTTAGGATCGATCCGACGTTGAAGCTCATCAAGTTGGCATTGGGTTTGAACAATCATCTCTTGGGTAGGGAGAGATCGAGAAGAATATGGACCAACTTGAGCAAGAGGATGTGAATTCGGACCAGTATGATGATAATGGGCCGGATAAGAGGATCTAGGCTGAGAAGAAGAAGGGCCCATTCCGAGAATGGAAGGATATGTGGGCATGGAAGAAGCATGAGCATAAGGACCCATTGGGCTGGCAGCATAAGGAGAAGAAGAATGAGTCCCAATAGAAAAATAAGGCCCATTAGGAGAATGGGGCCCCTTCAGATGATGAGGCCCATTAATGAGAGAAGAAGGCCCATTAAGAGAAGGAGGCCCATGAAGATGAGATGCAATAAGACGTTGGGCCTGGGCCGGATTCATTTGGCGAACAAGGCTTGAAAGATGGGCCATGAGATTAGCTTGCTCTTCAGATGGGTCAGAAGGATCATGGGAAGATGGGCCCACATGGGAAGAGGATTCCACGCGGGAATAGGAAGAAGATTGGGAAAAATGATGATACAAGGGGTTGAAATGATGCTCCATGAGGGAAAATGGAGACTTAATACGAGGATATCAAGGACAATACAAGTGGGGAAGCAAGGGCTTAATGGGCTTGAGAACAAGGGGGGCTGACCCACCAATGCAAAGATGAATGGACAACGGACGAAGGGACAATGGACTAGATAATAGACATACAAAATGGGGTAACCTAAGTGGGCCTAACAACGACGAAACATGTGGATGCAACATAAAACACCACTAATGGGCTTGGACAAACCCAAGCAAAACAAACAATGCAATGTGAGAGTTTTAACCCATGTCAAACAAGTTGATATGATGGGAAATATTTTAGAAGTTTTAATGGACCTTTTAATGATTTTAAATTATAAATAATTCCCTCAAGATAGGAATCATATGGTAATAAGGTCCAAACTTTGGGTTGACTAAGGTTAACTCCCTCACACTTATGCAAATGTAAGCCTAAGGGGTGGAAAGGTACAACCGGCCCGGTGTCCGTGTGGGAATCCACGGCTCACGGGGACTTATGGAGGTCTCGGATAAGATCACCTAGTCGACTCCATGGAATATGGAGGCAAGAGGATCACTTACCAAGGTAGAAAATGCAACTATGATATGTAATGTATGGCCCTATGTGCACCGGAGTGCATGCAAATTCTAGCTTAAAACTTGAAAATCAAGACTAGATTAAACTATGCAAACTTGATCCAACTAAGACAAATAGTATGTGGATGGAAATACAATACAAAGGTCTGCACAACGGGCCCAAGAACAGATCAATTTGACCCCGGGAGGTCAATCAAATCACTGAGCAAAGTTGCCCCTGTGAACCTGTGCGTAGACCACATGCAGATTTTATGGACAAAATGCTAAAATGATGACAATGTTTAACTAAGCAAATGAGACCCAAATGATGAAAATAAGCTATGGAGAGAAAGATAATACAAAGGACTATCAAATGGAACAAAAATCAGTGCAATCGGACCTCATGAAGGCAGTCAAATCACTGAGTAAAGATGTACCTGTGAACCTGTCCCTGAGCCTGCCTGCAGAACTTATGCACAAAACTCAAAAAGTTGGACAATATTAGAATATGCAAATGTTAACCAAATGATGCAAATGATATATGGATAAAAAGACAATACAAAGGGCTATCCAAAGGAAGAAAAATCAGCGCAATCGGACATCACGATCAAAAATTATGCCCCGACGAACACGGCCTTGTGAGCATGCGCGCAGGACTGCCAGAATCTGTAACGGTCTACCAAAGGACCGTTACATTCATGTGGCGGTCTACTATAGGACCGTCACACAACTTGAGACCTTAAAACGCCCCAAACAATGGAAGAATGGATAAAATATCACCTAAACATGCACATGCACACACCCAACTTACAAAAGAGCATTAAAACAAATGTGATGGGCATTGGTGTCCCACCGTGATCGCCAAAAAATAAGGTTGTTGATAATTTTATCTCTCTTTCCTTTACCTCACCCCTAACTTTGCTAATAACATAATAGCATGAAAGGCATGGACGATGATGAATAAAGAGCGATGAGAGATAGAAGAACTGACCGTGATCGCCACCAAGGGTTAACAACGTCAAAGGATGAAGAAGTGTAAAGAACGGCGCCGTGTAGATTTTTTTAATTAGATTCCTATCTCACCCCCTTTAAATACATACATGCATAAACATGTGAATCAAAGACAAGGGGGATGAAAGGATGAGAAATACTAACCGTGATCGCCACCAAGGATTAACAACGCCAAAGGATGAAGAAGTGTAAAAAACGGCGCCCTGTACCTTGGAAAGAAAACTTGATCGTGCTTGACAAACGAGGTGTGGGGAACTTTGTGGATTTAAACCTACTCTCTCTCCAGTCGGCTAGGGGAAGAGGGCCTCACGTTGTATTCATGCTCTCCTGTAAAACAAAGCCAAAACAAGGATAAAAAATCCATTAGAACATGCATGTGTAGTATCAATCTCGGAGTGATAAAATAGGAGTAGAAATTAAGGGAGAACGCACCGGGGGGAGGTTTTTAACCCCTGTGGAAGGGTGGGAATAATAGGTGGGTGTGTTGTGCATGCATGAGATTTGAAATCATGAGATTTGATTGAGAGAATAGAGAGAAAACGATGATGCAAAAAGTGCAAAAGTGCATGTAGCATAAAAGTGCAGAAAACTGTGATGATTTGTGATTTTAAGAGGAAGAGAACTAAGAATATAGACCATGAAATCAAGCTCAGAAGGATGTAATGGAAAGCTAATACTTTCCTCTTCAAGCCAAGGTCGAAGTTGTGAGTTGGAGTTACAGCATGGCTTCGCCCCGAACTAAGAAAGAGCCCCCCTGTCGCGACTACGAACTGGGCAGTTTATATAGAGGTTGTGCAAGAAATCTTGATTTTCCCCTCACGATTCTTGGAGATAGAGTCCAAGATAAATCGAGTTCTTTGGATCAAACTCGAGATAATACTAAGGACAAGAGATAGGAATAAACGAGGATCAATTCGGAGGAGTATTCTAGAAGATATGGCTCTTGGAAGGGAGCCCCAGAGCTTAATCTGCAGAGTTTGAGTTAAACCAGGATGCTTAAATCCCAATCTTGCGACCCAGATCCCGAAAGATATAGCCAATGAAAATTTGAGCTCTATAGATCAAACTCAAGATAATACAAAGGGCTAGAAGTAGGAAAAAATGGGGATCAATTTGGATAAGAATTGAAGAAGTTATGGGCTCTGCAAGATAGGCTCGCCGCGCAATTTTCGGGACAGAGTCCAGCATAAATTGGACTCTCTGCTATATGTAACGGTCTATCGTAGGACCGTCAGAGTCATGTAACGGCCTAGGGTAGGTCCGTCACACTCTGTGGGTCGAACGGGATGATTTCGGACAAGTTTGACTGTGATGGTCTAGTGTAGGACCGTCACAGTTCTCTGACGCATCTATACTAGACCGTCACATGTGCTCTGACGCACCTACACTAGACCTTCACACCGATGAAGGAAAATTCTGGGCAGACTGCGTACGACTTTGGAAATTGAAGCGTATCTCTCAAACGGGGCAGAACTAGCAAAAGTGGTTGAAGAAGAAATTGTAGATAACTGAGAGAGCAACAACTTTCATGAAGAAAGTAAGTTCAGAAAATGAATGGAAGAGGGAGAAAATGGGGCTAGAATAGATAGGAAAATTCTGGGACATAGGTGAACAGCACAGCACGCCGGAAAAATGCGAATAGCTCACAAACGGGGCAGAATTGGCCAACGGCGTAGAAGAAAAAATTGTAGATCGTTGAAAGAGGAACAACTTTGGTGAAGACAACTTTTTGAATAGAGGGACAGAAGGAGATGAAAAAGGACCACTTTTAGAACTGCGCAACGAGAGAGAGCCGATTACTTGAGGGAAGCCGGCCTAAATGGGCCGTAAGTTGACTTAGAAGCTGAAATTTGATAAGATAAGCTCCAGGGCTCTAGAAAATCATGATCTCCAAGACTCAAAGGATATGGAACAATGAAAAATGGCTCAAAATCCATCCAAGGAAGGCTCCAACATAATGGATAATTCGGGTCATCAAAAATGATGAATAAGAGAAATGATGCAACTTGTGGGCTAAAAATGGGTGTCAACAGTAATATGCATGAAAACTAAACATGCACCGACATTGTGTGCATCAGGATAAAATGTGCACCGACTATATGTATGCGCGATGAAACAATGCACCGACGTTGTATGCTTAACAGCGAAATATGCACCGACGTTGTGTGCATCAAGCTAAAGTGTGCACCGATCTTGCCTCTGCCTACTATGCAACATGCAACGACCTTTATATGCAGACTCACAGAGTGTGCACTGACTCATTCATGCGTAATGAAAGCATATACTGACCTTACAAGCTTTGCTACAATGACATGCACTGACCTTGGTTATGCAGGCTGCCATTGTGCACTGACCTATATATGCACGGTCAGAACGTGCACGAACCTTAAGCGTGCATGAGATGCTAACATACACAGATCATGATGCATATGCACGGACCTTAGCGAAGATGCACTGACCTTATGCCTATGAACTATAGACCACCAGACTATGCACCAATCATATTTCAACTAGCACATATCTAATGCATAGAAAACAATGCACAACAATCAATCATCATTAATGCATAGTGCAATGACCAATATTGCATCATCATTCAAAACAGTGCATACATCAACTTCATGACCATATAGACATTATATGCAATGACCTCATGATCATAGTATTGGTATCATCAACATGATCATATAGACATAATATTGGTATCATCAAAATCATAGAGACATAACAATCTCCCCCTTTTTGATGATGTCAATATTATGAGTCATTCAATTTTATGAGTCATTGCAATGATTCAACGCATTCAACATAAACAGAATGCAGCAACATCATGCATCAGAGACAATCAACAGTCAGAGTCAACCAACCAATGACTCAATAATATTCTGCCCCTTTTGACAAATAGAAATGACTAGAGACTAACTAACAGTTAGAGTCAGTCAGAGTCAATCAACCACCCAATGACTAAATTTCTCCCTCTTTGACAAAAGCAAAAAGGAGGGAATAGGAAGCTGACGGTAGAATGATGGCACTCCCCCTGAGCAGATTGTTGAAGGAGTATCAGTAAAATCACATGAATGATCATTTAGGAAGGAGTTCAGGTCATGATAGATTGAAGCAAAATCAATTCTCCCCCTTTGTGGAATGAATCCAATTCATGTAGAAGCTAATGATTATCCCCTTGACTTAACCAGATAAGACCATGAACAAAACTCCCCCTTTGAAAGGTAGTAACTACAGTCTAGACAAGACCTATCCTCTTCTTTAAGACAATACAATGCTTTCAAGATTGTAAGATGAGGGGTATGTCAAGAATAAGTTCAAGAAGGATGTCATGGGAATGTGCAGAATTCAGTTATTAAGGAAATATGATTAACAGCAAGTGGTGATACCAATTGTTGGATTAACCACAAGTAGAGATCACAGAATCTTTCAAAGATGTTCAAGTAGAGGTCAAGAACCAGCAAACACATTGAGCAGAATCAATTTGATATCAAAGGTTGAAATATCACAGAAGCATACAGAATGGTTCAGGTTGTGATCAAATAGCATTAAAAGCAATGAACATTCTGACACAAAAAGATGATATGCAATAGAACCATAACAGGAACAGAAAGTCCTACTGAGATTTCAAAAATTTTGGAGAAGATTTTCAATGAGTTATCAAGGTCATAATCCAAATTTGAGGATGTTTCAGATTCTTCCGCTATAAGTGATTATAATATGATCTTTATTGAACAACTTGGTTTAAATATGATGTATTTAAAGTTTTATGATAAGTTATGTACTCATATCTGAAAATTAATCTTTTTAATAAAAGTGAACCAAGCCTTCATGTTAACATCTTGTTTAAATCTCCCTTCATCTTAATTGTTCATTTTCAATGACCCCTCTTGGAGTTATAAACAATAGTATTGAGGTTAAACAAACCTAAATGCATCTGAGTTTGTCAACTATTCTTGAAATATTTTTGAGCAATAATTTTCAGAATAGAATATCTTTTCAAAAATAATTGTTGGTTTAATTTTTCAAAAGCAATCGAGTTTCAATGCACACTTTGTAACTGGGTCATTTCACCTAAGACAGTCAACCTCAGTCAGTCTAATCTGACTTTGGTCAATTCTCACTTAATTGTTCTAGTTGACCCAGTCTTATCAACTGTTCCAGTTTACACCTCAACTGTCCAAATTTACACAATTATCCTCATGCATTCAGCTGTCCCAGTTTATCCAGCTGATCACTCCAATCGGTCAATTACCTCAGTCAACCCAGCTATTTTATGGTAGCCCTACACCTAACCATAGTCAGTTTTGATCCGGACGTTTTTTACCTTCCAGGCGCTAGTTTTACTCCGGATCAATTAGATCCTGGCCGCTCCACTTACAGATGCGGTCGTGCCACCCCCTCTCTACAAGCCTTGGCAATGGCACAGTGCCGTGTCCCACCACAGGGGCATATCTTCTATTCCAGCACACATCACTTCCGGGCTTGCAATCATTCCTACGTGTGGGCACATCCAGGGGTTCCCTGCACACCCATTCAACCCCAGATGTGCAGCATTAAGGAGTGGCACTCCTAGGATGTATTCTTACTCAGGAGATATGCAGTTCTAGCATGCCGTCCCCCGAGTACATTCATACCGGCACAGTGGTGTTTCAAGGCCTGACCTGTGTCCTCGCACAACCAATTGAACACTAGCAGTGCTGCATCTAGAGCCGGCATCCTCCTTAGCATATCGCCCCCACTTGTGATAGTGCGATAACACACAGTCGAGTTCTTTTTACAAAGTAATGACCTGGGGACCATCACCCTTGGCGGACTTGTCTCGTGGCTTGCATGTAGCACCCCGGAAACTTAAATAGGAAAAAAATAAAAATAACTATAAATAATAGTCATTAAAAATTATGGAAAATCAAATTATAAAATAAAAGAAAAGTGATAATTAGCTAAAATAGTTAATGGGCCTAAATGTTAGGTATAAGTAAATAATTGAGAATTAAAAATTTAATATATCCTTTTATTATTGATTTAAATTGAAAAAAAAGAAATACAATTCAAGTATTTAGAAGGAATATCATTCCATGTAGAAACCACATACAAGTGGATCAAACCCACATATATGGAGGAGCCCATAAACTAATTTTTCTCTTAACTAATTATATACAAAGCCTTGGCCCATTGAGTAACCCATAACCCAAACACCTCACATACACATGTAGGAGGCCTCACGTTCATGGGACATGATAACGTTGGCCCTCAACCCCAAAACCCATGTATAACAACCCAACTCATATGCATGAAGAAGCATCCTTTGGCCAAACCTCATATATATATATATATCTATAAAGCTATGAACGTGGAATAAACTTTAATGATAAAAAGCCCAACCCAATTATATGTGGTTATCCTTTCGTTTGAAGCCAACCCAACCCATTCGATGGGGAAAAGCTTAGGGTTTTCACTGCGAACACAGCAGGCGGCTGTTAAAATAGAAAGAGAATTGGCAACGCATAGAACGTCATTAAACCCTTCCCTTGTATGGCCTCGAACCCACTGGCAGCCCCCCTTCTATATAAACCCCTCACCAGCGAACAGGCAGGGCCTGTTGATGCTGCTCCGTGCGTGGAGACCTGCTATTCGTACCTGCTTCCTGCTGCATAGACGTCCGTCTCCTTCCCTCTGCATCCTGTTGCTGTGATCGGAGCGAAGGCCGACGCCCTCCTTCTTCCGTCTTCTTCCTGTACGGCTGTAGTTGCTGTTGTTGCCGTTGCTGCACGAGAAAGCAGACAAAGTTTCCTCTCATATTTTCTTCTTCCTCTGCTACTTCTTCTTCTTCTTTCATCCGTCGAAGCATCGTCGAAAGGTAGGTAATCTCCGAAGCAAAGCCACCAAGTAGATATTAACATCATATTCACGTTTTCGTCAATTGTATGCATGATTTGCATGATTTTATAACGTGATTATGTGTCTTTTATTTAGTTAGTTAATAAAGATAACATGTTTTAAAAAAATTATATCCATGAAATCATATACCCTAAAATCACAAATTTCATACTACTAGAATTCCCATGATTTTTCTTAAATTTTCATATATTTATATGGGTATTAACTAGTAACATTAACTAGTTAATTAATTTAATGGGTTTATAATAGTTACACGGCGAATCTAAAAATATACTTAATCAATTAGTTATAGAGTTTTGCTTTGTTCGGTATTTTCATGGGCGCCGGAGTGTCCCTTGGTCATGAAATTTTATGGACATATTATTGGGGTAGTGACCGAGGTCGTGGGGGTGGTACCTCCGTTTTCCGATCCTCCTAGCCCAAAGTAGCCATCCTCTCAAGTAAAAATATTTTTGAACATCATGTTAGGTAGAGATTTTCGAGCCCTTCATTTCGGTATATGGATTGCGCGATTCTGACATATGTACGTCGAGAACGGGTGATTTAAAGAGTTGACACTATTCATTATTTGAATGACAACAACACGAGTGTCGTTGAATTCTTTTAACGACCTTTGCCATGTTGTTAAATCATTTAATGTATATATATATAATGTTAAGTATAATGATATCTCTTATTTATATCTTTAAAAATTAATATCTTTGAAACTATGTAAAATAAAATTATAATATATATATATTTGAAATCTTTAGATTTTTCTCTTAATTATCATATATTTATTTCTGACAATTTCTTTTATTTGAAAAATATTACTGTTCATCATGATTAAGTTAAAAATTACATATTACGTTTAAATCTTAGAAAATTCATATCTTATGATCTAAGTTGGTAAAAATGATAATATATATATAGTCGTGATCCTTGTAAATTTTCCTTAATTACCATGTAATTAGTTCTAAAATTAGTATCCGTCCTTTTAAAGAGATGCTATTTTTTAAATTATTAGATTAAATAGAAATTAAGATAGGAATTGACATCTACTTGCATGGACATGATTTATTCTGCTTTTCTCGAGATTTGATCTGTACCGTGGATCATATTGGCACTATGTCTCAGTCCGTAGACGTAGTCTCACGTTTCACGCTGGTTTCTCGATATACTCCTAACTCTCGGTGACATACGAGCCCTCCGTTAGACATTCCGTTCCTTCGGACTGGTAAGTTAGTCATTGGGACCTCCGTAAGTCTTCTTGTAGCCTTGGATTCTCTCAAGGCCGACTGAGCTGGTTGTACCACAAGAACCCTGGAACCCTATTACTCATGTCACTCTAAAGAAAATATGACACCCGGCCCTCATAGAACGATGTTATGGCGTTTCTGTGAGAGATCTGTCTCTATCTGACTTATAAGGTGCTAATTTGATTAGCGACTACAGTGGTTATCGCCCTTTTCTATCGTGAGCATGTTGAAGGGGTGACCTTATTGACGGGTGCTTAGTGTAAAAGCAACCGTATTGTGGAGGCACAAATTCTTCAATGCTTTATTCAGAGAATGAGTGACCACTACTGTGGGCGTGACTTTCTAAATATACGGTGCTCTGATAAGACGCCGATCTCCCAGATTTCTCGAATTGTCTCAGTTTTGTGTGCCATCGTACTAGACTTGTTGAGGTCTATCTTGAATCTCTGTTCAATGAAATCTCCCCTATTGTTCGTACTTGCTTGAACCTTGAAATTCTTGGCCATTAATATGGAATTAGTCTAGACAAAATGTCAGGGGCTATGGGTCCCAATAAAATGACATTTTAAATGCTACGGGGCCTGATCTGACCCTATTGGCGAGGCAAAGCCCAAACATTTACCAGTATACGATGATCGAGTACTGGCATTCTCCACCTATAGTTGTCTATAACTTATTTCCATGAGGGGCAGTCATATCTTCGTGATTTTCCCTTAGCGCATTGGCCAATCCTATGTAGTGCTAGATGTGCAAAAGCTCATGTGATAGTGATGATTGGGAGCAATTGCCATCATAGTACACCCTTTCACAACTTATTGTTCATCTTGAGAAGATCTTGAATTACCTTATTAGAGGGGCTATCATATTATCGTGACTTCCCATTAGTGTCTTGGCAAACTCTATATAGTGCTAGTGATTGACTTAGTTCTATATTGTTCATCGTGAATGTTCTTGAACTACCTTAATGTTAGTACTCGTTATCTTGCCACAATAGTTCGTGATATGTTTATCTAATTGATCTCATATCTCTTGATTGTCCTTATAGTTCTTGTTTTTATCTCACGCCGTTATAACTCTTGATTTGTTATACTTTGCATGACTTGCATGAGCATGTAAACATGTAATTCACTTAAAGCTTGCTTGGAGCTTGAGATATTAAGTCTTATTGGGTGTTCGCTCATCCTGCGTATTCCAATGTTTTTCAGGTGATGACCTTAGTGATGACGAGACCGAACATGATGGGCAAGGGAAAGAGTGAAGAGAACTCGGACATCTAGATGAACCGTTTAGTCTGGTTATCTTGCGTCTTATGTCTCATTGTAATTTTCCTTTATTGAGTCTTTTCTTTTATTGGGTCCAAATTGTAATGAACTCATATTTGAAATGAAATTTGTTATTTTGTCCAAATTATGTTTTATGGAATGGCTATACTCTGATCGACTCGACTGTTTAACTGCCACGTTCTGTTACTATCGGTTCGGGGCGTGACAGAAGGTGGTATCAGAGCCTAGGCTTTCTAAATCTCTAAGTCATCAAGTCCAAGTCCTAGATTGAGTTCTCCTGGTCAATTATCCTATAGGAATCCCGTGAGATTTGGGTAGAGCTATGGGCTAACTAATAAAATGTGTTTCATCTACACTAGATTAATGTCAAGATATAAGTAATCATTAATTTAAAACTTGTTGTGTAGACAAAAAAATGGCTAACTCTGTAAATCTATCTCATCCATAATTGCATGAATCGAAGACGGTGATCTTAACACTTAGCATGTTATGAGAATACATGTTTTGGACATGGTGATTTTATCCCACTACTATGGAAAGAAATCATGTGAATTTGAGGAACAAATTCTTTTAAGTGGGGGAGGGTGTAGCACCCCGAAAATTTAAATAGGAAATAAATAAAAATAACTATAAATATTAGTCATTGAAAATTATGAAAAATTAAATTATAAAATAAAATAAAAGTGATAATTAGCTAAAATAGTTAATGGGCCTAAATGTTAGGTATAAGTAAATAATTGAGAATTAGAAATTTAATATATCCTTTTATTTATGATTTAAATTGAAAAAAAAGAAATACAATTCAAGTATTTAGAAGGAATATCATTCCATATAGAAACCACATACAAGTGGATCAAACCCACGTATATGGAGGAGCCCATAAACTAATTTTTCTCTTAACTAATTATATACAAAGCCTTTGCCCATTGAGTAACCCATAACCCAAACACCTCACGTACACATGTAGGAGGCCTCACGTTCATGGACCATGATAACGTTGGCCCTCAACCCCAAAACCCATGTATAACAACCCAACTCATATGCATGAAGAAGCATCCTTTGGCCAAACCTCATATATATATATATATATATATATATATATATATATATATATATATATATATATATATATATATATATATCTATAAAGCTTTTAAAGCTAAGAACGTGGAATAGACTTTAACGATAAAAAGCCCAACCCAATTATATGTGGGCATCCTTTCGTTTGAAGCCAACCCAACCCATTCGATGAGGAAAAGCTTAGGGTTTTCACTGCGAACACAGCATGCAGCTGTTAAAATAGAAAGAGAATTGGCAATGCATAGAACGTCATTAAACCCTTCCCTTGTATGGCCTCGAACCCACTGGCAGCCCCCCTTCTACATAAACCCCTCACCAGCGAACATGCAAGGCCTGTTGATGCTGCTCCGTGCGTGGAGACCTGCTGTTCATACCTGCTTCCTGCTGCATAGACGTCCGTCTCCTTCCCTCTGCATCCTGTTGCTGTGATCGGAGCGAAGGCCAGTGCCCTCCTTCTTCCGTCTTCTTCCTGTGCGGCTGTAGTTGCTGTTGTTGCCGTTGCCATACGAGAAAGCAGACAAAGCTTCCTCTCCTATTTTCTTCTTCCTCTGCTACTTCTTCTTCTTCTTTCATCCGTCGAAGCATCGTCGAAAGGTAGGCAATTTCCCAAGCAAAATCAGCAAGTAGATATTAACTTCATATTCACGTTTTCGTCAATTGTATGCAAGATTTGTATGATTTTATAACGTGATTATGTGTCTTTTCTTTAGTTAGTTAATAAAGATAACATGTTTTACAAAAATTATATCCATGAAATCATATACCCTAAAATCACAAATTTCATACTACTAGAATTCCCATGATTTTTCTTAAATTTTCATATATTAATACGGGTATTAACTAGTAACATTAACAAGTTAATTAATTTAATGGGTTTATAATAGTTACACGGCGAATCTAAAAATATACTGTATCAGTTAGTTATAGAGTTTTGCTTTGTTCGGTATTTTCATGGGCGCCGGAGTGTCCTTTGGTCATGAAATTTTATGGACATATTATTGGGGTAGTGACCGAGGTCGTGGGGGTGATACCTCCTTTTTCCGATCCTCCTAGCCTAAAGTAGCCCTCCTCTCAAGTAAAAATATTTTTGACATCAGATTAGGTATAGTTTTCGAGCCCTTCATTTCGGTATATGGATTGCGCGATTCTGACATATGTACGTCGAGAATGGGTGATTTAAAGAGTTGACACTATTCATTATTTGAATGACGACAACACGAGTGTCGTTGAATTCTTTTAACAACCCTTGCCATGTTGTTAAATCATTTAATATATATATATATAATGTTAAGTATAACGATATCTCTTATCTATATCTTTAAAAATTAATATCTTTGAAACTATGTAAAATAAAATTATAATATATATATTTGAAATCTTTAGATTTTTCTCTTAATTATCATAAATTTATTTTCGACAATTTCTTTTATTTGAAAAATATTACTGTTCATCATGATTAAGTTAAAAATTACATATTATGTTTAAATGTTAGAAAATTCATATCTTATGATCTACGTTGGTAAAAATTATAATATATATATAGTCGTGATCCTTGTAAATTTCCCTCAATTACCATGTAATTAGTTCTAAAAATAGTATCCGTCCTTTTAAAGAGATGTTATTTTCTAAATTATTAGATTAAATAGAAATTAAGATATGAATTGACATCTACTTGCATGGACATGATTTATCCTATTTTTCTCGAGATTTGATCAATACCGTGGATCATATTGGCACTGCGTCTCAGTCCGTAGACGCAGTCCCACGTTTCACGTTAGTTTCCCGATACACTCCCAACTCTCGGTGACATACGGGCCCTCCGTTGGACATTCCGTTCCTTCGGACTGGCTAGTTAGTCATTGGGACCTCCGTAAGTCTCCTCGTAGCCTTGGATTCCCTCAAGGCCGACTGAGCTGGTTGTACCACAAGAACCCTGGAACCCTGTTAGTCATGTCACTCTAAAGAAAACATGACACCCGGCCCTCATAGAACGCTGTTATGGCATTTCTGTGAGAGATCTGTCTCTATCTGACTTATAAGGTGCTAATTTGATTAGCGACGACAGTGGTTATCACCGTTTTCTGTCGTGAGCATGTTGAAGGGGTGACCTTATTGGCGGGCGCTTAGTGTAAAAGCAACCGTATTGTGGAGGTACAAATTCTTCAATGCTTTGTTCAGAGAATGAGTGACCACCAATGTGGGCGCAACTTTCTAAATATACTGTGCTCTGACAAGACACCGATCTCCCAGATTTCTCGAATTGTCTCAGTTTTGTGTGCCATCATACTAGACTTGTCGAGGTCTATCTTGAATCTCTGTTCAATGAAATCCACCCTATTATTCGTACTTGCTTGAACCTTGAAATTCTTGGCCATTAATATGGAATTAGTCTAGACAAAATGTCAGGGGCTATGGGTCCCAATAAAATGACATTTTAAATGCTACGGGTCCTGATCTGACCCTATTGGGTGAGGCAAAGCCCAAACGTTTACCGGTATACGATGATCGAGTGCTAGCATTCACCACCTATAGTTATCTATAACTTATTTCCATGAGGGGCAGTCATATCTTCGTGATTTCCACTTAGCGCATTGGCCAATCCTATGTAGTGCTAGATGTGCAAAAGCTCACGTGATAGTGATGATCAGGAGCAATTGCCATCGTAGTACACCCTTTCACAACTTATTGTTCATCTTGATAAGATCTTGAATTACCTTATTAGAGGGGCTATCATATTGTCGTGACTTCCCCTTAGTGTCTTGGCAAACTCTATATAGTGCTAGTGATTGAATTAGTTCTATATTGTTCATCGTGAATGTTCTTGAACTACCTTAATATTAGTACTCGTTATCTTGCCACAATAGTTCATGATATGTTTATCTAATTGATCTCATATCTCTTGATTGTCCTTATAGTTCTTGTTTTTATCTCACGCTGGTATAACTCTTGATTTCTTATACTTTGCATGACTTGCATGAGCATGTTAACATGTAATTCACTTAAAGCTTGCTTGGAGAGATATTAAGTCTTATTGGGCGTTCGCTCATCCTGCGTATTCCAATGTTTTTTAGGTGATGACCTTAGTGATGACGAGACCGAACATGATGGGCACGGGCAAGAGTGAAGAGAACTCAGACATCTAGATGAATCGTTTAATCTAGTTATCTTGCGTCTTATGTCTCATTGTAATTTTCCTTTATTGACTCTTTTCTTTTATTGGGTCCAAATTGTAATGAACTCATATTTGAAATGAAATTTGTTATTTTGTCCAAATTATGTTTTGTGAAATGGCTATACTCTGATCGACTCGACTATTTAACTGCCACGTTCTGAGCAAACGACACGTTCCGTTGCTATCGATTCGGGGCGTGACATTGCATATACGAAAGGAAGAGCTCTTGTATCTATGTAAAATGCCTTTCATGGCTTGTTATCAATGAAATATGGATGATTGTGTATTTTATTCCCACTTTCATGATAGTGATCATACATGTTCAACATGAATATGCTCATCCCCTATGTCATGGCAATTATGGTGTGTCATCTCCTTTTGCTAACGAAAGAAATAAGGTGTTCGGATTCGTTATGATGTAAATAAACACCAATCGCTTGCAGTCGGTGGGGACCTCGTCTAGTACCCGATCCCTCATATCACCTGATACCTTCCTGCGCGCGGGTCTCTCTCCTTCCCTCCTTTTCTCTGCCGAGGCTGGCGATGTTTGTGTCATCAGTTAGAAGGGAATTCCATTATTGGCCCTCGACACATCTTCTTCAGGAACCCAGCAAAGCGAAGAGAACTATAGGGGTGTCAAATCCTTTGTCCCCCTATTTCTTTCCTACGCCATTCCGAAAAATAGCGAAAGAAAGAAGAAGAGAGAAGACTCCAAAAAAACAACAGAACACACAACATGAAAACAAGTGTTTAATTCAAGTTTTGGGGAATAAGCATGCTCGGGGGTGAGAGGTAGATTTCGATCAATCTGAGCCATAATTAGTAGTTATATTTCTTTCATTTTGTCTTTTGGATGTCAGGGAGTGTTTCCCATTATTTTCATCCTCGTAGGAGGCAAGTTGGGAGTGGACTCGAACCTCCGGTTGAGGTTTTGTCTAGGCAACCCCGCAGTTGGGTAGCCAGATCGATGGCCGTTAGGGTTGAATGCCCTGCAGAGGAGTGCTGTCAGGTCTTTACCCCCCAGGGAGTTGTTGACACCCGTTTTTAGCCTACAAATTGAGTCTTTCTCTTGTTGACCTTATTGATGCCCCGAGTTGGCCATAGCTTATGAGCTTTTCTTTGATCCATTATGTGCCTATTTTATTCATTTTTTCTTGCCCGTTAAGCCCTAGAAGGTCAATTTTTAGAATTTCCACATTTTGGCCAACCTAGCCTGATTGCGGTCAGTCGATTGACCGTGTTCTTCAGGCCACGATTGCCCGACTGACTATGTTCTCAGAGAAGTTCCCTGCCCAACTAGAACACATCTCTTCCATCTGAGATCGCCTTAGAGTCCTATTCTAGGGTTTCTACTTCGAGGTTTTCACTCTAGATCATTTCCTATCTATCTCAGAGAGGTTATCCAATGATTTTCTCACGAATTTATCAATCTAAGACTCCTATTTTCTGTAATTATCCTCCAACTCTGATCTTGGGTTTCTTAACCTCTATAAATACCTTCTCATGGCCTAGGTCTCCGGAGGAGGGCGACTGTGGATTTGGGGCGAAGTCATGCTGTATTGCACACTTATCTCTTCATACCCAATCTACCAGGGAAATATCAAGATCTCCCCTTCTTTCTTCTAGGGTATCTTCTCTTCATCGTTCTCTTGTTCTACTTGCACTCCTCTTCATATCATTGCATACATATTACACTCTTTACTGATGAGTCTATAAGATGGTGCAAATCGGATTCAGAGGGGGGGTGAATGAATCTCCCCTTTAAAATTTTGCCCAATTAAAATAGTACTAGACAATGATGCGGAATTAAAAACGTACAGATGCCTTGAACGACTCAGATGCTCTTCTTCGAATAGCGAAAGAAGATCAGATAAACTGAATTTCTGATCTACTCTGAATAAGCTAAAGAGATGACTCAATTCATCTAATTAACTTTGCTCTCTCAAGACCGAAATCAAATGCACGGTGTGCAAACCAATCACTCACCAGATATAAGATCAGACTATCATGAACGAGCCTAAGCATACATCTGGCGGAACAAAATAGATAATCAAACCACGATGGACAAGGGATTTTTAGGTGGTTCAGTCTGCTGCCCGCAGACCTACGTCCACCCCACACTCAACCCGAGTGTGGATTCCTGCTGACTCACAGCTTGAATAGCTGGGCATCACAGCTTGCCTACATCATCTGGGCCTTATAGCTTGCCATCCGCTGAGCATCACAGCTTGCTATCCCGCTGAGCATCACAGCTTGCTATCCAAGGTAACCACCTTGCCTGCTGAGAATCATAGCTTGCGCTGCTGACTCACAGCTTGAAGTTCAAAGATAAAGGAAAAGAACAAAGGAAAATATGAAGCAAAACCACAACAATGGAAAGCTGGAGATGAAACACAGAATGTAGCTCTCGCAGGAGCAAGTCTGGCTTGGATCTGATCCAAATGCCAGGAAGACAGATCTTCAATGATGGCTTTACACTCACGAGCTCCTCAATGCCATTTTCTTTCTTTATATAGCTCTGATCACACACTGGCTCTATCTTACTTTCTTCTCGTTCTTCTTCTTCTTCTCAGACTCACACTCTGACTCACTCTTCTCTTCTCTGCTACTCACTCTCTGATTCTACCGTTGTGACGACACGGACTCCGGATACCGGATATACCCGATAGGACTACCGAGTAGACCCGATATCGCTTGGAACCCGTGAAGCCTCCCAAGAGCTGTAAAGCTCTGAAGGGAAAAAGGAATGTCGTGTAATACATTGAAGTCGCAGATATAACAGTAAGCAATTAAATTTTATTAATCAGGTTTGCTAAAGTAGCAGAAATAAAATTACTTCTTAATTAACAGTTACAAATTAACAATTATACCATAGTACAGTTCAAAAAGAAGACAAGTACAGTCCAACAAAAAGAAAGACTTACACTGAGGTCGGGGGAAGCCCGACGCAGGTACCACTGGCAACTACGAACTCACCACACTAGGAACTGCAAGGAAGCTGAGACGACCCCACCTGAAAAGTAGGGGTGAGCCTCGTGTCACTGGCCCAGTAGGGGTCACGCGGATCCCCACTGAAAAATAACGCAGTAACACGGAACAACAACTAAAACAGCAGCAGTTGTAAAGCAGGAAAAGCAGAGAAAACTACTACTAGAAAGCTGTAAAAGAAAGCCGGAAGAACAGGAGTAGAACGGCTAAAAGAAAAGGGAAAAGCCGTACCGAGCAAAACACGACTGCCGAACTAATCTCGGCTCCCTAAGCTACTCCAAAAAATAATAGAAAGGCGAACCCTGATCTCAAAAAGTCAGGAGTTACCGATCTACTGACACAGCACAAGGCCCAAGACAAAGGCCTACGAGACCAGACACAGAAGCCTGGGAAAAGACCTAGATTGACGAGACAGACTCTACAGCTCACACAATTGGATTGCTGTGCAAGCTCCCCCTAAACACAACTGCATACACGACTGGAGCGTCGTGCACGCCACAACAAGCTAGTCCTGGACAAGCCAAACACAGACCAACTCAGCAGCGGAAGCTGATCTTGGACGGAACCAAGAACATGCTAACTCGGAAGGGGACACAGACTTCGAGAAACATGAGAGTCACGTGTCACATGACGGAAGCACCTCCTCACTAGAAGAACAGCCAGCTGCGTCCACTGACGTCTTATGCTGCGGCTCAAGTGTCTCGCCTACGCTGCCTAGCACACGACAGAGACTAAGACACTGTAACCAGAATAGGAACCATAGTAACGAGTGACTAGTCAGGGTCATGCCAGTCGGCGCAAGTCCAAGCCCCTAACCATGTGTGCACACACCGATTCTTGCCTAGAGCCAGGCCTCTAGCAAGTTTTCCCCCCCAGCAGGATGCGACCGTTAAGCAGGGGCCCACGGAACTAGCTTAAAAACCATATCTCAGGAACTGCCACGCCACCACTTCCAGGTGGGTCGACACGCCGTAACGCGTCACCAGGCTACGACTAGTGGAGGCTCACTAGACATAGAGACTCTGCAACACGAGTGCTGGAGTGCAGACATGCTAAGCACGCACTGTCTCCCGTACTACAAAGCACAAAGGCAGTACACCAACTATCAACAAACTCAGGACAGGGCAACTAAACCTGCTGACACAACGATCCTTGAGTCTCACGACTCGGAGTCAAGATCGTGGCACAAAGCGGATCAAGCCGCCAATCGGTCTAATCCAAAGTCAAAGAAAATGACACATCCACGTAAAACGACACACGAAGACCTGAGGGATCAACATCTGGACACGCAAACTGAGGTAATACGATACCTTAAGGCATCCAGAACCATGTCTCAGGCTGGACGAAACCGCCAAGACTCACACAAGGTTACCTGTCAACCCCTGGGTCACCCCGGGTTAACCAGAACCGGACAATGACGACTCTACAGTAGGAAAGAGAATCCTACTTCAAGCAAGAAAAACTCTTGGCAACCTTATAACGTGGTCACAGCCCTCATAGGACATCAAGAGATATCCACGGGATGACAGACAAACCACAAGGTCGAGCCAAGATAATTGTAAATCAAAACATCGGGAAATGACACTCAGGAATTAAGCAGAGGAACATACGCTGGCGGTCATAGAATGAGCCGCCAGGTGATTGTAGCGGTCAAGGATTAGGCCGCTAAACACAGTCAACCCTAAATCGACCTATTCAGTCAAACCACCCAAGCGGTCTAATATAGATCCGCCACACGGACTAGGCGGTCCAAGAGACAACCGCCACACTAACCGCCCTAAAACATTGACCTAAGTCAAAACGACTTGTAGCGGCCTAAGAAAGGCGAGCTACAGCGAAGAAACACATGAAGGTTGGGCCGCCAAGGCCAACCGACTTAAATTCTTGACTCGGTCTAAAACCACGGTAACACGAATACCGAGGCAGACCACAAGCCGCCGAGACCATCCCCTCAAGATGGGAACTCAAGGAAGGCCACACACATGTGGGGGAACTACACCGCACTCACACCGATACACGGTCACTCGATCGAGCGCAACACGAAGCCCGAAACACACATGCCTATGGGAATGCTAATTGTAGTACCATGGCACTTCCTGACACCCCAGAAACATGGACACGGAATGCACAGGGTGTTCGGAACATTCGCCAGGCCATAGGTCGGTCATTGGGTCTCAACCGGACCGACCAGGACTCAAACGAACAAAAACACAGGATTTTCAATCGACCTGGACCTTGGGGTCGGTCGACCTGACAGGGTCGGTCGATCGGCCCAGGTGGTCCGGTCGACCGGACCATCGGCTGGACCATCACGTTCCCACGGGCGACTGTCGGTCGACCGGACCCGGTCACGGCGAAAAACCGGCCAAACCCTAACCTCCGGGCCCGATTCCACACCCCGTTCGATTCCGATCGAGGACGGAAACATCCACAATGATAATACCGACCTTCCACAGTCCGGAAGGGATCAAAACAACGCATAAACGGCTTGAAATAGGCAATTCTACCGAATTGACCCTAATTGAGTCACCGGGGTTCCCAGGCTCGTACCGGCCCCAAATGACAACCAATCAACACGAAATCAACGGATCTGGAACGCTGACATTCCAGGGGTTCAATTGATACCAACTGATCTAAAAACTGTCACCGTTTTTCGGTGAACCCTGCGAACACCCCCAAAGCATGATTTTCTCGAAATTAAGTGAAACCCGCTAAAACTCGCACCGAACAACGCAAAATTACAGGGAAAATGTAGAGGAGAAGTAGAGCTTCCATCTCCCTACCTCCATCGAAGATTCCATGCACCGAAGTGACTAAACCACGCCAAAAACTACGTCACGAGCTCGACCGTCGGCTTTGAATCCACCGTTCGGGATCGCGCCAGAAACAGTCCGATCCTCGCCCCATCGCGCTCCGGACCACTCCCACGGCATCACCTCTACTTGCCCGAGCCTCCTCCATCTGCAGCCGGAGTCGGAAGGGTGAGAGAAGAGAGAAAACGGGGGAGAGAGAGGGTCACGGTCGCGAATGAACGGGAGGAGGGAGGAGAAGAAAGAAAAAGGATAAGAAATTAGGAATTTTCCTAATTTCTGAAAATTTGATTTTTAGCCCGAAAATCCACTAATTTAGAAAATATGTAAAAATAGTCGAAACGATCCTCTCAACGAGTACATCGCAATTCTGGCATCCATGAGTCGATGAATTGAGAAATAAACTCACCATAGGGTTCTGTAACTAGTACGAGAGAAAAACTCACGTGGATCATAAAATTCAACTCAGGACCCACAAAAGCGATCCGAAACTCTCCGAAAAGGATCCGAAAGATTCGATAAGAATCCAGGGTATTACATCCTCCCCTCCTTTAAGAAATTTCATCCTCAAAATTTAAGGACTAGCAAAGGAGAAGCAAGGAAGAACAACCCTAAGATACAACTTGAAATAACATGAATCTAGAGAAATACAATTCAGGGGGACACTTGTCAGACCATAATCACAAGCGTACGTTCTGTATCTCAATGCAGACAGATCCATCGAACGAGCATGATACACAAGTGAACTCAAGCCTGACACCTCCGAAACAAGGCAACGTCGCTTACGTCTCACAGGAAAGGAGACGCGACCCATGCCACGACGACAGCCATCGATAAAATAAAACGACAGACACGACAAGCATCAACTTAAACAAGGAAGCATAGTCCTCTCAGCTGACAGCTCGACATCATCGGCTCCAGTGCCACGGGCAACCATGAGAGCCTGGCACACAGGATGCCAACGACAGCATCGGACCACAAGCACAATGAAGTCAGTCCTCACTCAGATATTACATCTGATCGAGTCGCATGCTAACTCTATCAAGAAAAAAGAGTACAACACAACTAACAGACAAGATCATGGTCCATACAGTGCCAAGGCAGATTCACGGGGAAACAATGACAAAACGACAACAACAACACTTGCAGGACCCCGGCTCTGTACTGAACACAGAACCATAGAACACAACTGCAAGCTAGGTCACATCAAGTCACAATAACAGCTGAACACACGACTATAATGGACTAGTCATGCAACGAGCAGCTCACCAAGAAAAAACCCACGACAACAAGAATGACAATCTTGGGAAACGCATCTCAAAGACCACGATCACGTAATGAGAGCACAACACCCAAGGAAAGATTGTAGAGCAGAGGGTACTCAACCAGCAGAAATGCCGACATATTCCCCAATACTCACAAATGCCAGTGCCAACACCATAAAGCCTCCAAGAATAATGGCATGGCAATAGACAACATCAAGGCACACGAAGCCAATATGAAGTCACATCGAGAAAAATAATTCTCTCGACTGGTCAGAATCTTACAACCAACGATCCTCAACCCGTGGGTTATAAGCCCACACGCTTCTACTGCACACTCAAACAACGCACACAGGCATCAGAAATACCTCGGTATCCGCATCTCAGTACATACTTGGCACCATCGCAATTCATAAAAATCGCAATATAACACGCCACGAGTACTGATCCTGCTAGCAACCGATCACAAGGAGCCTAAGTGCAAACGAAGAAGAGTACCAGCTTCAGCACAAAGCACAAAGAAAGGCTAATCTCAGCTTACCATTACGTCCTGAAAATAATTATTGAGCCTTCACAACACGTCAGCCGTCAGACACGGCACGACAAACACGGTGCATAACGGCTTTTAACACAAGGATTAGGTCCAAAGCCAAGCAACCATCGAACAAGAAGCAGATCAGGCTCAAAATAAATACTGTCCACACTTAAGTAGATACACGACAAAGGTCTCACTAAGACAGCAATTCCAAGGCTTACCTCGAAAAGACTCCACCAAACAGGATGAGAAGCATCAAGCTCGACTAACAGTAGCTCACCAGGAAGGAAAAATCCTAGGTTCGCTTGAGCATCTTCTCAATCGAGGCAATAAAGCAATCACTTCAATAGAAATGAAACACCTCAGGAGCTGCACAGACTTAAGCTGGGATGACCAAAATAATGTAAGAACGTGTATGGTCATCACACCAACGCCAAAAGTCACCAGCCACCTGAACAAGCCACGGAAAAATCTAGAACAATGTACTACAGATTCAAGCCTATCGGCGAACTCTGTCAAGTACAGCATGATCAAGGCAAACATCACGACGAAAAAGGAGCATCCCGTCGCATCCAGACGAGAGCAAAACCATCTCGCACAGTGCCAACACAGCACGCACAAGACCACATACAGAAGCAAAGCGACAAACAATCGCAAACTTAATGCCAGCTGAAGACTGTACTGGACTTTAAGGACTCTGGATACTGTATATCTCGGATTCCCATGTACTTTCACACAACAATGCTTTGATACCAACTGTGATGACCCAAACTCCAGATACCGGATATACTCGATAGGACTACCGAGTAGACCCGATACCGCTTGGAACCCGTGAACCCTCCCAAGAGCTGTAAAGCTCCGAAGGGAAAAAGGAATGTCATGTAGTACATTGAAGCTGCAAATATAATAGTAAGCAATTAAATTTCATTAATCAGGTTTGTTAAAGTAGCAGAAATAAAATTACTTTTTAATTAACAGTTATAAATTAACAATTATACTAGAGTCCAATCTAAAGGAAAGATAAGTACAGTCCAACAGAAAGAAAGACATACACTGAGGTCGGGGGAAGCCCGACGCAGGTACCGCTGGCAACTACGAACTCGCCACACTAGGAACCGTAAGGAAGCAGAGACGACCCCACCTGAAAAGCAGGGGTGAGCCTCGTGTCACTGGCCCAGTAGGGGTCACGTGGATCCCCACTGAAAAATAACACAGTAACACGGAACAACAACTAAAACAGCAGTAGTAGTAAAGTAGGAAAAGCAGGGAAAACTACTACTAGAAAGCTGTAAAAGAAAGTCGGAAGAACAGGAGTAGAATGACTAAAAGAAAAGGGAAAAGCCGTATTGAGCAAAACATGACTGCCGAACTAATCTCGGCTCCCTGAGCTACTCCAAACAGCAACAGAAAGGCGAACCCTAATCTCAAAAAGTCAGGAGTTACCGATCTGTTGACACAGCATTGTAGACACGCCATTCCTGACGTCTCCTGAGAAAGTCTCATGTTACTATACAACGCCCCGCGACGGCTTACGCGCTTTGAATCACTTGAGTGCTTCCTTTTCTTGAGTCTTCTTACGCCCTTTTCGGCATCCGGAATCGTCTCGTCACGGCATTCAGACGGCATCAACACTAGTCAGACGCATCAGGAGGTTCCAGAACCAAGAAGGGTGTCTGCCGGGCGGCCGCCAACGCCTGAACTGAGGACCCGGGTGGGTCTTTATGGGGGCGTCCAGGCCCCTGGACGCCCCCATTCTTTTAATTTCTTTTTAATTTATTTTTTGAAGAACAAAATCAAATAAAAAAATAATATATTAATGGAGGCGTCCAGGCCCTTGGACGCCTCCATAGAAACAAATATAAAAAATTAAAATGCCAGCTTTGGCATAAAAATAAAACACAAAAATAAAAATAATATATTTATGGAGGCGTCCAGGCCCCTGGACGCCTCCATCAACTCCCTCACGGGCGCCGCCCACCGAACGACGATTTGTCGTGTGTGAAAAAAGCCAAATTATGGAGACGTCCAGCCAGCTGGACGCGCCCATTTCTGAATCATGAGGCGCCGCTCACAAAATCACGCGTTGTGCCAAACCGCGTGCGGCCGTCGGTGGGGTTCGGTGGACCTGTTGGAGGCGTCCGGGGCCCTGGACGCCTCCACAAAAATATTCTAAAAAATTAAATAAAAATAGAATAAAATATTGGTTCGGCCCTGATGGAGGTGTCCAGGGTCCTGGACGCCTCCACCCTCCGGAGCCCTATAAATAGAGGCCCACCCCCTCAGTTCTGGAAGAGCTTCTAAGAGATCCGATAGGCTGCCGGAGCCCAGAGGCTACGGAGTCATTTCTAACCCGTGGGGTCTTTTGTAAGTGGAGGTTCTGCCGGCTTCTCGGGTGCCCACGCTCGCGAGAGGAAGGTCGTCTTCATCCACCGCGCTTCCATGTCGTCCCTACGCTGCCGGAGCTCCGCCGGATCTCACCCTCGGCTCCTCCAATAAGCCTTTTCTTCCCCCTTTTCTCCATAGTTCTTTACATTCATCATACTGCATCCTCTATCTCCCTACATAAGGGCACCGTCTCTTGCATACTTCTTGCATTCATCATCGTATTTTCCTCCTACTCGAGTCTGAGAGGGGTTTAAAACCACACCAATCAGGTGTGTGTTAGGTCACGATCTCGTTACTTTTATTGCAAGGAATTGTTACTATGCTGCCATTTTCTAATTCCGTTCGTTTATTGTCTACTGTTTTGCAAGGGTAACCAAGGAAAGCCCTCTCTGTCGGCCGGCCGAAGGGGGAGGAAGAAGCAACCCGCCATCTCCCGCTCTTGAGGTAGGCGCGATCACTTTCTTTATTTTGGGGTCTTTTGGCCCCTGGCGATCACATCTTGTTCTCGAGGCCGCGGCGAGTCACTTCCCCAATGGCCGTTTAAATTTTCGTTCTTATACTCTCTTTATATTCTGTTATATTCTGCTCATATTCTCGAGGCCGCAGCGAGTCACTTCCCCAATGGCCGTTTAAATTCCCATTCTTATATGTTATATTCTTATCTATTCATATTCTCGAGGCCGCGGCGAGTCACTTCCCCAATGGCCGTTTAAATTTCCGTTCTTATATTCTCTTTATACTCTGTTACATTCTGCTCATATTCTTGAGGCCGCGGCGAGTCACTTCCCCAATGGCCGTTTAAATTCCCGTTCTTATATGTTATATTCTTATCTATTCATATTCTCGAGGCCGCGGCGAGTCACTTCCCCAATGGCCGTTTCAATTCTTGCTATTTAATTTCTGCACCATTCCCGTCCCCCCGAGGCCGCGGCGAGTCACTTCCCGCTATGGCCGTTTAACCCCCATATCTTGCTATATTACATTTGTCCCGCTCGCCCCGCCGGAGCAATCTCCCGTGGTGGCCCCTTCTCTCTTCTTTTATTTCTGTGTTGCAGCAAACAAAAGAAGGAGCTCGCGCGCTCCGCGTCTTCTCCGCTTCCCCGAACCGCGTGACGTCACTCACAGATTGGCGATCACGGTGGGACGTCTACTGCTTCCTTTTGGCTACCCTTGAAAGTTCGGCACCCTCTGTGCCTCTCCACCTTGGCGCCCTCGCGCGCCCCCGTTGTGCTCACGGCAGCACTATCAGTTGTGATTGGTTGGGTGTTTGTTATATGTTTGTTATTTTTGTTGTTTTCTTACTCTATATCTCTGTCAGCATTCCATTGCATACATCCATCCCTCTTTTATATCCTTTTTTCATTTTTTCTAAGGATCACCCTTTCCCGGTGAAGGAAGGACTCTCCGTTTGAGAATTCCTCTCAACGGACTAGAATCTCCTCCACTGGGACCTCCGTAAGTCCCCGACATCGAAGAATCTCCTCTTTGTTCATTGGGCTGGTTGTACCATTGAAGTTCCCCAGAGTTAGTCATCCCATTCGTGGTGAGACGAGAGACCCTAGCTGACACGGCGGTGAAACAAAAATAAACTAGGGTCCCTATTTTGTGTGAACTTCGGATCTCGCTAAAAACATAAAAAAAAATCATCAAAATCAAAACACAAAAAAAGGCGTAAAGGCATCCACTTGTTTGATAATCTCTGCTACCTGCTTGCTAGTGTATATTTTTACGTTCTGGGAAAACTGTGAGCATGGCTCACGAGTCTTTTGAGGAGAACCACCCTAGTCGTGGTTTGTCAGCCGACCCACGAGTCTATGCTATGGACTCGGGTCCTTCTCATGAGCCCTCGCATGAGGTGCAGGTTATTGCCGGGGACACGTCCCCACTACAGGATATCTCTTCCTTACTGGGCGTCCTCGCCAACACGGAGCTTACCTCTGAACAGCTCCGGGCCTTCCAGGCCATTCTAAGGGGGAAATCTGTTTCCCCCACGCCCCAGGAATCAACTCCGGCCATTGCACCTCTCCAAGAGTCCGTGCAGGCCATTCCATCTCCTTCATTGGCGCAAGCCATCCAGTCTCCCTCGCTTCAAGGACAAGCGAGCCAACAACCACCCTCATTCCAATTCTCGTCACAATCTCAAACTCTCGTTGTTCCCCGCATACCGCTTCAGCCGGGGCCTACTGTCGGCGGTCTGACAGCTCCCTCTCATTCGGGGTTCCCCCCTCAAGTCTCCGGGAGACAATTTCTCACCCAGTGGAAAGTGCCACCTTCACCTCCAGAGGAGCTCGCCCAATCGCTCCTCAATAGGTTCAATCGCATGGACGAGCAGTTTCAAAATCTGAGAAGAATGGTGGACGTGAAAGCCACCCCGGAGGTTGCTTTGCCAATCCTTCCCATCATTCATCTTCCTCCCTCCGAAATGCCCACGTACCGCAGATACAATGGTACCGGCAACCCCTTCATTCACCTCAAGGATTTCATGTATGAATCCTCCTATTGGCAAAACGATCAGAGGTCCCTGGCATACCTCTTTCGGAGATCATTGGATGGTCCAGCGCTAGAGTGGTTCTATTCTTTGGAGCCCCGCGAGGCCGAGAATTTTGAAATAGTCCAGAGAAGGTTCTTGCAGAAATATAGGGATAGGGTCGGTCCCTCACTCTCCATTACCGACCTAGTGGCCGAAAAGATGAAACCCGACGAGGATTTTGTCCGCTATGCTGATAGATGGAGGTCTCTGGCGGAAAGAATAAGGGACACCCTCTCCGAGCCCGAACAAGTGAAGATGATTGTGTCTAATGCAACCCCACAGTTCAGACACGTCCTGGCCATGAATAAACTTACTACAATGGAGGAACTCTATGAAAGGGCCCGGTACATCCAAACTCAGTTAAAAGACTCCCCCATTATGAACATGTTTGAGTCACCAAAGCCCCAAGTGCTCAGAAAGACAGGCGCTGATGTCCCGGGCGGAGCCACAGAAGGGGTTGTGACAAATGAGCAAGTGGGTGCGGTCAACAATGCCAATTATGCAGTCAACCCAAGGCCTCCACAAATGTCCCGACTTCCCCTCCAACCAGGTCCTTTCCCTCTTCGTCCTCCACCCCAAAATAATCCATCCCAGGATAATATGCCTCCATTACGTCAACCCCAGCAACAACAACCACAACCTCAGCAACAACAACCACTACTTCAGTACAACCAAGTTCCACCCCCGGGGAACTATGGTCCCCAACAGCAACAAAGGAGGCCGGTCGGTCCCAAGAGAGCCTACTATACACCATTGCCAGAAACCTTAGCAGACATTTTTAATGCCCTCATGGCATCAAACCAACTCGCCCTACCCAGAGAAAGGCCTGTGTGGCACCCGAATGTTGATACCTCCAAATACTGCGTCTACCACAGGTAGCCAGGACACACAGTAGATTACTGCTTCCATTTCAAAGATTACATCCACGATATGAATGATGAACATCAAATAGATTGGGATGAAATGAGACGATACGTCGCTGTTCTCAAGGCTAGGAGACCTCCTCATAGGCTACAGCAGTAGTTACAACAGCAGTAGTTACAACAGCAGCAGCAACAGCAACCACAACAACAACAACAGCTTCAGCATGCCCCACAACAACAACCCGACATGGGCATAATCCAGAATCCATTACCGGAGCACCAACAGCCCAATCATCAGGTTAACCCCATCTCCTCCTTCCCGGAAGTCGGGAGAGAGCAGGTGTGGCACCAGGAAAGTACCTCCATTCTTTCTACCGCCAATCCTATCATCACGTAACACCCTTGCCTTACCCGGGTAGCACCTCTCTCTCATCAACCCGCGTCAGTATCACCTTCACCATTTCCACTACCATTACGCCCTCTCATCCGTACCCCGATCCCCTATCAACCGACACTCTCCACTACGCCTTCACACCCTCTCATCTTCTCCCACTCCCCCACTTTACCATCCACCTCTACCACATTTACCCCTACGCCTTCTAAACCCCTTATCATCCGTCAACCATACATAACCCCGTATTTCTCCACCGTATCACCACTAATGCCTTCAAAACCACTCATTAACCATCACCCACCTCAAAATCATTGCTCGCTTCAAGCCCTACCCACTTCTACTTCGTCTCCACCTCCACCTTCCAGACCCCTTATCCTTCATAATCCGCGCGATATCCCCTCTACCTCCACCATGCCTCCACCTAACAAACCCCTCATCAGAATCCCTGCTCCCGTCATCATCCCTGCTTCATCGACCATTCCTCCACCACTACCCCTCAAACCTCTGTTAAAACCCACTACTATCCCCACAGAGGTACAAAAGCCGCAGGCAATGGTGCTCCGGAGTGGAAGGATTTTCCACAGGGTTTTCCCCCACAACAGTCAGAATCTTGAGCAATCTCAGCTAGAGAAGGATGATGGAGAACAACCAGAAAGAGCTATCCCTGGAACACAGTATGATCTATTGAAACACTTGGACAAGACGCCTGCTCGGATCTCCATCCTGGAGCTACTTCAAAGATCCACATCCCACCAGGCGGCCTTGATGGAATATCTTCAAAAAGTCATGGTTAATGAAGAGCTCCCCGTGGAGAAGATTTCGACCGTCCTGACCCCATCACGGGTGCGTCCATAAATGTGATCTCCATGAGCACTCTTCAGTTGTGTGGGGTCGACGAGGAACAAATAAGACCTTCCTCGATCACGGTCACGGCTTATGACAATAGAAAAAGACCACCGCAGGGGATGATTATTCTGAAGGCAGAACTAGGTCCCATGTCAATTCCCATAGAATTCCATGTCCTCGACATGGACCCCACATTCAAGGCTATACTGGGTCGCCCTTACATCGAAGCCATGGACGCTGTGTCTTCCACCAACCATCAGTGCATGAAGTTTCCTTACAATGGGAGAATTATTAAAGTGGTCAGTACACCTATCCTTCACAAAGTGGATGCTATCAACACCTCTCTGCCCTCTGTTTGGCCGTCTCATCGACCCATATTGTCACTACTGGACGTACGTGATTCATCTCACGTTCCACTAGCACCAAAGGAGCCGGTCAGGACAACCGCAACATCATATCTCCCTTTTCACTCCAAAGGGTGGGAGATTATGAGGAACATCGGCTACCAACAGGGTAAAGGTCTGGGTGCACAGTTACAGGGTAGGCTCAAACCGCCAAAGGAAATTAGGCCGAACCACAGGTTTGGCCTAGGCTTCAAAGGACTGTTCAAGGCGGATTGGGAGCCCCTCACATGGACTCTATCAAACCACTTCAACAGAGGGCCCGTTGTTCAGATGGGAGATCACCCACGAGAAGCATATGGGGGATCACATGCTGTATATTTGGCTGAAAAATGTCGAGGATCACCAAAAGAGGCAAGATCAAAGATCCAGAATGCGAGTGGAACAAATGGTTCGACATACGGGATATTTCCGTTGCACTGGAAAGGATGTTCTCGTCTCCACAGCTTGAAGGACCACCATTGATCTCCGGAACACCAGAGAATATTACCACTCTTGCCAAGCTTCCAAACTATCCTCGTCCTCGCCAGAAGGACCCTGTCATCGACGGATCTTCATCCGTCCTCAACATTGCCGTCAACGGCTCATTAGCCGCCATCTTCTCCATCCACTCGTCTCAGCCTTTGCTGATATCATCTTCCTGGGCCAGACAATTGTCTGATGATCTTCCCAGATCCCCTTCTCTGCTTACATACCTATGCGGGCTTTTCAACCCGCGCCAGGTCTTCAACCATGATCTGCTCTATGAGCCTCACGATCCTCCAGCCATAACCACTTTTCTCTCTCCTCCAATCTCTTTTCACTGCTTTGTCATTAAAAATGAAAACGAAAAAAAAAACGTCAATTTTCAAACTCCCCAACAACACATCTTCGTTGAGGAAACCTCCTACATCTCCCACGGGTGCGTACCGCCCTGCGGACCACCCGTCCAAGGTCCGATGAGCGACCTTTTCTACCCCTCCTCTGAGGGATCTTCTCCTGTACATTCTACACCATCCTCTTCGTCTTCCTCTTCTTCTGTAAATATTGTCAGTCAATCTAGGAATGATAGGCCAAGGGTAGTACCTAGGAAGAAATCCAAGGGTAAGCAGATCCCTCATCGATTCCTTCTGGATTTGGCCGCCAGGTGTCAGGCCCTTCTTGCCATCCCCCAGTTGTTAGAAAATCCCATCCAGCTACCGGAAATAGAATGTGAGGGCGACTGCGCATTTGATGAAGGATATGGAGTCTACGAGATCACGGATGAAGAATGCCCCACTGAAGATGAGGGTGAAGAATATGAGGATGCGGCAGGCGCATACGCAAGTGGAATGAGGAGATTCGACGAGCCGTCAACCGCCGTAGAAGAATCCACCAAAGAAGTCAACTTGGGAACTGAGGAAGACCCTAGGATCATCCTCATAAGTGACAACCTACCACCCTCTGAAGAAGAGACATTAATTGAGGTTCTCAAGGAATATAAGGACACGTTTGCATGGAGCTATGAGGATATGCCGGGTCTAGATTCAACCTTGGTCGAACATCGTTTAACCCTAAAACCAGGGTCCGTCTCGGTAAAACAAAGGTTAAGGCGTTTCCACCCTCAGATGGCTTTGAAAATGAAAGAAGAGGTCGATAAGCTCCACAAAGCCAGGTTCATTAGAGTCGTCCTTTATCCTCAATGGTGGCGAACATTGTCCCGGTCATGAATAAAGATGAGAAAGTCAGGATTTGTATCGACTTCCGGGACCTTAACCGCGCGTGTCCAAAGGACACTTTTCCCTTGCCTCACAATGTTGGGAAAGCCAGGTTTGTGTCCCAACATTCACAAAGGTGTAGACCTCTCTACGAGTTGACCAAGCCAGGAGTAGAATTCCACTGGAATTCTAAATGTCAGAAAGCTTTTGAAGGGTTGAAGGAATATCTGGCTAGTCCACCCGTTCTTATTCCACCCAAACCAGAAAAACCTCTGATCCTTTACGTCTCAGTCTTGGATGACTCCGTGGGAGCCGTCCTCGCACAAGCTGATGAAGAAGGCAAGGAACGGGCAACCTATTACTTGTCTAAACTTCTCAATCCATGTGAGCAGAAGTACACCGTCATGGAGAAAACCTGTGCTGCCCTCGTTTGGGTAGTGCAGAAATTGAAGCACTACTTCTTGGCTCATGAGGTCCACTTGATTGCTCGAATGAATCCTATCAAATTCCTTCTGGAGAAAGCCGTCCTTACGGATAGGCTAGCACGCTGGCAAAGTTTTCTCTCTCAGTTCGACATCACCTACATCCAGTAAAAGGCGATTAAAGGCTATGCCATAGCCGAGCATCTCGCTCACCATCCTCTTCCCAAGTTCGATCCCGTCCAATCAGAGTTTTCAGATGAGGAACTAATGTCCGTCAACCAATCAGATGAGGCAATGTGGACGCTATATTTTGATGGAGCTCTGAATTCTCAAGGGAGAGGAATCGGCGTCGCCCTCCTGTCGCCCGAAGGCCTCACATTCCCATTGGCATAACAGTTCAAATTTCCAGTTACCAATAATATAGCCGAATATGAAGCTCTTCTAGCTGGCCTAGAACTCACTCATTCTTTTCGTATCACTGAGTTGCGAGTCGTAGGTGATAGTCAACTCATCCTTCGCCAGGTGCTCACTAAATATCGCACTCGCGATCCCAAACTCAAGCCATACCAAGAACTCACTGCTGCCTTTGCCAAACTGTTCACCAAACTGATCTTTGTTCATGTCCCTCGTCATCAGAATATTCTCGCCGATGCCCTCGCCTCATTGGCATCATCCATAAGGTTCCCTCTAGGAAGATGGTTTGAGTCCATTTCCATCTACAAACTTCACGCCCCTGCAATCGATGATGCTTCCTACGTAAACATCAAAGACAGGATAGCAAGGAAGATCCTGCAGGAAGATATCCTTGAGAAGAGGGAAATCATGTTGGCAGAGGCCGAAGAGGAACTGGCTGATGAAGAGAAACCATGGTTCTATGAAATCGTCAAATACTGCCAAGATCAGTCTTATCCTGAAGGGGCCACCACAGAGGACAAGAAAGCCATAAGAAGGGTGGCTCAGAAATATACATTGGTTGGAGGTCTACTCTATAGGAGGAGCCTTACTGGTATTCTGTTAAGATGTCTTGGTGACGATGAGGTTTAGAAATGTGTAGAGGAGACGCACTCGGGTGTGTGCGGTGGCCACGTGAATAGTCAGATGCTCGCCAAGAAGATCATTCGCCAAGGCTTTTATTGGCCCACTATGGAAGAGGATTGTGCTATCTATGTCCGTACGTGTGTCAAGTGTCAACTTCACGCCGATAAAATCCATTCACCATCTTCCTCACTTCATCCAATATCCTCCCCATGGCCTTTCTCCATGTGGGCATTCGACATCATTGGTCCCCTAGGTGATCCCAATTCCCTCACCAAGCAGAAATCTTTCATCCTTACTGCGACGGAATACTTCACAAAATGGGCCAAAGCCGAAGATTACACGGAAATCAAGGCGTCAACAGTCTGCAAGTTCATCACGAAGAACATCCTCGCCAGATTCGGCGTCCCAAGCACGATCGTCACCGACAATGGGCCACAGTTCATTTCTCAGGACCTACAGGACCTCTGCAAAAGGTACGCAATTGCATTGCATCATTCATCGCCTTATTACCCACAAGGTAACGGCCAAGCGGAGGCCACCAATAAAACATTGCTCAAAATCATCAAAAAAACCTGCGAGTCTAGTAAGTTTTCAGACTGGCCAGAAAAGCTTATCGAAGCTCTATGGGCCTATCGCACTTCAATCCGTACCCCCACCGGGCAGACTCCATTTGCCCTTACTTATGGTATGGAAGCGGTAGTCCCATACAAGACTCTGATCCCTTCTCTCAGGGTACAATTGGACGAGGAATTTTCCCTCGACGATCGTCGTAATTCACTCCTCGCCCAGTTGGAACTCTTGGATGAGAAGCGGCTGGCCGCTGCCGAACACGCGCGTGTGTATCAAAATAGACTCGCTCGCTTTTACCAAAAGAAAGTCGTTGAGAGAAAATTCAAAGTCGGTGAGATGGTCGTAAAAAGAATTTTTGTCAAACCTGGAGGGCCGCGTTCTAAGCTCCAACCCAATTGGGAAGGACCATTTGTAATTCAAGCCGTGTACCCTGGCAATGCCTACAAGCTAATCAACGCCGAAGGGACCGAGTTATCCCACCCTTGGAATGGGCTTTATCTTAAGAAATACTACCCTTAGCACAAAACAAACAAAAAAAATGATGAAAAGATAAAAAACATCAAAAACAAAGAAATACCGAAAACCACTAAAATATGGAAAATTCAAAATGCCGATGCCTGGTGGTCACCATGTAGTCAAGTCCCTGCATCTAACCTTCATGTTAGGATAGGGCCCATTAAGGCTTGGTAGGCACCGGGTCTTGGTTTGCCAGAACCGTGGAGATCCCTGTCCGGCCACGTCGGCCTATGCTCGCTCGAAGGAAGCTAACATGTGCTCACTTATGTATTTTATTCAAAAAAAGTCGGTAGCATCACCTACGGTGGGGCCCCACCCAGAAGATCTCCGGAAGCTGTAATCTTTATTCTTTTCTCTTCGACCAAATGAGACAGTCGGCGCCCTTAAAACACTGAGCATGAGAAACCGAAACTCAAACCCCAAGGGCAAGAGTAGGATCCATTTCCTCGAGCATCGATCAGAGCACGAGAAGAGGGCAGTGTCCCCGCAGGCATACGAAAGGGAGCCCGCAAACGTCAAACGACTATATCTCCCTCACAAAAAGAAATACAAAATCAAAATCAAGAGCCTGGTCATGACTGTGCCTGATGCGATAAATGGAACCCCTCAAAGCAAAAGTTCGAATCCACAAAAAGGGGGGGGGGCTATGGAATGTAAATGCTCGAGATTTGGTCCGAAGTTGTCCGAAAGGAAAGAGTTAATGGGCCCTTATTCACTCGCCGGGTTAACAGTTTTGCCGATCCTCTCAGGAGGTTTATCCCCCACGCTCTTCCTTCTCCCTCTAAAGATGAAGGTTCGATGGAGTTTCTGAAAGGTGAAAACTGCCCAGGGTCTGCGACCTTATTTTAATATACACGTTTGGTTGCCTACTTTGAAAAGAAAAAGCCTTCGCTGCGAAGGAGTCTCTGTGTTTCTGGCTGGTCAAGACCCATGTTTACCACCTTGATGTCTTCTTGTTTAACCTCGGGCTTAGGCCAATGCAAGCGCGTCACCTATGGGTGCGACGGCGTCTGATTCCGGGTCAGCGTCGCGCGGTTGGTCGTTAGGGTTCCAGGGTGGTCCATCATATACCATCTAGAGTTGTGAGGAAACAGACCCGGGTCGGGCAAATCATTTACCTCAAACATCTTTTGGGTGAATCCCTGTGGTCGGAAGCGACTGGGAGCCTAAGCATGGCATGACGATATTGTCATCAGGGTAAGTCTTAGCCGGCGGGATCATCATTCGAGGGGTCTAGAGGCCCAAATCAACCTAGATGTGCACTTAGGATACCTGGGAGGTTAGTAAGAAACCCCTATCTCACGTAGGTTAGGTGCCATTTGGGTGCTTGCCAGGCATTAGCAAGAAAAAAAATTGAAATGATAAAAACAACAAAAAAATGGAAAAGAGAAAATGTACATATTTGCAAACAAAAAAATCTTTTTTATGATAAAACAAAAAAAATACCAAATATAAAAAGAAAACAAATCAATTTTGCATGATTGCATTTGCGTGCAACATCTCACTTTTAATACCGCTTGCATTCGTGTGCTTGCCTGTCGCATTTATCATCACCGTATCTTTATCTTGCCTTTATTAATAAAGACTTGGCCCCTTGACCAGTTATCAAGGACAGTCACAGTGACCATTTGCTTATTGAGCAAGGGGCCAAGTCAGAACAGAAATTCTGATTTGTTTGTTTCAGTGATGTGTGCAGGGATTCAGGCAACAGAAGCAAAGGAGAAAACCAAAATGGACCAAACCTTGTATTTTATTCCAAAAACTAAAAAAATTACATCAAGTTCCGCCCTCTCTCTCTGCATTACTCGTCCCACTACTCTTAGGGCAAAACGCTCTCAAAGGTGCTACCCAACTACGAAAAGTGGTACTCCTACCGCTCTGTACTCCCCTTCCTATTCCCACACCCCGGCGTTGATCCACGGAAGCAGCAGAGAAGCTACCAACACGAAAGCCACGCTCTCGTGCTCTTCGGTAGCGCTCCTCACCATCTCTTAGCCACTGTTCAGCAAGACCAAGGCTGATTCGGAGTTCGAATAGTTGGGCCTCCATGGCCCTTCGTTCCTCCCTTTCAGTCAATCTGTTGGCTCTTTCTCTCTCTGCGTCTCTTTCTTTCTCTGCACGTTCTCTCTCGTGATCTTCCCTCTCCAACTGGAGAGTGATCCTCAGTTCCACGGCATTCCTAGAAGAGTCGTCATCAGGATGACGCCGCAGTTCCCTCTCCAGTTCTGCTATCCTAGCCTCCTTCTGCGCAGCTTGGGCAAGCGCTTCTTCCGTCTCCTTTTCCTGCCGAGTGTACCATCTCAGATACGCGATGAGGCGTAAACAAAGAGAACTCAACACTGAAACTTTTACCTGTATACAGAGAATCCCTTCTGCCTCCGCAGCACGCTGCGTGGCGTGAGCAAGTTGCTCATGAAGCAAGTCGAGTTCTGAGGTAGGAATCCACAAGCTGGAAGAGACACCACCTACTCCCGTTGCTGGGGAAGCCGCGCCAATCTGGGCATGCTACGACCGCGTGAATTAGCAGCCAACATCTGAAATCTGGGGTTTTAATTAGGAATGCACTGTACACCTACCAAGGTGCTCGTAGCTCCGCGGGCATCGCCCAACCGTTGCTCCATCTCTGCCAAGCGAGTTCGTAAAGTCGCTATCATCGTATCACGGATATCCTGCAGCCATACAAGTCAGCATTTCCACCAGAAAACCAAAAAAAAGAGAAAGAAGAAAAGAGAAAAAGGGGAGACCTACCTCCGCAAGTCCCCGGGGTTGAAACCGCTCTGCGTACCTTGTCTTGTATAGACACAGGTAATCCTCGCTATCCCGTGCCTGCGATTCCACGATTATGCCACCCCGTTGCCAGTTTTCGTACTGTTCGGGGAATCGCACACGCCAGTCAATGCAGGTCGCCAGTCCTCACGTCTTTCTCCCAACACGAGGTGGCGCAGCCGTATCCACCCATTCCTGAGCCAGTCCTAAAGTCCTCATAACCAATCGTAGCCGAAGCGGCTCGATTTCATTCAGGCAGTGCATCCACAGTTCCCGTCCAAACCGGACATGACTTGCTAAAACTCACGGCTGGTCGGCATTGACCATGTCTGAGTAGGGTCTCCAGTTTACCATCGCTGTAGGGAACTCCTGTAGCTCCCGCCTTAGCACCATCAGTTGGTAGGTTAGGGGTGCCGCACTCATGATGGGTTCCCACCGCCTGGCTAGCGGCACCATCGCAGGTCGCCAATGTCGAGCTCTCCCCATGGGGAGGTAATAATAGCTCCACAGCTGCTCGGCGCAAGTCATCAGTATCTTGCAAAAACACACCAAAAAAAATACAAAACAAGCAAAACCAAAAATACCTGGATGAACGGTGTGAAACCACTCACAGTCATCTCACGGTCTGCTTCTTGGAACAGACCTGCAAACAAGTGCGCCAGCATGGCAGCTCCCCAGGCATAGTATCCTACTCTTTCAAGGTCTGACAGCAGCTCCAGGAAGCGACATTGGATACCATCCCCTTTCGAGCTCAGTACCAATCTCCCCAAAAGGAAGAGGAGAAATCTCCTCAAATCTATGTTGCATCTTTCCCAGTTGCCGAAATCTGTGCAGTACACGGCACGGCATCCTATTTCCATCCTTTCCATGAACTCTTCTGAGGATTTGTCGTCCCGCCGACGAGTGTCGGTGAGCCCTAATGCATCCATGAGGGACGCCCTAGCTACCGACCTATTTTTCTGACCATCTAGGTCCAAACCCAGTAACTTCTGGGCACCTTCTCGGTACTCCGCGTAAGTGACTCCGGTCACTGCCTCACCATCCACCTTGAGGCTCGTAATTCGGACCACATCTTCCAGGCTGGGCACCATGTGCCCCCAAGACATCAGGAATGCCTGACTCACTGGGTCCCATCTCTCACATAAGGCTTGAATCAGGACCAGGTCGAGCTGGATCGGCTCGATCCAAAGAAAGGTGCCAAATCCGATCACGTCTAGCCTGGCCTTCTGAAAATTCGGGAGACCCCTGTATGCGGCCACTGCTAACTCCCATGAAATGTGTGATTTCATCACACTCTGTGCATGCATAAGAAATGGAGAAGGGTGTTGTCAAGAGGAAGGAAGAAAGAATGAGAAAAGGGCAGGAAAGCTCAGCTTACGAGTTGTGATTGGGCCCTTTCGCTGAAGTGCCCTTCGAGGTCCGAAAGCCTCCTGGAATTACTACCACTGGACCTGCTTCTCTTCGAGGAGTGGGAAGATTCGCCCTCCATCCAACTCTCGAAATTTTGAACTCCTCCTCTCCCGTGAGAACTTGTGCTCCACGAGTTAGCTCTCGATATACCTGGGAGGATAAAAGGGACAAGAATTTATAGAAATGGAAGGAGTACAGGCCAAGATTGCCTCCATCACCTTTAATGATAGCCCTCGTGATGAGGCACCTACCATGTGGTCCCGTGTGTCACTTCACCGCTCGCACAGGGTGATTGATTGGACGAAGATATGACGACTAGCCACCTATGTTGTCTAGGGATACCCTATCATGTTTTGGAGGACGTCCGCAAAATTTGACACAACATCGGGAAAAGGGACTAGGGCCGTCATTATTGACTTCGACGGGAGATTCCCGTGGAAAATGGTCACAACAAGACGCGATTCTCTGCTTGGGGTGGAGTCTCGGCAGACCCATCACAAGGAAACAGTGCCAAAGAAGAAGTGTAGGGAAGAAGGAACGCACAAGAGAACAAACAAACAGCAGAAAATCAAATCACTCCATTCATAATTCTACATAAGCTGTCATAAACACTACAATCATAGAGAGGTGGCGGGTCCACTAGCTCGCCAACTCTTACCATTATTTTCATGCTCGTCCCTCTAGGCATCCCTCTCCTCTCCCCTGAGGTGAGGGTCCCTCAGAAGCCTCCGGGATCCCTGTGCAGTAGCACCCGCCTCGCCTCGTTGCGCCGGCTCCACAGCAATGACTCGCTGCTCCTCCCCTGGCGTGGCAAAGAAGCCACTAGCGACAAAGCGACCAGACTGGCGCAGTCGCTCCCCGAACTCTCGCGCTCTCTCGTAGCGCGTCTCCATCCCTCCTAGCCTCTGCACGACGGCCTGAAGGCCCAGCTGGAGCTCCCTCACTTGGGTCTCCAAGGCCCTCCTCTCGGTCTGATCCCGCTGTCGCTCGGACCTTCTCTCGGCTTTCTCTCTCTCTGCCTCTCTCCTCATCATCTGCAGAAGAACCCTTAACTCCAGGATGTCTGGAGAAGGTCTCTCCTCACCGCGATGTCGCAGCTCTGCTATAGTCGCCACCCAGGCATCACGCTCCTCTTCCGCCCGGGCAGCCCGAGCCACCGCACCAGCAAGTTGCTCCCGAAGGGAGGCAATCTCAAGAAAAGGGACCGAGGAACTGGAAGATGCTCCTCCAGTCACTCCCACCATCGCTGTCTGCTGGGCACGCTGGAATGAACAAACAACAGCCATCAGCTATGCTCCACATTTAAAAATAGAAAATGCAGCACTTAGCTTACCAAGAGCGACAGTTCCTGTTGAGTGGCGGCCAGCTGCCGCCTGACCTCGGCTAATTGGGCACGCGACCCGTCGACGTCGCGCGTATCCCCAGCTTGGGGAAGCCCCGCATAACTCTCTCTCTGCCGCCGCAGGAAGTCGACACTATCCTGCACCAGTACGCTCCATTGCTGTCCAGGGAGACGTATGCGCCAATCTTCAAGCTTCACCTTGCCGCGACTCTCCTTCCTGACGCGGCTCGGCTCGTCTGCACTCGCCCACTCATCAGCCAGGCCCAGGGTCCTCGCCATGTCCTGCACCAAGAAAGAAGGACCTCGCATCATAACAAAAAACGCGTCCCCTGTCTAGGACGCGTCCATCATTTGAGTGCAACACTCGCCGAACCCTTTCCCCCCTCGCGCGGCTCGCTCTAAAACTCAAAATGGATCAAAGAGGGGAAAAACCAAGCACTCACCGAGCCGTGTTCACCTCCTTCCGCGCCATTGGGCCCCTCGGGTCCCTCGGGGGCCCGAAGCGGCCCTTCCTCCTCCATGGACGCCGTTTCGTGCTGTTGCGCGTCCCTCCTCGGACGAGGGGTCCCGCGTCCCTCTCCACCTTCGCCGTGGTCTAGACCACCGAACTCCATCGATCAAGAGAGGAAGGAGACGAAAAGGGGGACAAGTGAGTTTCGGCAGAAGGCGGCCTCGTTTGCGGGTAAGGCACGGGAGAAGAAAGGCCACCCAGCGCTTTAAATTTGAATTCAAGGATTAAGACGCGTCCTCGCGCCTGGACGCGCCCAAAAAGGGGAGAAAGGAAATAGAATCCCCCCGTGCAAAGCATAGTTCCCCGCTGTTCAGGACAACGTCTCGTGGAGCGTGTCTCGAAGGACAACTCAGTGCAAAGAAGAAAGTGTGGAAGAGAGAAAAGTACACACAACACAAGAAAGCCATTTTCATTTCATATAATAGCCGAAAGTATATCATGCAGTAAGGAGGGTGGAGTGTACAAGCAACTCTCTAACTCTCACCATCACCCTCCTGGTCATCTCTCTCCTCCCTCCTCTGACGGGGATCCCTAGGGGGCCTCTGCGACCTCTGCGAACCCTGAGAAGCTGTGCTCGCCTCGCCCTGCGGTGGCACCCCAGCCTCGAAGGCACGACGACGCTCCTCGGTCGAAGAAACCAGAGAGCTGCCCATGGAAAAAGAACCAGACTGACGAAGTCGCGCCCCGCGTTCCTTCTCCCTCTGGTACCGCTCCTCGCTCTCTCGAAGCCTCCCCTCCGCCATGCGGAGACTCAATCGGAGCTCCATCAGCTGGGCCTCCAGAGCCCTCCTCTCGTCCCAGTCTTGCAGTCACTCCACCCTCCTGTCCTCTCTCTCTCTCTATCCTCTCTCTCTCTCTCTCTGCCCTCTCTCTCCCTCTCCCTCTCCTCTCTCTCTCGCGTCGCCTCCCTCCTCGACAGTTCGAGGGCGATCCGTAAATCCAGCACGTCACGAGGGAGCTCCTCAGCCTCCCGTCGACGCTCCTCTTCCAGCTCCACAATCCGGGCGTCACGCTCCGCCACCCGAGCGTCACACTCCTGCTCGGCACGAATAGCACGCGCCAGGGCCTCCCGAATCTCGGCCACCTGTCAAAACACGCATGCACCGTAAGAGAACAGTGATAGAAGGAGAGTAGCCAAAAGGAGAATCGAGGTCAGGCAGACACTCACTCGAGCCTCACGGTCACTCTCGGCTCCTCAGCCCGGGCCACCGCGTAGGCCAGCTGCTCCTGAAGAGCAGAAATCTCCGGAGGAGGGCCCCGCGAACTGGAACCCGCTCCACCAGCCATCCCGGCTGCCGCTGTCTGGTGGGCCCGCTGAAACACGGGGCAAACGTCGGTCAAAGGCTAAGCATCAAAAATCCATGTCACAAAAAAAAAATGCATTGCATAGACTCACCAGGATCTCCAACTCCTGTCAGATGGCCACTAACTGCCGCCTGGCGTCTGCCAGCTGGGCCCGCAGGTCAGCAATCATGTTGTCACGAGCATCCTACATTGCACATAAGTTAGTGCCACATGCATATACATATAGAAGGGTGAAGTATTTTCATTTCACTTACCCCTGCCATACCACCAAGGAAGAGGCGGTCCCCGTACGTAGCCCGGTACCGTCTCAGGAAATCAGTACTGTCCTATACATGGGACACCACTGGGACCCCGCCCTGTTGCCAGTCCTGGTACTGTGCCAGGAAGCGCGTACGCCAGTCTACAATCTTCGCCTTCCCCTTGGTCTTCCGCCCGATGCGGGCCGGCTCATCTACATCAACCCACTCCTGGGCTAGCCCCAACGTCCTCATAACCAGCCTCAGCCGAAGCGGCTCGATCTCGTTCAGGCAATGGACCCACACGTCCCGCCCGAAACGAGGAAGACCCGCTGCAACCCAAGGCTGGCCAGCGTCGCCCATGCCCAGGTAGGGTCTCCACACCACCTACATCATCATACATGCATCATATTAGTTGCCATTCAGTCACATAAGAAAACACAAAAAAAATCATACGCATCATACCATGGCCTCAGGATACTCGCTCAGCTCCCGACGAAGTGACGCTAGCTGGTAGCTGTGCGGTGCCGCTACCACGACCGGCCTCCACCGCCGCACCAGAGGCACGGCCCTCCTGTTCCCATGCCTAGCCCTCCCCATCGGGAAATAGAAATAGCTCCACACCTGCATCCATCATACATCATTAGTGCAATAATTGCATATTTAACTGTGGGAATGCATAAATAAAATGTTTACCTGGAGAAAAGGTGCGAAGCCACTGACTGTCATCTCCTTCTCCGAAGTCTGGGAGAGATCAGCAATCAAATGGGCAAGTAGAGCCGCTCCCCACGCGTAGTGCCCCACTCTGTCAAGGTCCGCCAGGATCCCGAGGAAGCGGCAGTGGATGCCATCCCCCTTCGTCCCCAGCAGAAGGTGGCCCAAGAAGAAGAAAAGAAACCTCCGGAGGTCTAGATCCACCAGCTCCCGCTCGCTCGGGTCCTGGGTAAAAGCTGCATGGCATCTCCCTCCAGTCGTGCCAGAAACTCCGCTCCAGTCTCGCTAACCCGCTGGCGCGGGTCGACGAATCCGAGCGCCTCCATGATCTCCACTCGACCGACTACCCTGCTGTCCCTGTCCGTCACGCTCGTCTCTAACCACAGCAGGTCCAGGGTACTCTCTCGGTAGTCGGGGTAGGTGACCCCGCTCACCGCCTCTCCGTCCACCCGTAGCCCGGTGATCCGAGCCACGTCCTCTAGTGTCGGCACCATGTGTCCCCAGGGCATCAGAAACGCCCGGCTCGACGCGTGCCACCGCTCCCTCAATGCCTGGATAAGAGGAAGGTCGAGTCGGAAGGGCTCGATCCTAAGGAAAGCTCCGAAGCCCATGGCGTCCACACGCGCCCTCTGAAAGTCTGGCAGCCCACGGTATGCCGCCACCACTAGGGACCAGCTGATCTGGCCCTTCATCACGCCCTGCACACCACAAAACCAACATAGAACACATCAGCATCATGGATAGTAATAAACAATAACATTGTATATGCTACTTAGTTATTTTATTTTTATTTTTTTAAAAAAAATATTTATGTTTTTTTTTGGAGGCGTCCAACTCCTTGGACGCCTCCTTTTTATTTTCTTCATTTTATTTTTAGAAAAACCCAAAAACCAAAACCAAAATAAATAAAATATATATATATATTATCATGGAGGCGTCCCAAGACCTGGACGCCTCCTTATTTTTAATTCTATTTTTACTATTTACGTAAATAAATAAATATAAAAAGAAAAAAGAAAATATGGAGGCGTCTAGGCCCCTGGACGCCTCCATCCCTCACTCACCGGTCCTCACCGCATGGCCTCTCGTCCGCCTATCCAGCCTATTAAACCAACATATTGAAGTTCCGAAGAGCTTATCGGGTCGTGATCGTCCTCTCCCGCGTCGCCAGCATCTACTGCAGCCTCCACGGCCAAAGGAGGAGCCTCCTCCTCCGCGGCAATCTCCTCCGCCGCAGCAGCCTCCTCGGCATCGTCCCTCAGCCTCCAGGTAAACGAGCCCGTCGTTTGCGCTTCTCTCCACCTTGGCTTGGGCCTCCTTGCTCCATTGGGACTAAGAATGGGTCGTCTGGATTGACTGGGTCGTTTGAATGAACAGTAAATGAGCAAAGGGGGGAGGCCGCCCCCATATATATAGAATCCACTTTATTTGGGGCGTCCAGGCGCCTGGACGCCCCCACCTTTTTTTTTATTTTTTTCAAAATTCAAAAACGTAGGGGCGTCCAGGCGCCTGGACGCCCCCAAAACAAAAAACCAAAATAAATAAAAAATAAAAAATTAGGGGCGTCCAGGACCCTGGACGCCCCCAAAACAAAAAAACTAAAAAAATTATAAATAAAAAATTAGGGGAATTTCAAAAAAAATATATAATAAAAGAAAAAAAGATAAGGGTATGTATATAATCCAAACAAAAGAAAAAACACAAAGAAAAAGAAAAATCACAAAAAAAGATAATAATAATTAAGGGGACGGGGGTCCAAAACATCCATGCCAGATTTTATTCCATCAGAGAAGCAGAATAGGCTACATCAGGGGTTTAGGCGCCTTAGGCCTTAACTTCTCCAGTTCGGTCACATAAGCCCTCCACAGCTCACATTCTTCCCCCACGTGCGCTAAGGCCTTTCCCGCAACACTTGTCTTCCAGGGAGCTTTAATGGCTTTCGCTTCCCTCGCATCCGCCTCCGTGCCCAACTCCCTCTTCTTCAAAGGAACGATGCCAGTCGGTAGTGGGAACGAATGGCGTGGAATGCCGACCTGGAGGCAGCATCGATGCGCGTTATAAAGGACGAGCTCGGTCACGCCAATCAGTTGAAGATCAACTTCGGGAGAAGGTCTCATGAGGAGATCAAGCGAAAGCAAACATGCCGGTGCGCAAGTGAAGAAGCCTTGTGTCACGGTGCGAAAGTGAGACCGCCAGTCTTCACGTTTCTTCAGCCACGGAACGCGGTTCACTACAGTACCACCGAAGCCTAACACGTCGGCTATGTGATGAAGAGGGCTTTGTTGGAAGAGCTTCGAAGCAGTTGGCATTCCCTCGCGGTGGTCGAATTTGAAGTGCAAATCAAGCCAGCAATTCAAGACAAGTGCTCAACCAAAAGGAGGCTTACCCATGCTCGAGGCAGTAAGCCCACTATATAGGTAGGCAAGGACAGCGGGTCTCACCCTCTTTCCACGCCAGATCCCGCAGATAGCACTCAGTTGGTCTTCCTCCACCATGTTTTCGGTATAAGGAAACAAGAGAGCACCCGCCAGACAAATGGTGAACCCTTTCATGATTCCCTCCAAATAGTCATCGTCTGGTAACCCTCTCAAGGCCTCCATGACCCATTCCGCGAGCTTTTCCAAATCAATTCCCTTTTGAGTACGAACCTTTCGGGCTGCGTCGGGCGGCATGAAGCTTCCAAGGATGCTTTCGGAAGTCCCCCGTGTCAGCATCCGCATAGCCTTCACCTTCCCGTCACTCTTGAATTTCTTCAATCCGAGTAGAAGTTCCACCTCCTCGAGGAGGATGGTCACCTCGAAGGTCGGGAAGATATAAGTGTGGGTTTGGGGATGCCAGATCTCCACTAGTGCGCCCATAGCCGCCCAGTCCATACGAATCTTCTCGTAGTGTTTGGCGTGAATAAGGAGCCCCTGCAGATGCCACTTCGAGAGTATGGCCCTCATGCCGATGGAGATGTTGGAAGTTAGCTTTGAAAGCCATGGCAGTTTGGAAAACTTTCTCGGGCCTGGGAAGAGTGGATATGGCTGGAAGAGAAACGAAAGAAGAAGAAAGGAAGGAAGTAAGAAGAAGGTTCACGTGGAGAAATTTGAAATGAATCAGCTTACCATATGCGACATGATCGTCCCACTCAGATGACCCTCGAGGTCGGAGAGTCGCCTGATCTCGCTGCTAGGCCTGCTCCTCTTCATAACACGGGAAGACTCTCCTTCCATCCTGAGATCTCTAGATCCCCCTCTCCTTCCTCTCCTGAGCTTCCAAAACCCACCTTGGTGCATTTGAATGAACTAGCCTAAGGGGAGTTCTTATAGGAAGGAAAGATCGCTACAGGATAAAACATGTCACATCAGTGGTCATTGTCAAGATTTTGTCTGGATCTCCTTTGTACTGTGGTGCGATTCTGCTATGATTCTGCTACTTTCTGATGTTGCTAACCTTTGCTAGTCTGTGCAGGTTTTACTAACGGACGTCTTTGTCCTGTCTCCTGTCCCACCTTTCAATGGTTGGTCCCATCATGTCATGCATCATAGTATATGATACCTACGCTACTAGAACATGTCAAGGACCTTACGGCCCGAACGAATCCGGGATTTGAGTTCCCCTTCAACAAAAATAGTGATGATCCCAAAGAAATTGGGTTGTACGGATAGGCCGTTAACTTGTGGTAGCATGGGGATGACGGTTCCATTCAGTGAGTTGGTGCGCAGATAAACGGGCCCCAGCCTAGTGTCGGCTCGCCGGATCGGTATCCTGACCCATTCTTAACAAGTTGACAATATTAGCCTTGGCTATTTTCTATTTTAGTTTGTTTTAAATTTTTCTTTAAGCCCAGCATGCATTCATATAGGACTTTGATTTATTACGGAAGATCATTCAAGTGATTCGATTGCGAAAGCCGCTGTGCTTCAATTCTTACAAATATGAGATATTCCACTCCGAATGAAATACTGAATTTCCTTGAAACGGCCCTACGCTGCTCTTCCAAAGGAGACCCTTGTTTGGACAGACTCTCAGATATTTCTTTACTTTTTACCTTGTTTGACCCACCTTGGCTGCAGCACTTCCACATTGGCTGGTAACCGCTCCCAAAGGTGAAACCTGCAGATTTATGACCCAGGTACTTCCACACCGAGAAGTTGGTCTCCTTTATTTTTCGTTTCTGAATGCACATTTCACCCTCCTTTATTTGATCTCCGTCCAAGCAACCGTCAAGACTTGAAAGACCTCCTTCAAGGTCGCCTCATTGAAACTTCAGGAAAAATTCCAAACAGTATGTCAAAAGCGCGTCTCATCACACCTTGGCATCAACTTATCAGTCCGCTCCCACTTCATTTCACTCCACTTCGATACCATTCCACTACGTGTCGCTCCCTTGCAAAGCAGACGCCAAGGCGGGGCAACTGTAGACACGCCATTCCTGACGTCTCCTGAGAAAGTCTCATGTTACTATACAACGCCCCGCAACGGCTTACGCGTTTTGAATCACTTGAGTGCTTCCTTTTCTTGAGTCTTCTTACGCCCTTTTAGGCATCCGGAATCGTCTCGTCATGGCATTCGGACGGCATCAACACTAGTCAGACGCATCAGGAGGTTCCAGAACCAAGAAGGGTGTCTGCCGGGCGGCCGCCAACGCCTGAACTGAGGACCCGGGTGGGTCTTTATGGGGGCGTCCAGGCCCCTGGACGTCCCCATTCTTTTAATTTCTTTTTAATTTATTTTCGAAGAACAAAATCAAATAAAAAAATAATATATTAATGGAGGCGCCCGGCCCCTGGACGCCTCCATAAAAACAAATATAAAAAATTAAAATGCCAGCTTTGGCATAAAAACAAAACACAAAAATAAAAATAATATATTTATGGAGGCGTCCAGGCCCCTGGACGCCTCCATCAACTCCCTCACGGGCGCCGCCCACCGAACGACGGTTTGTCGTGTGTGAAAAAAGCCAAATTATGGAGACGTCCAGCCAGCTGGACGCGCCCATTTCAGAATCACGAGGCGCCGCTCACAAAGCCACGCGTTGTGCCAAACCACGTGCGGCCGTCGGTGGGGTTCGATGGACCTGTTGGAGGCGTCTGGGGCCCTGGACGCCTCCACAAAAATATTCCAAAAAAATAAATAAAAATAGAATAAAATATTAGTTCGGCCCTGATGGAGGTGTCCAGGGTCCTGGACGCCTCCACCCTCCGGAGCCCTATAAATAGAGGCCCACCCCCTCAGTTCTGGAAGAGCTTCTAAGAGATCCGATAGGCTGCCGGAGCCCAGAGGCTACGGAGTCATTTCTAACCCGTGGGGTCTTTTGTAGGTGGAGGTTCTGCCGGCTTCTCGGGTGCCCACGCTCACGAGAGGAAGGTCATCTTCATCCACCGCGCTTCCACGTCGTCCCTACGCTGCCGGAGCTCCGCCGGATCTCACCCTCGGCTCCTCCAATAAGCCTTTTCTTCCCCTTTTTCTCCATAGTTCTTTACATTCATCATACTGCATCCTCTATCTCCCTACATAAGGGCACCGTCTCTTGCATACTTCTTGCATTCATCATCACATTTTCCTCCTACTCGAGTCCGAGAGGGGTTTAAAACCACACCAATCAGGTGTGTGTCAGGTCACGATCTCGTTACTTTTATTGCAAGGAATTGTTACTACACTGCCATTTTCTAATTCCGTTCGTTTATTGTCTACTGTTTTGCAAGGGTAACCAAGGAAAGCCCTCTCCGTCGGCCGGCCGAAGGGGGAGGAAGAAGCAACCCGCCATCTCCCGCTCTTGAGGTAGGCGCGATCACTTTCTTTATTTTGGGGTCTTTTGGCCCCTGGCGATCACATCTTGTTCTCGAGGCCGCGGCGAGTCACTTCCCCAATGGCCGTTTAAATTTCCGTTCTTATACTCTCTTTATATTCTGTTATATTCTGCTCATATTCTCGAGGCCGCGGCGAGTCACTTCCCCAATGGCCGTTTAAATTTTCGTTCTTATATGTTATATTCTTATCTGTTCATATTCTCGAGGCCGCGGCGAGTCACTTCCCCAATGACCGTTTAAATTTCCGTTCTTATATTCTCTTTATATTCTGTTACATTCTGCTCATATTCTCGAGGCCGCGGCGAGTCACTTCCCCAATGGCCGTTTAAATTCCCATTCTTATATGTTATATTCTTATCTATTCATATTCTCAAGGCCACGGCGAGTCACTTCCCCAATGGCCGTTTCAATTCTTGCTATTTAATTTCTGCACCATTCCCGTCCCCCCGAGGCCGCGGTGAGTCACTTCCCGCTATGGCCATTTAACCCCCATATCTTGCTATATTACATTTGTCCCGCTCGCCCCGCCGGAGCAATCTCCCGTGGTGGCCCCTTCTCTCTTCTCTTATTTCTATGTTGCAGCAAACAAAAGAAGGAGCCCGCGCGCTCCGCGTCTTCTCCGCTTCCCCGAACCGCGTGACGTCGCTCACAAGCATAAGGCCCAAGACAAAGGCTTATGAGACCAGACACACAAGCCTAGGAAAAGACCTAGACTGACGAGATAGACTCTACAGCTTACACGACTGGATTGCCGTGCAAGCTCCCCTTAAACACAACTGCATACACGATTGGAGCGTCGTACACGCCACAACAAGCTAGTCCTGGACAAGCCAAACACAGACCAACTCCGCAGGGGAAGCTGATCTTGGATGGAACCAAGAACATGCTAACTCGGAAGGGGAACACAGACTCCGAGAAACACGAGAGTCACGCGTCACGTGACGGAAGCACCTCCTCACTAGAAGAACAGCCCACTGCATCCACTGACGTCATATGCTGCGCCTCAAGTGTCTTGCCTACTTTGCCTAGCATACGGCAGAGACTAAGACACTGTAACCAGAACAGGAACCACAATAACGAGTGCCTAGTCAGGGTCACGCCCGTCGGCGCAAGTCCAAGCCCCTAACCACGTGTGCACACACCGACTCTTGCCTAGAGCCAGGCCTCTAGCAAGTTTTTCCCCCCAGCAGGATGCTACCGTTAAGCAGGGGCCCACGGAACTAGCTTAAAAATCGTATCTCGGGAACTGCCACGCCACCACTTCCAGGTGGGTCGACACGCCGTAACGCGTCGCCAGGCTACGACTAGTGGAGGCTCACTAGACACAGAGACTCTGAAACACGAGTGCTGGAGTACAGACAGGCTAAGCACGCACTATCACCCGTACTAAAAAGCACAAAGGCAGTACACCAATTGCCAATAGACTCAGGACAGGGCAACTAAACCTGCTGACACAACGATCCTTGAGTCTCACGACTCGGAGTCAAGATCGTCGCACAAAGCGGAATAAGCCGCCAATCAGTCTAATCCTAAGTCAAAGAAAATGACACATCTGCGTAAAATGACACACGGAGACCTGAGGGATCAACAAGACCCTCAGCACACCCGGACACACATATTGAGGTAAGACGATATCTCAAGGCATCCAGAACCATATCTCAGACTGGGCGAAACCGCCGAGACACACACAAGGTTACCTGTCAACCCCTGGGTCACCCCAGGTTGACCGGAATCGGACAATGACGACTCTACAGTAGGAAAGAGAATCCTACTTCAAGCAAGAAAAACTCCTGACTACCTTATAACGTGGTCACAGCCCTCATAGGACATCAAGAGATATCCACGGGATGACAGACAAACCACAAGGTCGAGCCAAGATAATTGGAAATCAAAACATCGGGAAATGACACTCAGGAATTAAGCAGAGGAACATACGCTGGCGGTCATAGAATGGGCCGCTAGGTGATTGTAGCGGTCAAGGATTAGGCCGCTAAACACAGTCAACCCTGAACCGACCTATTCCGTCAAATCACCTAAGCGGTCTAATATAGATCCGCCACACGGACTAGGCGGTCCAAGAGACAACCGCCACACTAACCGCCCTAAAACATTAACCTAAGTCAAAACGACTTGTAGCGGCCTAAGAAAGGCGAGCTACAGCGAAGAAACGCATGAAGGTTGGGTCGCCAAGGCCAACAGACTTAAATTCTTAACTAGGTCTAAAACCACGGTAACGCGAATACCGAGGCAGACCACAAGCCGCCGAGACCATCCCCTTAAGATGGGAACTCAAGGGAGGCCACACACATGCGGGGGAACTCCACCGCACTCACACCAATCCACGGTCACTCGATCGAGTGCAACACGAAGCCCGAAACACACATGCCAACGGGCACACTAATCGAAATCACACGGCACTTCTCGACACCCCAGAAACATGGACACAGAACCCACAGGGTGTCCGGAACACTCGTGAGGCCATAGGTCGGTAATTGGGTCTCAATTGTCCCGACCAGGACTCAAACGAACAAAAACACAGGATTTACGGTCGACCTGGACCCTGGGGTCGGTCGACCTGACATGGTCGATCGACCGGCCCAGGTGGTCCGATCGATCAGACCATCGGCTGGACCATCACGGTCCCACGGGCGACTGCCGGTCGACCGGCCCATCCGGTCTGGTCGACCGGTCACGACGGAAAACCTGCCAAACCCTAACCTCCGGGCCCGATTCCACGCCCCGTTCGATTCCGATCGAAGGGGGAAACATCCACAATGATAATACCGACCTTCCACAGTCCGGAAGGGGTCAAAACGACACATAAACGGCTTGAAACGGGCAATTCTACCGAATTGACCGTAATTGAGTCACCGGGATTCTTGGGCTCGTACCGACCCCAAATGACAACCAATCAACACGAAATCAGCGGATCTGGAACGCTGACATTCCAGGGGTTCGATTGATACCAACTGATCTAAAAACTATCGCCATTTTTTGGCGAACCCTGCGAACACCCCAAAAGTATGATTTTCCCGAAACTGAGCGAAACCGGCTCAAACTTGCACCGAAAAATGCAAAATTACAGGGAAAATGTAGAGGAGAAGTAAAGCTTCCTTCTCCCTACCTCCACCGAAGATTCCGTGCACTGAAGTGACTAAACCACGCCGAAAACCACGTCGCGAGCTCGATCGTCGGCTTTAAATCCACCGTTCGGGATCGCGCCAGAAACAGTCCGATCCTCGCCCCATCGCGCTCCGGACCACTCCCACGGCATCACCTCTACCTGCTCGAGCCTCCTCTGTCTGTAGCCGGAGTCGGAAGGGCGAGAGAAGAGAGAAAATGGGGGAGAGAGAGGGTTACGGTCGCGAATGAACGAGAGGAGAGAGGAGAAGAAAGAAAAAGGTAAAAAAGGAAAAGAAATTATGAATTTTCCTAATTTTTGAAATTTTAATTTTTAGCCCGAAAATCTACTAATTCAGAAAAATATGTAAAAATAGTCGAAACGATCCTCTCAACGAGTACATAGCAACTGTGGCGTCCATGAGTTGATGATCTGAGAAATAAACTCACCACAGATTTCTGTAACTAGTACGAGAGAAAAACCCACGTGGATCGTAAAACTCAACTCAGGATGCACAAAAGCGATCCGAAACTCTCCAAAAAGGATCCGAAAGATTCGATAAGAATCCAGGGTATTACAGCCATCTATCTCTGTCTCTTCTCTCTTTCTTTTTCCCTTCACCTCTGCTCTTCTTCTGCTCTTCGTCTCTCTTCAGATCCTTCTCTCTCTCTAAATTCTCTTCTTCTCTCTGCTTGTATCTCCCTACGAAGGCTCTTCTTTCATCAATTATCCACTTCTCGCTCTCTCTCTTACTGCATCTACATATATGGAGGCTTCTGAGAGATGGGCGTGTAGAAACCACGTTTCCCGCCCAATCGCCTTATCCAGATCTAGAGTTGTACAGCCACGTGGCAGCATCCTAGCTTGGCTGCTTTCCACGTGTCACTATCAGGGTTCATCCTCCATTCTTGGATCACGTGCCTTTCTTAACTTCGACGAACAGGCATCCTGTCAAAGTGTCAGACTCAATGTCAGCTTATGATAGTTAAACAGAAAGTAGAGAGTTGCACAGAGTTGATATATTATCAGAATGGAAATGCACAGACTTGATTTGTCTATAGGACTAACAAGTGCACAAACATTATATATGTGAGATGCAAACGTTGCACTGACATAGTGTTTACTAGCAAGGAATGCACTGAGTATGTATAATCAAAGATCGAACGTTGCACTGACCTAATGTCCCGTGAGAAACCTTGCACAGACTTTGTGCGTGCAAAAGTTGAGAGTTGCACAGACTCAGTTATAACCAAGCGAGACTTGCCTAAGAAAAATGCATAGACTTTATGTGCACGGTGCAAGATTTGCACTGACTCGATCGCATGTAACGATAACTGTTGCACTGACTACGTGAGCCTAGATCTCGCATGCACCGACTTGGTCGCGTGCAGCAACGAAGATTACACTGACTTGATGTCCCTTGGATGCAAGCATGCACATACTGTGTTTGCTTGAAGTGCAACATATGCGCGGACACAACCTGGTATGAACAGGGAATAGCACCGACTTGATGTATGAGTGCACAAACCTTGTTGCACGAATGCACAAACTTGATTTCGCTCGCACAGAAAGTACACCGACTATGTGCACAATCGGTTCATGGAATGCAATGACCTAGTATTTCCTTAGACTTAAACATTCACAGACTTCTATACTAGACTTGCACAGCACAAACCCGTTCTGACTGACTTAGACTTAGCACCGACTAACACAACCTTGCAGAGAGAAACAAATGCACTGACTTAGACTTGACAGACCAGACATTATGAACTCAACATTGATAAATGCACCGACCTATTCCCAACAGACATGAAACGATGCACAAACCTTGGAGACATACGAGCAGATATGCACAAGCTAGCATAGTGAACAGAGAAGATGTGCACCGACCGTGTGGTGACACATGACAATGATGCACAGATTTGCACAGATTTGTGTGCTTGCAGCAATGAGAGTTGCACTGAGTTGGTTAGCACAACGTATACTTGCACTAACCGTGTAAATGCATGAAATCCAAATTGCCCCGAGTTTAGCAGACCAACAGACTACACCAAGAGGTGCACTGACCCTGAACATATAGACTAGCCTAATATGCAGACTAGACCCTCTGAAGTGTGTGCCTTACAAAATCGGTATGCAACAAGCAAACCCATTAGTGCAGCACCATTCAATCTTTCATATGCAGACACATGGTGACTCATTGTGTTTGCTATCATCAAAATCACAGGGGCAAAACAATCTCCCCCTTTTTGATGATGACAACACTATGAGTCACACTGACCCAAACTATTCTCCCCCTTTGACGTCATCAAAAAGGAAAAAGTTTGAGAGAGAAAAATAAGCAGGTATGAAAGGATTGATATAACAACTCCCCCTTTGACTACATGAAAGCACAAAAAAAAGCTATTCTCCCCCAAAGTGCAATATGACACACATTTTCTCCCTGGATAAGAAGGAAGGACAACCATACATGAAGCTCCCCCTGAATAAAGGAATAAAATCAACAGGCATAGGGGCAGTTAGACAGTCAAGCATCAATCTCCCCCCTTTAAGAAGCAATAAATGCAATCTGTACAGCAGTCCTTGCTTAGAATAAAGCAAAAGTTTCAAGAGGATATGTGAGGAGTGTGTCAAAGCAACAAGAAGTAGTTTGAGGAAGAATGTCAAGGCAACATGGAGGATATAGGATTTTTCAAAGACAGTTCAAGTAGTGATCAAGAAACAGAGTGAGTAGGATCAGAGTAGGTGTGATCAAAGATTTATGATCAAAGAAGATCCAAAACAAAATATATGAGAAGAAAAGATTTTCAGTGGGGTACCCATTCCATATATCAATGATTAAGTTTCAGATTCTTCTATTATAAAAGCTTATGAAATGGCTTTAATTGACAAGCATGGTTTAATAATGATGTATACAAGGTTTGTCAATAAGATACAATGCTCATATCTGAAGCAATTTTTAATAAAAATGAACCATTGCTCATATACTTTCTAGTTCAACCTCCATTTATCTTACACAATTAATTCCAATGACTTCTTTAGGAAAAACAGTCATGAGTATTGAGGTTAAACAATTTGACATTTCAGAAAAATTCACCTTTTGGGTTTAACAGAATTTTCATTTCTTTTTCATTTTCAGAACATCTAGGAATAATTCATGCCTTTCGTCGTAAAGGTAGACGCTGATTAGACGCTAGTACCCCTAGCTTACTCAGCAGAATGTACCATTCTGTTTCAGGTATAGATAACACCTTTTAACGTAAGGGTACACGTTTACAAAACGTAGGTACCCCTAGTTACTCAGTGAAACTAACCTTTGATAATTTTTTGAAAAGAGTTAGCCAAGAAGCATCATGACTTAGGGTCCATTGACTTTGGCAAGGATCCTAGTTTCTCAGCACATTTGGCAATTGCACTGCCATTTGCATAACATAATTATCATTTAGACACAGCTACCCATAAGGTTTTGAAGAAGGACTTGTTTAAAAATAATACAGATTTCATGCATTTCAACCAAAGTGAATCAAGGTCTCAATTTTCAGATGTAGGAAAGTCTTACATGAACTTACATGAGGCGGTTAGTTAAGGTTTATTAAAACACTGATTCAGATATTTTTAGGTCCTTCAAATTCAAACCCTTTTGAATACATTAGACATAAACCAATTCAAATCAACAAACGTTCTTAAACCTATATAATAGAAGATTCTGCATTAGAGATGATTTCAGATTTATGGAGGGGTGCACAAGTTGAAATTTCTTCAAGTCTCAATTCAATTAACCTTTGATGACAATGTTCAGCAGCAGAGACGTTGACAAGCATTCATAGAAAGTGAAATTCAGTCAGACTACCTTTACAGGAGTGACAATGATGAGATTCATAGGATTAACAGGATTCAAATGAAGCTCTCCTTCAGCAAATAAAAGAGTATCAAACAAGGATTTCAGATTCAGGACAAGTGATAGTTCAGTTGATGATAAATCAGATGCAGTCAACAGAAATCATTTGAGGATATGAATTACTGACACACAGATATAGCAGGATGAATTAAACGGCTAGACAGAAGGACTTTAGTTAGAGAATGACTAAAAGAATCTAAATTGCTCCCCTTGTCTACATGTAGAGAGTCACTTCTTTTTGGAATTTTCAGAAATAAGTGATATGCAATGCAATTAACTACATGTGTGCATAATCAGTAATTTCTCTTGGCTAAATGCACTACAGACTCCTCCTGACTATGTGTGGCATGAAGATCATGCAAGGGAACTGGCAGACTCCCCCTGAATATGTGCATTATGAAGCTAAAATTTAACAGCCACAGACACATAAATCAATGTGTAAGGAAAATCATGAATTATGCTCATGAAACACATATGCAATGCAATTTGAGATAGACTACAATCATCTTCATGTGCATTTTAGATTTTCAGAGAAATTCAATTAGATGATGCACAAATAAATTAACATATGCAAGAAGAAACTCAACTTCAACAAAGCAGATAACACATGAAAATGCAACCATGTATACTTAATGTTGATTCTAAAACAAAAAACTTTAGAAGACAACATTTAAACAGAATTTTCATAACTGACCTGAAGAGTGCAATCATGGGATTTTCAGTCTTGAGTGCCTTGGTTTATTAACCCCTTGTTTATTTCTTTCCAAGGCACACCTGCAACAACTGGGTTATTTTAATCTAGCACGAACCCAAACAGCCTTGGGTCCTGTATTACTCCCAAAAGGTGTTCTAAATAGTTTCTTAGCTAGATAGTCATCAAATTCTATTAGAGAACAATCAGCCATAGAGTGTCCGAATTTTCCACAATATCTACATGAAACAACAAACTTTTTGATCTTATTATGCACATCATCATAAGCATGAAATCTATGTGCATGAGCATGAAACTTTGTGTTGTTTGCATGATCATTTTATCTTTTATTATCAGTTAGCCAATAATTTACAGATTTATAATCTGGCTTTCCACAATTAAAACATGAAGAATTCATTCTTTTAAAGCTCTTATCAAAAGCATGTCTTTTTACAGGGAATTTAGCAGATTTGAAATTAAATGTGTTTCCCTGAGCATGTCAACAGTCCTTGACTGTGTGGCCATACTTTCCACATTCAAAGCACCCGAGGTACTTACCTTTAGAACCGGTATTATTCCAATGAGACCCTGACCAGCATTCAATAGCCTTGTGACTAGGCATGTTACAATTAAAACATATGATGTGCTGGTTTGCAGCAGGTTTGTTTCTATATGGACCATGATGATTTACAAAGAATTTAGCATGCATCCTATCATCATATTTCATGACAAAGCATTCTTTCATGAAATGACCATACCTACCACAGTAATGACATGAAGCATCAGATTTCCTAGTAGCATGGCTTCTATCGGATGAATTCTCAACATTCATTGTTCTACACTTCTGATTCTCCTTTTTATGTGCATGTTTGTGTGTGTTCGTGTTGTTTATAGAATGCACACTTTTGATATTGGTTTGAGTAGGCTTCTTCTGCAGGTGGTCAACCCTTTTAATCCTTTTAGTTGGTTCCAAACTTTTCTGAGCATTTTGCTTCTGACTCCTTTGAGCAGTAAACTGAAACACAAGTGGGTTCGATGAGCTGTAAGAACCAACGGTGGAACTAAAGGTTGTTTGCGTTTTGTTTTCAAAGCTATTTTTCTTTGCAGGGTTATAGCCTAACCCTTCTTTCAGAACATTTATCTTGACTCCTAGCAACTTATCCAAATTTTCTTGACCATTAACAAACTTTGACAGAGAGTTTTTTAAATCATGAATTTCATTTTCTAGAGATGCAATATGTATCTCATAACTAGCAATCTCTTGTTCACTGTAATTAACGCATTCACTCAGCACCTTGTTTGCAGTTTTATATTTTTCAACATCTTGTTCTAGATTGCTCAGTTTTTCAGATTCTTCAATGCAGACAGATTTTCCTTTTTCTAATGTGAGAAGCTTTTCGGACATAGCAGTGTTTAACAATTTTAATTTTTCAATTTCAGCTTTTAATTCAATGTTTTCCTCCTCAAGCTTATCAGATTGAATTTCCTTATTAGTAGATCTTTCTTTTTCGATAGCCAGAAGTCTCTCTGAACTAACAACATTTAGGACTATGAGTTTCTTGTTTTGTTCTTTCAGATCTTTATTTTTTTACCAGCTTCTCGATTTCTTCATCATATTTTTCACTGTTGGAGATCAAGTCCAGTCTTTCAATCAATTTCTCCTCTCTTTGTTCAAATTCAAGTTTCTCATTCAACAAATCCTTGTTTTCTTCTTTGAGGGAGGCAATCAATTTCCTATGCCATTCATTTTCAAGGTAGAGATCTTCATTACGTTCCTTTAGAAAAGGGCATTTGTTGCAAGCTGACTTTATAGAACAATTGCATGAAGCTTCCTCCTTGAATTCTTTTATTCTAGCTACAAAGTTTTCATTATTCTTCTGAAGTTCAGCATTCTCAATTTTTAGTTTATCCACTTCAGAATTAACCTTATTCAGTTCTTGCAGTTTTATTAGATGTTTATCATTTTTAACATTCAGCTGATCTTCCAATTTAGAAATTTTTTTAAGACATTCTTGATTTTCATATTTCAAGGACGAAATCTGTTCCTTACTGTTATGAACATCCACCAAGCACATATCATACGATTTTTTCAACTTCAGACAATTTTCACAAGAGAATTCAGATTTATTCTGTTCAATCTTTTTCTTCAACTCTTTATTTTCAGATTTCATTTTCCTAGACAACTCTAGCAACTCTTCATACATCACTACCAAGTCATCAAATGAAGGTTCTTCTGATCTGGAGATTACGTGAGATGATGTTTCTTCATCATTATCTCTCCGGTTGGCCATCAAACAAATTCGGTCTTGCTCCTGATGAATGGTAGTTATTTTATTCATGATCTCCTTTCCAGAATGACATCCTGTAATACATGGAAATATTTCAGTGTTAACTGCATCTCTTAGAATATTGAGAACTCTAGTATTCTCGCTATGCTTGATTCTGTCCTCTTTAGACCATCTGGTCTCATTCTGAGATAATTTGTGTGGGCCTTTTGATACAAGATTCCATAGATTTGGATCAATGGAATTCATGTGAACACATAGGCCGCCTAACCAATTACTGAAGTTAGAACCATCGAAAATCAGAGGGCGAGCCATTGAGACAGATAGCAAACAGTTTCAATGCACAAGACAATCTATGTAACGCACCAAAAACAAGATAGCAGGATCCTCTATAGATCGTTGGATCTGAACAGTCAGAGACCGCTCTGATACCATTTGATGAGTCTATAAGATGGTGCAAATCGGATTCAGAGGGGGGGGGTGAATGAATATCCCCTTTAAAATTTTGCCCAATTAAAACAGTACTGGACAATGATGCGGAATTAAAAACGTACAGATGCCTTGAACGACTCAGATGCTCTTCTTCGAACAACAAAAGAAGATCAGATAAACTGAATTTCTGATCTACTCTGAATAAGCTAAAGAGATGACTCAGTTCATCTAATCAACTTTGCTCTCTCAAGACTGAAATCAAATGCACGGTGTGCAAACCAATCACTCACCAGATATAAGATCAGACTATCATGAACGAGCCTAAGCATACATCTAGCGGAATAAAATACATAATCAAACCAATGGACAAGGGATTTTTAGGTGGTTCAGTCTGCTGCCCGCAGACCTACGTCCACCCCACACTCAACCCGAGTGTGGATTCCTGCTGACTCACAGCTTGATCGGCTGGGCATCACTGCTTGCCTACATCAGCTGGGCCTTACAACTTGCCATCCACGGAGCATCACAGCTTGCTATCCCGCTGAGCATCACAGCTTGCTGTCCAAGGTAACCACCTTACCTGCTGAGCATCACAGCTTGCTCTGCTGACTCATAGCTTGAAGTTCAAAGATAAAGGAAAAGAACAAAGGAAAATATGAAGCAAAACTACATCAACGGAAAGCTGGAGATGAAACACAGAATGTAGCTCTCACAGGAGCAAGTCTGGCTTGTATCTGATCCAAATGCCAAGAAGACAGATCTTTAACGATGGCTTCACACTCATGAACTCCTCAATCTCATTTTCTTTCTCTATATAGCTCTGATCACACACTGGCTCTCTCTTCCTTTCTTCTCGTTCTTCTTCTTCTTCTTAGACTCCGGCTCACTCTTCTCTTCTCTGCTACTCACTCTCTAATTCTGCCGTCCTCAATTTTCTAATTCTCTGTGTCTCTCTATCTCTGTCTCTTCTCTCTTTCTTTTTCCCTTCAGCTCTGCTCTTCTTCTGCTCTTCGTCTCTCTTCAGATCCTTCTCTCTCTCTGAATTCTCTTCTTCTCTCTACTTGTATCTCCCTACGAAGGCTCTTCTTTCATCAATTATCTGCTTCTCGCTCTCTCTCTTACTGCATCTACATATATGGAGGCTTCTGAGAGATGGGCGCGTGGAAACCACGTTTCCCGCCCAATCGCCTTATCCAGATCTGGAGTTGTACAGCCACGTGGCTGCATCCTAGCTTGGCTACTTTCCACGTGTCACTATCAGGGTTCATCCTCTATTCTTGGATCACGTGCCTTTCTTAACTTCTACGAACAGGCATCCTGTCAAAGTGTCAGACTTAATGCCAGCTTATGACGGTTAAACAGAAAGTAGAGAGTTGCACAAAGTTGATATATTATCAGAATGGAAATGCACAGACTTGATTTGTCTATAAGACTAACAAGTGCACAGACATTATATATGCGAGATGCAAACATTGCACTGACATAGTGTTTACTAGAAAGGAATGCACTGAGTATGTATAACCAAAGATCGAACGTTGCACTGACCCAATGTCCCGTGAGCGACCTTGCACAGACTTTGTGCGTGCAAAAGATGAGAGTTGCATAGACTCAGTTATATCCATGCGAGACTTGCCTAAGAAAAATGCATAGACTTTATGTGCACGGTGCGGGATTTGCACCGACTTGATCGCATGTAACGATAGCTGTTGCACTGACTACGTGAGCCTAGATCTCGCATGCACCGACTTGGTCGCATGCAGCAATGAAGATTGCACTGACTTGATGTCCCTTGGATGCAAGCATGCACGGACTGTGTTTGCTTGAAGTGCAACATATGCGCGGACACAACCTGGTATGAACAGGGAATAGCACCGACTTGATGTGTGCGTGCACAGACCTTGTTGCACAAAATGCACGAATGCACAGACTTGATTTCGCTCGCACAGAAAGTGAACCGACTATGTGCGCAATCAGTTCATGGAATGTAATGACCTAGTATTTCCTTAAACTTAAACATGCACAGACTTCTATACCAGACTTGCATAGCACAAACTCATTCTGACTGACTTAGACTTAGCACTGACTAACACAACCTTGTAGAGAGAAACAAATGCACTGACTTAGACTTGACAGACCAGACATTATGAACTCAACATAGATAAATGCACCGACCTATTCCCAATAGACATGAAACGATGCACAAACCTTGGAGACATACGAGCAGATATGCACAAGCTAGCATAGTGCACAAAGAAGATGTGCACCGACCGTTGTGTGACACATGACAATGATGCACTGATTTGCACTGATTTGTGTGCTTGCAGCAACAAGAGTTGAGCTGAGTTGGTTGGCACAACGTATACTTGCACCGACAGTGTAAATGCATGAAATCCAAATTGCCCCGAGTTTAGCAGACCAACAGACTACACCAAGAGGTGCACTGACCCTGAACATATACACTAGCCTAATGTGTAGACTGGACCCTCTGAAAGTGTGTGCCTTACAAAATCGGTATGCAACAAGCACACCCATTAGTGCAGCACCATTCAATCTTTCATATGCAGACACATGGTTACTCATAGTGTTTGCTATCATCAAAACCACAGGGGCACAACATTTATCTCCTTTATTGCGTTTTTACATCACACTACACACACCTATACTTTTTTATTCCCCAAGCAGGGGTTAAAAATCCAACCTCCCAGGTACTTTCCCCTCCTTTTGGATGTTTCTTTCAATCAAGGAATAGATACTATGCTTTCTATAGTTCTAATGGGTTTTTCCACCTGTTTGCTTTATTTCGTAGGTCTAGGCAGGTATAGAGAGTGAGGCCCTTGCTCTTTGGCCGACTGAAGAATGGGAAAAAGTTGGATTCCAGTCTCCCGCACCTCTGTCTGAACGCGGTGGTGCCAGGGATGGCATTCATAAAGTCACGATCTCTACAGAGACCGTGTTCGCAGCCAGTGCTCAAATTATTATTTTTTGGCTGGCCCCTTCTATTTTCGAGGTAAGTAGTATAAGTCTCAGTAGGTTTTCTACTGTTTTCTATTTTATCATCCCTTGGTGGCGATCACAGTTACTTTTTCCTATCTATTTATCACATGCTCCATTATCCATAGTTGGGGGGCATATTTTGCACTTACAAGAGTGTGCCCTATTGGGCAGCCAGGTGTTTGGCCACCTAGGTCTCTGGGCAACTAGAGATGTGGCCACCCAGCCTGGTGGGCAGCCATACCTTTGGCCACCTAGTCTAGTGCTGGGCGGCCAACTATGTGCCTGCTCAAGGGAAAGGTAGTCTAAGCGGCCGGCCCTCTGGCCTCCCAGGTGCTGGACGGCCAAGGAGTTGGCCGCCCAGTGTGCCCCTGTCCCAGTGTGCTGGGTAGCCAGGGAAGTGGCCATCCATGCTATTTTGGTAGCCAGACTTGTGTGCTGAGTTCTTAAGGGTCTTTCGTGACCTTGTGTCTTCGCGGATGGTTGTTCCTACATGGTTTGGTATTCCGCAGAAGGTTATTCTCGCATGGTCTTGTGTTTTATGGAGTGTTGTTCCCGCATGAACTGTGTGGGCTGGTGACCGTTGGTTTATTATCTAGCCTTGTGTTCTAGTGGTTTGACGACGTGGAGTGATGCCAAGTTTCCTGTTGATGTGTGTGTGTGTGTGTGTGTGTGTGTGTGTGTGTGTGTGTGTGTGTGTGTGTGTGTGTGTGTGTGTGTGTGTGTGTGTGTGTGTGTGTGAGCCAGTGATACTTCGGTGGTCTCCGTCCTGGTTGTGAGTTCTTACCTTGAGTGACCCCTCACTAGTCGTAGCCTTGTTACGGTGGGCGGGCGCTGACTCACTTGGGAGAGGTAAAATGCTTTCCTTGTTGAGACAATTTTTAGGATGGTTCCCGTAGGCCCCCTACTACTGCAACCTAAGTCTGGGCTAGAGGGAAAACTAGCTAGAGGACCTGACGTCGAGTAGTCAGTCTATGTGTGTACAAGTGGTTGAGGGCTTCGGATGCGTACTGACAAGTACTACCCCAGTTAATCCTTGTTGGTGATGAGCAATGTTATGGTGTCTCAGGTGCCACGTTGAGGCTGAGCAGGAGACACTTGAGATGTGGTATAAGACGTCAATGGATGCATCCATTCTTACTTCTAGTGGGTAGTTCTCCTGTCACCCAAGACGTAGTTTCTATTGACAGAGGTTGTGGTTTTCCAATTGTGAGGTCGTGGTCCTCTCAACGGTTGAGGTAGTGGCTTTCCCGATCACGTGGTCATGGTTCCTAGCGTTCGTTTGTGTGTAGTCAAGTTTCCACTGATGCGTACGAGCGTAGTACAATGGGTTTACTTGTGGTCGTGGTTTTCCTCGACACTCAAGGTGTCGTATTGCCTACGTGAGGCTCGGGCGACAACGTACCTTACTTTCCATCCGTTTTGGCTCACTATCGTTACCGTTGTTATTAATTATTGTTGCTATTATTTAGTGTTGTGGGGATCCATGGGACCCCTATTGAGCCAATGAGATGAGGCTTACCCCTTTTCTTTCAAGTGCGATGTTCCTCCACGCGATTCGGAGATCCGGTGCAACATTAGAGGAGTTTCTTAGCTACCAGCGTGTCAGAGCTGGGGTATTCCCCGAGGTTGTGTACTTTTATTTTCTTTAGACTGTACTATTTGGACTTGTACTTTGTGCTTTAAATGTACAAATTGTAAGAAATGTAAATTTTAATTCTTGCACTTTAAATTCTGCATTTATTTTAGATTCTTGTGCACTTCCATAGCGCTAGTTTAACCCTATCGAGCATTGTGGCTCATGGGTGGCGGGCCAAAATTTGGGTCGTGCCGGTTACTTTCCGGTACTCAGATCCTGGGTCATTACATATCAACTCTATTTTTAAACTCCACAAACACCAAAAGTCCTCCTTTTCATAGGAGGGACCCGAGATCGAGCCCCGGGGGGGCTTACCCGGCTCACATTTAATCCTCAAGGGATGTGAGCCCGGGGTTTTATGGTGGCGGTACAAAAAAATGGGTGACAAGATGCGTAGGTTGAGACTCGAACTCGGGTGACCCAATAATCACTCAGCTCTCTATACCACTCTACTAGATTCCCCGTTATCAAAAAAAAATGATACATCCATAAATGATCTACATATATTTTTCCTGCATCCACTAAATGTTAACACACAAGCAACTTTGAAATTCGTAATCCATAAAGTAAACCCATCCCTTTCCTCACATCGTTCAACACAGACAATTTGAATAGAAAGGGAGTATTATTTAGATTATCACTTTTTAACCCATCCATGAGGGTTTGATCGCACAATCAGTTACTATATGTGTTGTACGATTTGCTAAAAATTTTGGCAGCATCTCCTCACACTTCTCTAGTATACCAAAAATATTTATTGATTAAGAAATTTTCTTAAACACTTACTAGTAAGTGGTTAAGAAAATACTCTAAATCAATAAAGGTATACCAAAGAAGATTTAAAAGATGCAACTTAAATTTTCAACAAACTATACAAACACATATAATAAATAACTACCTAAGTGCGATCAAACATTCACAAACTGTTCAAACTGGACAATTCAAAATTTTGAGGTAGATATATACATTCTCATTGGAAAAATGAGAACAGACATATCAATCCCAAAGTCTCAAACCGGAAGGTTCCTTGACACGGGCTTAACACACTCTCCCGAGGTGCATGTAATTTTAGGTTGCACCTACACACCTCAGCTCACATGGAACATCCAATATAATTAAATAACATAAACTTAAAGAACATCTCACTCATCACTATGCATACATCGAATTAAATAACATGTAATTTAAAAAATATTCAAATAAAAAACTTCATAGATAAATAATGTAAAGTTGTGTATAAATAGAAGCAGTAGCCAAGGAGATGACATGGAGAAATTTCCCCCCCAAAAAATCATACCACCTCCCCTCCCCTACCAAACCCCCTTGCCTCCCCTAGCCGCCAGTCCTACAACACCCCACAGGACCCCCCTCCCCTCCCCCCACCCGCATCCAAGTCAAAGAACTAGGGTCAAAAGATTCGTGTTGATCTTGCAGCTTCTAGCAATCTTAAAGAGAAAAATAAATGGGTAAATACTCATAAGCCGATAGTTGGATATGTGCCTAGTGTTGAAGTTGGTGACGAGTTCCATTACAGGGTGGGTCATAAGCAATTTTTGTGTGTGGGGGGGGGGGGGAGAGGGGGGGAAGGGAGTAGGGTTTTTGTACCCTCTTTTACCTTCAGTAGCCCATAATTGAAGTGTTGGATGGAAATCATAGGTCAAAATTGGGAGCTAGGAGATGAAAGTAATGTTTTGACTTCCAGTTCTAAGTTATGATAAGCATGTTTATAATGGTGACACGGCCATACGTACTTTAAATATTCAAATCCATTTTCTTCCACAAATTAAAAAAAATAGAATGCTCCCCTCCCCTCCCCTCCACCCACCCAGACTTGCCCCTCTCCCTCTCCCTTCTCTGTCTCTCTCTCTCTCGCATACACACGCGCGCATAAAATTGTAAAGAATTAAATTTCTTGAATAATTTATAGTAATTAAATTACATTAAAATTACAAAAAATAGATTGCATCAAAACATAACAAAAAATTAAGAAGTAAAGGTAGAAAATTTTAGAAAATACATAAAATACATATCCGCCCTCCCTCCCCTCCACCCACCAGACCCACCCCTCCCTCTCCCTTCTATGTCTCTCTCTCTCACAGACCCTACCTCCCCTCCCCACTGTACCCCCTCCCTCTCCCTTCTTTGTCTCTCTCTTAGGGAACCCTACCTCCCCTCCTCACCGTGTCCCCCCTCCCTCTCCCGAACCCCCCTCCCCACTACACCCCCTCCATGTCCCTTCTTTGTGTAAGTCTCAGGGAACCCCCCTCCCCTCCCTATTGTGCCCCCCTCTCCTAAACCACCCTTCCCCACCCCACCGTGCCCCCTCCCTCTCCCAAACCCCCTCCCCTCCCCACTGTACCCCCTCCCTCTCCCTTCTCTATGTCTATCTCAGGGAACCCCCCTTCCCTCCCCACCGTACCCCTCCCTCTCCATTGTCTATGTCAGTCTCAGGGAACCCCCCCTTCCCTCCCCACCGTGCCTCCCCACTCTCGAACCCTCCTCCCCTCCACACCGTGCCCCCCTCCCCTCCTCACTGTACCCCCTCCCCCTCCCTTCTCTCTTTCTCTCTCTCAGGGAACCCCCTCTCCTCAACACCGTACCCCCTTCCCCTCCCCTCCCCCATTGGAGCAGAACCACCTTCACCTCCACCCACCAAGACCTGCTGCCCCTCACTCTCCCTTCTGTTTCTCTCTCACAGACTCTCCCCTCCTTCATTGACCCCCTAGTCCTCTTGATGCCTTTTTATTGTTTGAAGAGTTTGATTTCTTGCTCCATTTATTTGTCCAAGGAGCTTTGGATGGAGTGGACATGCTATGGTACTTTGGTTGGTCATTCCTATATGAAGTTTGAACATTGAAAGGTCTGAACATAGGCTGTGTCGACCTGGTGGGGACTCTGCGTTGACCTATCCATTGGGAACCAGGCTTAAAATGGTTCTGATATGAAGGCTGCGTCGACCTAGCCAGGGTCTACCAAAATGTTGGTTCTGGAACCAGTGTTGCGTCGACGCACTGTAGGCACTGCGTCGACCTGACCAGTACCTTGTCCTATTTACCCTTCTCTAAGATCCCCTATTAGAAGGATGTGTCGATGCACTATTGTAGTTGCGTCGACCTGACCAATACCTCTCAGAACTGACATTCCCTTGGGTCTGAGGCCGCGTCGACCTAGCATGGACATTGGGTCGACTTGAAGACTTGGGCTTTTGTACAGAAGTGTGCTGACCCTATTCCCTAGGCATGTCCATCTTTCCTTTGCCCTTGTCCTTATCATCCTTTTTGTTTGGTTTGTTGATCATTTTTCATTTTTCTTGATTCTTCTCGACAGAGATCATTTTTATCAGGGGTGTGAATTTAGAAGTGCCTTGATTAGAAATGAATGTAATAGTTTTTATTCCAAACTCTTTCTTATTTGTGGTATTAAATCCAAGGCCTTCCTTTCTAAAGCTGCTTTTAACACCCATGATAGCTTCCAAATTTTCTTTGCCTTGAACCATCTTCTCAAGAGAGTTTTGCTTATTCTCATTTTCTTTGCGCAGATGTTCAAGGTCCTTTTGAAGTTGTAGGTTCACTTCTTTGATAGCCTCATATTTTTCAGTGGCAATTTTTGTGTCATTCTCAAGTGTTTGCATTCTTAACTTTAGTTCATCAATCACTTCCCTCAAATATTCATTTTCCTTCTTTAGATCATTAATCTCAACTTTATCATTATCAAATTCAACAAGGGTTTTCCTTAAATGAGCAATTTCTATCTCTAAGCATGCATTTTTCTCATTGAGGGAAGTGTCATGAGCAAGATTATTAACCTTTTTCTTTAGTGATTTGTTTTCCTTTTTAGCAAGATCATATTTATCAAGCAATTCACTATATGCATCCTCCCAATCACTACATGTAAATTTTTCAAAAGGAGAGATTACCTCATCTTCCTCATCTCCCCTTGTCATCAAGCAAAGCTTTTCTTCACTCTCTTCCTCGGAGGTACTTTCTTCTTCTTCATCTTCCTCCTCGTCACTCCATGTGTTTACAATTACTTTTGACTTTTTCCCTTTCCATTTTGATTGCGTTTTCTTCACAGCTTCTGGGCATTCAAACTTGACATGACCGGGCTTCTTTCAATGGTAGCATATAAGCTTGTCAGATTTCTTTACATTTTCAGACTTAAATTTAGGAGATTTTCTTACTTGCGGCCTTCTCTTCCTAAGGCCCTTACCTTCCTTCTTCAAGAATTTTCTAAACTTTCTTGTCAACATGGCAAATTTACCAGAATCCTTCTCAGCACTGGATGACTCACTCTCACTCGAGGATTCTTTGCTGCTTGGAATAGCCTTCAAGGCAAGTGGCTTCTTTTTCTTCACTTCTTCCTCCTTTCTTTTCAAATTGAGCTCATAGGTCATTAAAGACCCTATCAGTTCATCCATAGAGGTGGTGGCTCAGTTTCTAGATTCTTCAACTACCGTGGCCTTAGTGTGCAAGATGGGAGTGAGGGATCTAAGGATTTTCCTAACCAGCTCATACTCAGTGTAAGATTTCCCTAGACTTTTAAGACCATTGGTCAGTTGTGTGAGCCTACCATACATTTCACTAATGGTCTCATCAGGCCTCATTCTAAATGCTTCATATTCCAAAATTAGCGTATTTGCCTTTGTTTCTCTTACCTCGGAGGTGCCCTCATAGATTACCTCAAGGCGATCCCACATCTCTTTCGCTGTAGAGCATGATGAAATTCTTGAGAATTCGGCCGGGTGCAGAGTGCACTGCATGATATTCATGACCTGCCAGTTTATATTCGACATCCTGATTTACTCTATGGTCCAATTATCTTCATCTCCTGGAAGCTGATAAGGACCTCTGCTCACCACTCTCTATACTTCATGGTCTTGAGCCCTTAGAAAGACCTGCATGCTATTTTTCCAATAACAATAGTCAGTCCCAGTAAAGTAGGGTGGTCTATTCATAAAGTACCCTTCGGACATTAGCCCCTTAGAATCCATTCCACTATATCTCTCTAGGTTGTAAGACCATGAACAAGAGAGCCTTGCTCTGATACCACGTGTTTGTTCAGTGGAATTGATAATCTAGAGGGGGGTGAATAGATTGTCACCCAATTAAAGTTTATTACTTAAAAATAGCCTGATCAGACAAAACAAGTCATCCTAAATGGAACAAGGAAGATATACTATAAATACAACGCTCCTAAGCATCCATCTAACGATCCAACCACACAAGCAAAAGAGCAGCCAAACCACACGACGAGATGGATTTTTTAGGTGGTTCAGTCTCTATCCAGAGACCTACGTCCACCCCTCACTAGATCTTGTGAGGATTAGTGCTGACTAATAGCTTGCACAAAGGAACAAATCCTCTACAAATGCTGACACACAGCTTGGACGGAGGAACAAATCCTCTATAGACGCTGACTCACAGCTTGCAGTCGAGAGGTCCTCCCTCTTTTAACCCCGCTATCGAACAGCTTGCAGTCCCTATGGACACTAACTTAGATCAGAGTACACACGCTCTATCTGAACCTCCCACTAGCAACTAGCAAGAGCAGAAGTACACTAAATGCGAATGGAAAAGAAAATTAAACAAAGAAAAAATTGAATCACAGATTGCAGATAGGAAATGAAAGCTTCAAACACTCTGGAAGGTGAATCTATGAGAAGAGTAGTCTGCAATAGCTTAGACTCCTCGGATTCAGCACTGTGATGCTACGGATAGCTCTGCAGCTCCCTTGGATCTCGGATTCATTTGGATAGAGAATGATTGGCTGAGACCTTGACCAAACTTCCGATGCTCTGCTTCGGATGACAAGCAATGCAAGCGCAACGGTTTCTCAATCTGCTTCTCCTCAAATGATCACATCGGCCAGGGATCGATGAGGCTTCTCTCGAAGCTCTCTCTCTGTGTTGGGGATGCTTCTCTCGAGCTTTCTCTGTTTCTATCTCAAAAATAATTTTTCTTACCCTTCACTGGAATTGGTTAGCGCGCATGGAATCTTTTCTTGTGGGGCCCGCGAAACCTCAGGTAGTTTGAGGGAATAATTTTTCCCACCAAAATGGGACCTTCTAGACGTGTAATCCTCCTACCCACGTGTCCCAAATGGTTGGCCTCGGATCATGGACCAAGATGGGACCCAGTTTCGGTCCGCCAAGTTAGCTTATCAAATTGTGTCGACACACTCCCTTAAGTGCGTCGACATAGCTATGGTCTTCTGCTAACCTAGCGCGCTACCATGGGTGTGTCGACGCTGTGAGCTATCCATTGTCGACGTAATGTCCTGGCTTGCTTAATTCTTCAAGGCTACGATTGAGTGCATCGACGTAGGGACGGCAAACAGAACAATGCTTTTAAGGCATTTTGTTCTGGTGCGTCGACTCACTACGTTGGTGCGTCGACTCGATCACTGTTTGGTCGTGCGTTGGTGCTCCTTGAATTCTCGATCAGCTTTGAACTACTACGTCGATGCCGTGAAAGTTCAGTTTCGATGCAGGGTGCTTTCATTTCACGTTTTGATCTTCTTCCAACTAAGCCTGTTCAATCCACACCATTATTTGGAATTTCAAATTTTCGGAATGATTTTCTCATCATACAAATGCGAATGAGTCATAGTATGTCATCATCAAAATCAGGGACACAACAATCTCCCCTTTTTTGATGATGGCAACTATGAGTCATTTCCTTAAAGAATATTTAGCACACAACAGAACACAGAACAAAATTCATTCATTCCGTACTTAACATTTGTTGAAAATTGACTCTTTACAAAATGCGTGATTCTATAAATCTAAACACGACACACATACATGCACAAGCTCAAGACTTTATGATTCCTTTTCCCAAAAACATGTAACTCCTTCTCCCATTAAAACATGTAACTCTTTCCCCTTATCCTTGCAAATAAAACCTTTTCCATCCATATTACCAACACATGACTCCCCATGACTCCTTCTCCTCCTTTGACATCAGTAAAATAGGGGTTCTGACAGATTACTGCTCTGGTGGAAAAATAGTTTAGGTGCTTGCATCTTTTGTAGTCAAATGCATAGCAATGATGTGTTGAACTGTGCTCCATAACCGATGTATCTCATCTGCATTGTGAAGTAGTTGGTCTGGCATAGTGGAAAATATGTCAGTGAAGTGCTGTTGGTGTTCTGTCAATAGCTTCTTCAATGTGTCCAACTGTGATGTGACAGAATCGGATAGAGAGTGAAAAACATCTGCAAGAAAGGGATTCCCTAGCTTGTTGCTATCGAGGATAGATTGTCACGTCTGGAGAAGAAGTGGCTTCTATGAAAAACTTTTTCAGCAACGCTTTCTTCTCTCTGTTGAGGGAAGTTGTCTTGCATTTGAGTGACCAGAAACCCGATATCTATGCCCATTAAATCCAGCTTATCAATTATTCCTGCATATCTAACCTGAAGTTGAGTCACATCAATGCCAAAGGCTCGTTGCATCTGTGTCAGCTATTGATATTGACTGGTTTGATGATCAATTTGGCCAGACATTTTTCTTAGAGAATCTCCAACTAATGCATAGACTTGCTGTATTTGAGAAATCAGGAGATAAAATTTCTTTTCAGATTGTTCAGTTGATCTCTTCATTTCTTCCCACTGTTGGTCTACTTTCTTCTCGAGCTGATCTAGCTTCATCTCAAAGCCCATGATGGATGAATTTATGTTGGCAAACTGTGCAGACAAAAAGTGATATAATGCAGGTGGGATGCTAGATGAAGCAATTGTGGAGGATGATGCACCACGGTGATGAGATGGACTTGGTTGAGTATGAAACTCAGGTGGTGCTTCAGACTCTGAGAAAATTGTAAGATGAGGAGGTGACTGCGGAGAAAACTGTTCTTCATGGTCTCTGTATGGCAAAAGGAACTGAGATCTGATTTTAGCCACAATGTATTCTTGTGCAGCTACATGAGGTGGAGAAGCCTCCACTGGCTGCTCTAGTGGCTCCTGTGGCTGTTGAATAGGTTCTTCTATTGGTAGTCCAGGTAGTCTCCTTTCAACCCTTCTGCCAACAATTTTGAATTTCATGAACTTTTTAATATTTTCCAGACAATAGACATTTGCTGGTGGAATTTCAATTTTCTTCTCATTTTCTAGTGGTACTTTCACTCTTTCAAACAATGCTAACAAATGGACTACATAAGGTAAGTTTCTTTTCTTTCCTTTGCAATGTCCCATAATTTGGATCATCACATCAGGAAGGCAGACTTTTATATTTTTGAACAAGCAATAGAAAAGGAACCATTGGTTTTTAGTTAGTCTTTTCCTGCCATCGCCTTGAGGTGTTATGATTGTGGTGAATATGTGGTGAAGAAGCCTTTTCATAGGTGGAAACTTATTGGTGTTGAAGCTTGTAGGGTAAGTTTACTTCACATCCTCTAGATTATTTGGTTGCTTAGTCATAACAGTGTAGGCTTCATGTTCATCATAGTCAAAATCATATTCTTCCACTCCATCCACAAGAATCTTCAAAGCTTTGTGAAACAAAGTCTTGGTGATTTCAATTTCTACCCCTTTTAGTCGTGTCCATAATCTTGGAATTTGGGGGGTCATATGCGAGGTTTCTGTAAAACTGTTGGACCACTTTTGGGTAGTAGACTCTGTGTCTATTTACAAATTTTCGCCATCCTTGGAAATTGAACAGTTGGACTAGTTCAGGAAAAATATCAAGCAGCTCTTGGTCATGAATATCAATATAGCTGGGGAATAAGATTCTGACAGACTCATTTTGCTCTTCTTCTTGCTGTTGAGGTGGAGGAACCTCCTTTGACACTTGAACCCATTTTCCCTTTGCTTGTTCAGAGGCTCTTCCCTGTCCAGCCGGCTGTTTCGGCACTTTTTCTTGCTCATTGCCTGCGGACTGCGGCTCCTGCTACTGTCTCTTCCGTTTCCCAGTGACTATTGATGCCTCTTTATCATGAGCTCTCTTTGAACGAGGCTCCTTATGCTGGGACTCGTAAGCTGGAGGTTGCAGGGAGGCTTCTGCCGCCTTTCTTGTTCGGCGGGTGACTGGAGGTGCCATTTGGAAAAGGGCAAGGGAAGGAAGAAGGGAAGGAGCGATCTCCGACGGCGAAGGGAAGCTCTCTGGTGATCACTGGAGGTCGGACGTAGGAGACAGAGGCCGACGGAGGAGGGAGAAGGTCTGGATTAGAAGGTAGGGTTCCGGATCTGTTACTCATTGCGACGAGGGAAGAAGGGTCCCTTCATCGACCTTATAGGGTTTTAACCGGTGAACCGGTCTTAAGAATCGAACCGGACCAGCCATTTAGTAGACCTCACAAGAATAAAAAAAAGTTTAAAGAATAAGGGGTTTTCAGAGATGTTAAATCTGATAAAAGTGACTATTTCAAGGAATTTTAAGAATTAAAGTTCACATTCTCTCTCAAGAGACAATATAAATGACCCTTATTTGTTTTTAATGGTTCAAAGAATATAGGCCCAAAATTTGAAATTGAAACCCTGAAAATTCATGGAAGCATATTTAATAGAGATAAAACAACCTTTACAATGAGGTCCCCCCAATTCCTTAAGACATTACTTCTATATTTCATAGGGACCCCTTTAGGAAAGATTTCAACAAGTATTGAAAATCAACCCCTCGATGGTTCTTATTTTTGCCTAGGGTCAACCATTTTTCACACACATTTTTTTTTAATTTTTATTTTTAAGAGTATTCAGGTTTAGCCAACCTTTTGACAGGGAAAAACATGTTTATCAGACACCAGAGTTCCCGGTTACTCAGCATGACTAACCATCTTACCTCATTTTGAACAGAGTTGGCAATTCACATCATGACTTCATCCACAACACTTCATTGGCGTAGGGACTCAATTTCTCCGTGAACTGTGTCATTGCTCTGCCTTTCAATTTCTTTGTTCTCAATTTTTATGGTGTATTCTCTCAGCTTTTATTTGACCAATTGAGTGTTTAAGGGCAATACGTAGATCAAGGATTATTCAACCGAAGAGGTCTCAATACATTTGATTTTAAGGCATCCAGAGATAGTGAGGACACAATTTTATGGGGCCGTTTTAAAGCTATTCCATACGCAAGAAGTAGTCTCTTCAAGACTTTAAACTCAAAATTTAAAAAATTATATTCCCCAAACCATTAATTTATTAATGGGTCAGTCTATGAAGACCAAGTGTCCCCCAAAGGAGAATATTCCTTCCAACTCCCCCTGAATAAGTAAATATGATCAGATTCAAGCTTTCTTAAACACCCCCTTTATTGAAAGAATTTCAGGAAACTTTATTGAAATGGTATGAGCCTGATATGAGCAGGATATGATCAGAAATCAAGAACTCATTGGAGGGATATTCAAGAAGGTGTTTCGAGGACCCACAAAATGATTATTAAGTGAAAAGATCAAGAAGCCTTGTATAAAGAGATTGTGTCGACGAAGTGGGTCAGCTACGTCGACCCAATGAACTAGCCACCCGTAGGAAAAGAATTAGACTTTGGATGCGTCGACGCACTCATCCTGCTGCGTCGACCTACTGCAGGTTTCCAGAAGGTCAATTTTAGACCAATTTCCACTATTGTGTCGACGCCATCTCTATAGTGCGTCGACTCACATGTTGCATTCAGAACCATTTGTGCTCAACTATCTTGAAAAAAATATATCCTTTTTGCATCTTCAACTCCCCAGTTTTCATTTTCAGTAAACAATCACATTGCCATCTCAGACAACATGACTTTTTAGACTCCCCCTCAATTCATGCATGTATGAAATAATGCACTTAAAATATGCAAACGATGACCAATCATATACATATGAACTCTAGTATGAGGTGGAGGACAGACCTCTACACTTAGTAATAGCTTTTAGTCAAGCTTGACCTGGCCTTCCACTAGTTACCATTTTATATACCAGAGTCAATGCAATGACATGCAATGCAACAAGCATATGACATAATGTTCAAACTCCCCCTCAGCAAAACAACCATGTATCTCACCACAAGCATGATTCAAAATTATTCCAAACAGAAATATCACACCACATGAACACTTCTTCAAGAAAAATTCAACCATTATTTCAAACAGAGTTTTGATGTCTACACAAACCAAGCTCTCTTCTCAAGGATGTAAACTTGTCATTGCAAAGAGGCTTGGTAAAAATATCTGTAATTTGATTTTTTGTGTCTACAAATATTAGTTCAAAATTCTTTTTATTTACCTCATCACGCAAGAGTGATGCCTGATTTCTATATGCTTGGTCCTAGAGTGCTGGATTGGATTCTTTGCCAAATTTATAGCACTAGTGTTATCACACAATATTGGGACACACCCAATATCAACAAGGTAATCTTGGAGTTGGTGTTTGATCCAAAGCACTTGGGTGCCACAACTTCCTACAGCGACATATTCTGCATCTACAGTAGAGAGAGCAACCGCGTGTTGTTTCTTAGATGCCCAAGACACCAAACACCCTCCCAAAAATTGATAATAGCCACTAGTACTTTTTCTATCCAATTTGCAACTAGCATAGTCAGCATCTGAATAAGAGATAAGTTTAAAGTCACAAGATGCTGGAAACCAAATCCCTAAATCTTGAGTTCCAGCAAGGTATCGAAAAATACACTTGACGGCACTCAAGTGGGATTCTTTAGGATCAGCTTGAAATCTTGCACACAGGCATACGCTAAACTGGATATCTGGTGTAGATGCAATAAGATAAAGAAGTGAGCTGATCATACCTCGATAGGTTTTTCCATCCATAGATTTACCTTTCTGATCAGCATCCAGAGTTGCATTTGTACCCATTGGAGTGGTTATCGGCTTACAGTCTTCCATCTTGTATTTTTTCAATAGTTCTGAAATATATTTAGCTTGGTTGATGAAGTAGCCCTCCTTGCTCTGGGTGATTTGAAGACCTAAAAAGAATTACAGTTCACTCATTAAACTCATCTCAAATTCATTTGTCATTAAATTTGTAAACTCCTACACATGGTGGATTTGGTAGAACCAAACACTATATCATCAACGTAAATTTGAACTACAAGGATATCATCATTGTGTACCTTGGTGAAGAGTGTTTGATCCACCTTACCTCTTGAGTAACCTTTATCTATGAGGAATGAGCTCAGTCTTTCATACCAAGCTCGAGGTGCCTGCTTCAATCCATAAAGTGCTTTGTCTAGTCTAAACACATGGTTAGGAAATTCTGCACACTTAAAATCGGGGGGTTGTTCAACATAGACTTCCTCTTTTATTAACCCATTCAGAAAAGCACTTTTTACATCCATTTGCTGTAATTTTATGCCACGACAACAAGCAAATGCAAGTAATAATTGGATTGCATCTAACCTAGCTACTAAAGCAAAGGATTCTTCGAAATCAATGCCAAACTCTTGATTATATCCTTATGCTACAAGTCTAGCTTTATTTCTTATTATCTTACCTTCTTCATTCAATTTATTTCTAAAGACCCATTTTGTACCAATAACAGTATGTGATATGGGTCTTGGAACTAAATGCCATACTTTATTTCTTTCGAATTGATTTAATTCCTCATGCGTGGCATTTATCCAAAATTCATCTTTTAATGCAGTGTCAACATTTTTAGGTTCTATTTGAGAAACAAGAGCCAATTGATCAATTTCTTCAATTATTCGAAAATGAGATCTAGTCCTTATGGGTTCATGCAAACTACCAATGATATTGTCTAACGGATGATTCCTTAGCAGTCTTATGTTGGTAAGTGAGTTACCTTCATTGGCATTGTTGCTCCCTTGTTCACTGGACTCACTTAGATCTACATTTGGCCTTACTTCTCCTCCTTGTGGACCTTGCTTATCCTTAGATTCCAGAAACTCCCCATCATCTTCTTTCCTGTAAGAAGTGTCATTTTCAGATTTAGTGCTGAATTCATCAAAAGTAATGTGGGCGGGTTTCTTCAACAACTTGGTTTTTGACATTAAAGGTTCTATAAGCCCTAGAGTTGTCAGAATATCCAAGAAAGGTACTTGGTTCACTCTTGGGTTCAAATTTATCCAACTCAATTTTGTCATTGTTATGAATAAAACATTTAGTTCCAAAAATTCTAAAGTGAGCAAGTGGTGGCTTTTTACCTTTTAACAACTCATATGGAGTCTTTTTACAAGAAGGCCTTACCATGGCGCGGTTTATGATGTAACATGCAGTGTTCACCGTCTCGGCCCAAAATCTCCTTGGAAGTTGACTTTCTATGAGTATCATCCTAGCCATCTCCACAAGTGTCCTGTTACGTCTTTCCACCACTCCATTCTGCTCGGGAGTTCTTGGTGAAGAGTACCTATGTGTTATTCCTTGCTCCCTGCAGAAATCATCAAAGTTAGCATTATCAAATTCACCTCCATGATATGATAGAATAGAAGAAATCTTAAATTTTCGATCCTGCTTTATTTTCATGAAGAATGCCTAAAATTTGTCAAATGCATCACTTTTGTGAGTTAGAAAGAATACCCAAGTGAATCGAGAAAAGTCATCCATAAGAACATAACCATATCGTTTTCCACTTAGACTTGTGGTACGTGTGGGTCCAAACAAATCCATGTGCACAAGTTCAAGTGATCGTGTAGATTGATTTTCAATTCTATTTTTGAATGACTTTCTCGTTTGCTTCCCTAGGGTACATGCATCACAAACTTTATCATTATGCTTGAAAGAGATTTCATGCAGACCCTTTACCATGCTGAATTTTACTAACTTATGCATGACATTATAGCTAGCATGCCCTAGCCTACGATGCCATAGCCAAACTAAGTCATCTTTATTAGCAGTAAGACAAAGATTATTGTGTGTAGGATCATCTAAGTCAACCATGTATATGTTATTGACTCTTTTACCAATGAATTTAATAGATTCAGAATTGGTTTCATAGATAGTGCATGCATACGAGTCAAACATTACCTTGTGACCTCTATCACAAAGTTGACTGATGCTTAACAGATTGTATTCCAAACCTTCAACTAACAGGACATCATCAACTGAGTTTGAGGGATTCCTACCAACCTTACCTTTTTTGATAATTTTTCCTTTGTTGTTACCTACAAAAGTAACATGGCCACTTTCCTTTTCAATCAATAAGCAAAATTTAGCCTTGTCGCCGGTCATGTGCCTTGAACAGCCACTGTCGAGATACCACCTATTATGTGCGGCTGCTAGGCATTCCTGCATGGCATATCAAACACATGATTTTGGAACCCAAAAGCATTTGGGCCCCATAAGACCATTCAAATCATTCAAGGATGATAACATTTGCTTCGGAATCCACATTTGCCCTTTTGGTTGAGATTTGACAGATTTATTTTGTTTTTCCATTTTTAGAGAAACATGTTATTTTTGAAACTTTAGTCCTCTTGATGCCTTTTTATTGTTTGAAAAGTTTGATTTCTTGCTCCATTTTTTTGTCCAAGGAGCTTTGGATGGAGTGGACATGCTATGGTACTTAGGTTGGTCAATTCCTATATGAAGTTTGAACATTGAAAGGTCTGAACATAGGCTGTGTCGACCTGGTGGGGACTCTGCGTCGACCTATCCATTGAGAACAAGGCTGAAAATGGTTCTGATATGAAGGCTGTGTCGACCTAACATACTGGTTGTGTCGACCTAGCCAGAGTCTGTCAAAATGTTGGTTCTAGAACCAGTGTTCCATCGACACACTATAGGCACTGCGTTGACCTGACCAATACCTTGTCCTATTTACCCTTCTGTAAGATCCCATGTTAGAGGGATGCGTCGATGCAATGTTGTAGTTGCGTCGACTCGACCAATACCTATCAGAATTGACATTCCCTTGGTTCTGAGGCCGCGCCGACCTAGCATGGACATTGGGTCAACCTAAAGACTTGGGCTTTTGTACAGAAGCATGTTGACCCTGTTCCCTAGGCATGTCCATCTTTCCTTTGCCCTTGTCCTTATCACCCTTTTTGTTTGGTTTGTTGATCATCTTTCATTTTTCTTGATTCTTCTCGACAGAGTTCATTTTTATCAGGGGTGTGAATTTAGAAGTGCCTTGATTAGAAATGAATGTAATAGTTTTTATTCCAAACTCTTTCTTATTTGTGGGATTAAATCCAAGGCCTTCCTTTCTAAAGCTACTTTTAACACCCATGATAGCTTCCAAATTTTCTTTGCCTTGAACCATCTTCTCAAGAGAGTTTTGCTTATTCTCATTTTCTTTGCGCAGATTTTCAAGGTCCTTTTGAAGTTGTAGGTTCACTTCCTTGATAGCCTCATATTTTTCAGTGGCAATTTTTGTGTCATTCTCAAGTGTTTGCATTCTTAACTTAAGTTCATCAATCACTTCCCTCAAATATTCATTTTCCTTCTTTAGATCATTAATCTCAACTTTATCATTATCAAATTCAGCAAGGGTTTTCCTTAAATTAGCAATTTCTATCTCTAAGCATGCATTTTTCTCATTGAGGGAAGTGTCATGAGCAAGATTATTAACCTTTTTCTTTAGTGATTTGTTTTCCTTTTTAGCAAGATCATATTTATCAAGCAATTCGCTGTATGCATCCTCCCAATCACTACATGTAAAATTTTCAAAAGGAGAGATTACCTCATCTTCCTCATCTCCCCTTGTCATCAAGCAAAGCTTTCCTTCACTCTCTTCCTCGGAGGTACTTTCTTCTTCTTCATCTTCCTCCTCGTCACTCCATGTGTTTACCATTGCTTTTGACTTTTTCCCTTTCCATTTTGATTGAGTTTTCTTCACAGCTTCTGGGCATTCAAACTTGACATGACCGGGCTTCTTTCAATGGTAGCATATAAGCTTGTCAGATTTCTTTACATTTTCAGACTTAAATTTAGGAGATTTTCTTACCTGCGGCCTTCTCTTCCTAAGGCCCTTACCTTACTTCTTCAAGAATTTTTTGAACTTTCTTGTCAACATGGCAAATTCCCCAGAATCCTTCTTAGCGATGGATGACTCACTCTCATCCGAGGATTCTTTGCTGTTTGGAATAGCCTTCAAGGCAAGTGGCTTCTTTTTCTTCACTTCTTCCTCCTTTCTTTTCAAATTGAGCTTATAGATCATTAAAGACCCTATCAGTTCATCCATAGAGGTGGTGGCTAAGTTTCTAGATTTTTCAACTACCGTGGCCTTAGTGTGCCAAATGGGAGTGAGGGATCTAAGGATTTTCCTAACTGACTCATACTCAGTGTAAGATTTTCGTAGACTTTTAAGACCATTGGTCAGTTGTGTGAGCCTACCATACATTTCACTAATGGTCTCGTCAGGCCTCATTCTAAAAGTTTCATATTCCGAAATTAGCATATTTGCCTTTGTTTCTCTTACCTCGGAGGTGCCCTCATAGATTACCTCAAGGCGATCCCACATCTCTTTCACTGTGGAGGATGATGAAATTCTTGAGAATTCGGCTGAGTACAGAGCGCACCGCATGATATTCATGGCCTGCCAGTTTATATTTGATATCCTGATTTGCTCTCTGGTCCAATTATCTTCGTCTTCTGGAAGCTGACAAGGACATCTGCTCACCACTCTCCATACTTCATGGTCTTGAGCCCTTAGAAAGACCTGCATACGATTTTTCCAATAACCATAGTCAGCCCCTGAATGTAGGGTGGTCTATTCACAGAGTGCCCTTCGGCCATTAGCCCCTTAGAATCCATTCCACTATATCTCTCCAGGATGTAAGTCCATGAACAAGAGAGCCTCGCTCTGATACCACATGTTGGTTCAATGGAATCGATAATCTAGAGGGGGGTGAATAGATTATCACCCAATTAAAGTTTATTACTTAAAAATAGCCTGATCAGACAAAACAAGTCATCCTAGATGGAACAAGGAAGATATACTGGAAATACAACACTCCTAAGAATCCATCTAACGATCCAACCACACAAGCAAAAGAGCAGCCAAACCACACGATGAGACGGATTTTTTAGGTGGTTTGGTCTCTTTCCAGAGACCTACGTCTACCCCTCACTAGATCTGGTGAGGATTGCTACTGGCTAACAGCTTGCATAGAGGAACAAATACTCTACAAATGCTGACACACAGCTTGGACAGAGGAACAGATCTTCTATAGACGCTGACTCATAACTTGCAGTCGAGAGGTCCTCCCTCTCTTAACCCCACTGTCGAACAGCTTGCAGTCCCTGTGGACACTAACTCAGATCAGAGCACACACGCTCTATCTGAACCTCCCACTAGCAACTAGTAGAAGTAGAAGTACACTAAATGTGAATGGAAAAGAAAATTAAACAAATGAAAAACTGAATCACAGATTGCAGATAGGAAATGAAAGCTTCAAACACTCTGGAAGGTGAATATCTAAGAAGAGTAGTCTGCAACAGCTTAGACTCCTCAGATTCAGCACTGCGATGCTGAGGATATCTCTATAGCTCCCTTGGATCTTGGATTCGTTTGGATAGAGAATGATCGACTAAGACCTTGACCAAACTTCCGATGCTCTGCTCCAGATGACAAGCAATGCAGGCGCAGTAATTTCTCAGTTTGCTTCTCCTCAAATGATCACACTGGCCAGGGATCGATGGGACTTCTCTCAGAGCTCTCTCTTTCTCTGTGTTGGGGATACTGCTCTCGAGCTCTCTCTATTTCTATCTCAAAAAAAAAATTCTCACCCTTCACCAGAATTGGTTAACGGGCATGGAATCTTTTCTTGTGGCGCCTGTAAAACCTTAGGTAGTTCGAGGGAATAATTTTTTCCACCAAAATGGGACCTTCTAGACGTGGAATCTTCGTACCCACGTGCCCCGAATGATTGGCCTCAGATCATGGACCAAGATGGGACCCAGTTTCGGTCCGCCAAGTTAGCTTATCTAAGTGTGTCGATGCACTCCCATAAGTGCGTTGACGCAGCTATGGTCTTTTGCTAAGCCGGCGCGCTACCATGGGTGCGTCGACGCTGTGAGCTATCCGTTGTCGACGTAATGTCCTGGCTTGCTTAATTCTTCAAGGCTGCGTTGACTTAGTGATTGAGTTCGTCGACGCAGGGACGACAAACAGAACAATGCTTTTAAGGCATTTTGTTCTGGTGCGTCGACTCACTGAGTGGCTGAGTCAACTCGATCACTATTTGTTCGTGTGCTGGTGCTCCTTGAATTCTTGATCAGCTTTGAACTACTGCGTTGACGCCGTAAAAGTTCAGTGTCGACGCAGGGTGCTTTCATTTCACGTTTTGATCTTCTTCCAACTGAGCATGTTCAATCCACACCATTATTTGGAATTTTAGATTCTAGGAATGATTTTCTCATCATACAAATGTGAATGAGTCATAGTATGTCATCATCAAAACAAGAGACACAACAGTGTTGAGACAGGTGCGATAGATTCAGAGGGGGGGTGAATGAATCTCCCCTTAAAAATATAGCCTAATAAAAAACTAATGCTCAGATATGCGGACTTAAAGAACAGTTGCAGATATATTCTGAAGATACTTAGAAGGATCTCGCAAAGCAACACAAAGAATAAGCTCTCACTCGATTCTAAGCAAACATCTAATGTGCGAAGCAATAAGATGAACACATAAGAAAAACAAACCACAAGGGACACTAGGATTTTTAGGTGGTTCGGTCCACAGACCTACGTCCACCCCTCACTCCAAACCGGAGTGAGGCTTCCACTAGCAACGCTAGAACAACAGACTCAGTCTGCAACAAATGCTGCCACACAGCTTGACCAGGGGAACAAACTCCCCTCTTCCTCCCAACCGGAGGGAACCACTAGTGACACCCAGTCACTAGCAAACCAGAGACCGAAGTCTCTCTTCCTCCAGACCAGGAGGGAACACCTGGACTTGCAACCCACAAGACCAGAACCGGAGACAAATCTCCCTTCCTCCAAACCAGAAGGGAACCCACAAGTGACTCCCAGTCACCTGCAAACCAGAGGTCTCGGACCTCTCTTCCTCCACAAAGGAGGGAACCACTGATGACACAAGGTCACCAGCAAACCGGAGAAGCAAATCTCCCATCTCCTGAAACCACAGGAGGAACCCGATCCCCAACAGGGCAATCGGAAGAACAAGGTAAAGGAAAACAATAAAAGATACAAATCACAGCGACAGAAAGCTGGAGAAATGAAAAGCACAAAGTAGCTCTCGCAGGAGCAAACTGGATTGGATCTGATCCAAATTCCAGTGAAGACAATGAAGCTCTCTTCTTCTTCACGACCTCTCTATCTCTCAATCTTTTTCTTCTTCTCAACTCATGCTCTATCTTTTTCTCTTTTTCTTCTGCTACTTCTCTACCCTTTCTGCTTCAGCTCTTCTTCTTTTGATCACTCTTTTTCTTCTGTCTTTCATTCACTTCGTGATCAGTCTTCTCCAGATGGAGGAGGCTTCGTATTTATAGCAGCAGCAATTAGGGCATTATCCTCGAATCACGTGCCAGGTGCCAACCTCGGATCACGTGCCCTTCATAGGCTTCACGAACAGTACCTGTCATACAGTCATAAGAAAATAATCAGAAGGATGTACAGACTTGCTGGGTAACTGAAGACCACAGTGTACAGACTTAGTGTGAAGGATAGATGTATAGACTTAGAAATAAGGAGTGTATAGACTTTAGCTTGAAGAACGTTCAGCCTTTGAGTGCTGAAGAGTGTACAGACTTGCTGAAGAGTGTTCAGCCTTTGAGTGCTGAAGTGTGTACAGACTTGCTGAAGAGTGTTCAGCCTTTGAGTGCTGAAGTGTGTACAGACTTATTTGATCGTGCATGCTACAATGTGTAGAGTTAGTGTTTGTGCAGAAGACAATGTATAGACTTATGAACTGATGCAGATGCAGGCTGTGTATAGAAAGTGAATGCAATGCAGACACACAAGAGTGTATAGACTTGAAGTGTGAATGTGCATGCTAGAAGCAATGTATGGACTTGCAGAGCGTGCAGGACATGCAGTGTATAGACTTGAAAGCTTGAAAAGGATTGTACAGACTTCGTCTTGAAGAGAGATGCACAAACAGAATGAAAGTATGCACATTGAATGCATGAGAAGCTCAGACAAGCTGTCAATGAATGTACAGACTTGTCTTAGTGTTTATGCATGAGTCTGTCAATGAATGTACAGACTTTCTATGCTGCATGCACAAGACGCTAAGAGAGACGATGTATAGACTTGCTGAACAATGCAACAGAATGTATAGACTTTGTTGTACTGTGCAAACGATGTACAGACTTGTAGCATACAGTGAAGCAATGTACAGACTTAGAGTGAAGCACAAACAAATGCAATGTATAGACTTTGTTCTGAACGTATGTAAAGATGAGGAGTGTATAGACTTTGTGCCCAAAGGCAATGTATAGACTTGCACAGTTCAGCTGCCAATGTATAGACTTTGATGCCCAAAGGCAATGTATAGACTTGCAAGTGTGAGACGCTGAATGAGACGGTGGATGTACAGACTTGGGCTGTACAGACTTGCAGTGTGCAATGCATGCGATGTATAGACTTTGCCTTAGAGACGCTGCATAAGACGATGCATTGTATAGACTTAGCGATGCAATGTTCACACTCACTTAGATGCTGAATGAGACGCTGGACAATGTACAGACTTTATATGAAAGCCCAATGTACAGACTTGAACGCATGCTGTGCCATGCGATGTATAGACTTCCTAGTAGCAAGGCTTTGCTATGAATGTGCAGACTTGATGAAATGAGGCATGTACAGACTTGAACTCTTGCAATTGAAGGCTGTACAGACTTGGTCATGTATACGAGACAAGGCAGACGCTGTACAGACTTGGTTATGCATGGCGAGACAAGGCAGATGCTGTACAGACTTGAACGATTAATCATCAGATGAGTGTATAGACTTCAGTTATCAAGCTTCAGGCAGGCTGTCTAAGGATGTATAGACTGTGTAGAGAGAGTGATACACTGGCTGTGCAGACAACACCCGTTGTACAGACTTAACCTGACTATGCAGACAACACCCGTTGTACAGACTTGACCTGAGTAGATATGAAATGCATGAGTCTTAGTCTAGACATTCATAGAAACAAGGTAATGAAATGCAGACATTCATTGACTTATGGCAGTTATGAAATGCGCCAATGCACATAGCCTGTTCGATGTAATGATACTCAAATAAGATGTTCATTGAAACATGCACATATGCAACAAATAAGATGTTCATTGAAACATTCACATATGCAACACAAACAGATCCATCTACAGACACAACATATGATGACTTATAGTGTTTACTATCATCAAAATCACAGGGACACAACAATCTCCCCCTTTTGACTTATAGTGTTTACTATCATCAAAATCACAGGGACACAACAATCTCCCCCTTTTTGATGATGGCAACACTATGAGTCATACTGACTTGATCAAATATTTCTCCCCCTTTGACTTCAGCAAAAAGGCATTAGTTGAAGTGGGAAGAATAAGACTGCATAAGATGAGTGAATTAAAAGCTCCCCCTTTGACTAAGCTCCCCCTTAATGGCAATTAGCTCCCCCTGAATAGAATAATGATCAGAAACGATTTGAAGGTTGAAACCAATTAAGATGAAGGAAGAATATCAACAAAAGCACAGGGACACTCAAGAATGCTGACTAGATCTCCCCCTTTGTGAAAGACACTCAGCATGTCAGGAAAGCTCCCCCTGATTAGATGGAGTGAAAGAGGTGATGACCATCTATCAGCAAAACACATGGGTACTCAAGGATTACCACAGTCTGTAATCACAGTGAATAAATGAGGAAGAAGATTTTCGTTAACACACCAAATTCATAAATCTTGATGACCGAATTTCACACTCTTCAATTATAATAGATTATGAATGAGTTGAAACTTACTTTCATGATTTAAGAGTGATGTATTCAAAGTTTATCAAGAAAATTCAATACTCATATCTAAAACACCTTTTAATAGTAGTGAACCAAAGACTCATATGAAATTCATGTTTAACCTCCTTCCATCTTACTCATTTAAATTCAATGTCACCTATGGAAGTTACACAAGATAATATTGAGATTAAACAAGAAAAAAAATGTGTCTGAATTTGCCTTTAGTTTTTCAGAATTTTCTATTTATCAGCACTTATTTTTCCTGAGCAAGTTTGGTTCAGTCAACACCTTTTTACGTGAGGCACAACACGTCTTAGGTAAAGTGACCCAGTTACTCAGTGTGACAACCATATTGCCTCTCAAGAAGAATGGAGTTAGCAATGAGGAGTGTCTTTTTACATGATGAGACACCTTGATCAGAGGCCAGAATCCCCAGTTACTCAACACAACCATGCCATTGCTCTGTCATATTTTCAATCATTTTTCTAAGAGAGGTAATTATGGCACTTCATGACATGGGGTTACTCTATTTCTTTGATGGATACCCCAGTTTCTCTGTGACCAAAATAATTGCTCTTATTTTAAATTTTTAAGTGTTTTCTGAATTTTCAAACAAAGCTCAGTGCACAGAATTGTTTAAGAACAATACTTTCTACATGTATCTTAACCAAAGATAGCCATGTCCTTTAAAATTTAAGATTTCAGAAAGTTTTGCATGAAGTTATATGAGATAATTGGTTAAGATTTATTAAGCAAATGATTCAGATACTTTCATGTCTTTTAGATCAAAGCTTAATGAATACATTAGTCTTAAATCAATTTGATATATCTGACATTCTTAAGCCAGTATAATAGAAGATTCTTCTTTTCAGAATATGTCTGATTTTTGATTAGGGTGCAGTGACTAAAATCTTTCCTCATTCATGATGAATCAACATTGACATTGCAGCACATCAGTGGAGTCAACAAAACATTTTTATTGAGAGAATAGCAGAAATTAATCATGATGAGACAAGGGGTGAACATTAGAACAGTGCTGTTTATAAATCAATAGCTGAGTCTGGAGTACAGACAGAACAGCTACACAAGTGGAAACATCAGTGAATTCAAGTGAACCACACAATTGCCAAGAGAATGAATCAGATTACTAGATAGTAGGAGTTTAAGAGATGAAGAAGTGATCAAACAAGAATGCTCTCCTTGTCTAGATGCAATGGAATATCCTTTTAGGTTTTTCAAATTTTATGTTATGCAATGCACTGCTCTATATGAAGTCTTGACCCTTGGTACTTGACGGAGCACTTGGTCTAAAAGACCACCTCACACATAGTAAGAGCCTTCAGACAGATTTCCCTACCTTTTGGTAGCTTACCATTTAATATATCATAGTGGTCATGCAAATCAGTGTAATACAACATACAAGAAGTTTGACATATCATGCATCATGACATTTATATGCAATGCATTCAGAGATAAACTACAATCATTTCCATGAGCATTTCAGATTTTTCAATTAGATTCAGTTAGACAATGCACAAAAGAATTATCATGATATGCAGTGCATTCAGATCACACAAATTCTGAATACAGAGTTTTCAGAATTTACCTGAATGGGGCTTTATCATCTTGGGTGCCTTGGTTTATTTACCCCTCTTTTTATTCCTCAATCCAAGGCACACCTGCAAATTTTGATCATTTTGATCCTGCAGGGACCCAAGCAGCTTTGGGTCCTACCTTAGCCTTGACAAGTGTTCTAACCTGTTTCTTAGCTAGATCAACATCAAATTTCGTCATAAAGCAATCATCCATAGAATGTCCAAAATTTTCACAATATCTACATGTACCGACAGAATTTTTGACTTTATTATGATGCACATTAGCAAAAACATGAGGCCTATGTGCATGAGCATAAGATTGTTTGTTGCTTACATGAACATTTTGTATCTTATTCTTAATCAACCAACATTCAGAAGATTTGTGACCTTGCTTCCCACAGTTATAGCATGAAAGTCTTGCAAATGATTTTGCAGGGAATTTGACTACATGGGGGTTAACAGACTTCTTCTGAACATGCCAACAGTCCTTGACTGTATGGCCATTTTTCCCACACTCGAAGCATCTGATATGCTTACTTTTAAAACCATTACCTGCCCACCAACATTCAGAAGTTCGGTGGCCAGTTTTTCCACATTCAAAACATGCAAGATTCTTTTCTTCAAAAACAGTTTTATTCATACCAAAAACATTTTTATTTACAGAAAATTTGACAAATTCAAAATTAAGTTTATTTCCCTGTTTATGCCAACAATGGGCTGCAATGTGGCCCAGCTTGCCACAACAATAACATTGAATTTTATTTTTCTGAAAACCATGATTCTTAACATGGTCTTTCCTAGCATGAGTTTTGTCAAATTTCAGATCATCCTCCTTCATCACAAAGCACTCAGTTATCTCATGACCAAATTTCCCACAATAATAACATGACCCCTTTTTAGTATGAGTTTATGGGAGATCATGTGACTTGTGTGCAGCAATTTTTGTAACAACAGGAGTGTCTTTGTCCTTTTTCTGTAGATTGTCATTCTTTTTCAATTTTTGAGTTTGTTCTACAGTCTTGGGACCAACAGTGGATTTTTGGTTTTTCTGAGCACTGAATTTGAAGATAGGTGCACTAGATGTACTAGTTGGCTCAGAGCTGCACACAAATGAAGTGTGAAGCTTACTATCAATGCCCTTTTTATTTGCTAGGTTAAAACCCAAAACCTCACGTTGGAAATTAATTTTACAACCAAGGAGCTTGTCCAAATTATCCTTTCCACTCACAAATCTTTCAAGAGATTTGTTCAAGCCAGTGATTTTAGATTCAAGTTTTGAAACCTTAAGTTCTAGGCCTACAATTTCAGTTTCATAAGAAATGACATGATTATGCAATGCATCATTCAGATTTTTCAATGTTTCATTTTCCTGTTCGAGTTTAGCAAGATTTTTAGATTGATTTTCATCAACAACACATTTTCCTTTTTCTAGAGTAAGCAATCTCTCTGACATAGCAGTGTTTAACTGCTTCAACTCCTCATTCCCTTTTTGTATCAGTTTCAATTTTTCATTTTCAGATTTCAAATTTTTGATTTGTTCAGCAGAATTTTCGTCATTAGCAATGGAACTTAGTTGTTCTATTTGAACTTCTTCTCTCTGTTCATTTTTTAAACTTTCATTGAGCAATTCATTATTCTCATTTCTTAAAGAGGCAACTATATCCTTATACCATTCAAGATCAAATTGAAGACTCTCATTAACTTCTTTCAGACATGAGCAATCCTTGCAAACAAATTCACATGTAATTTCAGCATTGACTTTTGAGCTATGTTTCCTAAGACATTCATTCTCAGATCTTAAGACATTCAATTCAGAGCTAACACACTCTAAATCTTTTATTAGTTTTTCATTCTGAACTACATTATCATTATGAGCCTGATCATCATCAATCAAGCTAAGTCTTTCTTTTAGTTCAGTAATTTCACAAGCAAGCTCTTGATTTTCCTTTTCATGTAAACCAATTTATTTCATAAGCATTCCCTTTTCAGATTTCAAATGATCTAGATCTGAAGTAACAGAGTCAAACTCTTTTAGTTGTCTTCTGAATATCTCATTTTCTATCTTCAGAATTACCATATCCTCACCTCCAGAATTAGCATTCACATGATCATGCAACTTCCTTTTTAGAGATTTATTTCATTTTCTTAACTTTTCGTAAGCATCAAGCAAATCATTGTATGTTACAATCCAATCATCCATATCATAATTATCGAATTCAGAAGATACCTCATCTCAACTTTTTCTTCATTTTCTTCTTGCTGTCCATCAACGTCCACCATCATACATGTGTTGTGATTCCTGGTAAGCTTCAATTTCTCTAGAATCTCCTTGGCGGACCTGCAAGAAGAAACACATGAGATTAGAGCTCTGTCAAGTGATGCTTTCATTAAGTCTAATGCTCTAGAGTTGGCAGAATCCTTCACTCTATCCCTATCAGTCCATTTAGATATATCCCTTGATAATTTGTGTGGACCGTGGACAATGACTTTCCAAAGTTCAGGATCATTCGATCTAACATACTGATGTAAGTTCTTCAGCCATAGATCAAGATCATTACCTTTGAAGATTGGCGGATGAGCCATTACAACAGATAGAAAGCAACCGCACACAAGACAATCGACAAGAATGCACAACAAATAGATGAGCAAAGCTAGGCACTAAGACAGTGAAGCAAAACACCGAGCACCAGAAACCCACTCTGAAATGCACCACAGAAGATGCATGATCTGCTGCGGATTGTTAGATCCTATGCACAGCAACCCGCTCTGATACCAATTGTTGAGACAGGTGCGATAGATTCAGAGGAGGGGTGAATGAATCTCCCCTTAAAAATATAGCCTAATAAAAAACTAATGCTCAGATATGCAGACTTAAAGAACAGTTGTAGATATATTCTGAAGATACTTAGAAGGATCTCGCAAAGCAACACAAAGAATAAGCTCTCACTCGATCCTAAGCAAACATCTAATGTGTGAAGCAATAAGATGAACACATAAGAAAAACAAACCACAAGGGACACCAGGATTTTTAGGTGGTTCGGTCCACAGACCTACATCCACCCCTCACTCCAAACCGGAGTGAGGCTTCCACTAGCAACGCTAGAACAGTAGACTCAGTCTGCAACAAATGCTATCACACAGCTTGACCAGGGGAACAACCTCCCCTCTTCCTCCCAATCGGAGGGAACCACTAGTGACACCCAGTCACTAGCAAACCAGAGACCGACGTCTCTCTTCCTCTAGACCAGGAGGGAGCACCTGGACTTGCAACCCACAAGACCAGAACCGGAGACAAATCTCCCTTCCTCCAAACCAAGAGGGAACCCACAAGTGACTCCAAGTCACCTGCAAACCAGAGGTCTCGGACCTCTCTTCCTCCACAAAGGAGGGAACCACTGATGACACAAGGTCACCAGCAAACCGGAGAAACAAATCTCCCTTCTCCTGAAACCACAGGAGGAACCCGATCCCCAACAGGGCAATCGGAAGAACAAGGTAAAGGAAAACAATAAAAGATAAAAATCACAACGACAGAAAGCTGGAGAAATGAAAAGCATAAAGTAGCTCTCGCAGGAGCAAACTAGATTGGATCTGATCCAAATTCTAGTGAAGACAATGAAGCTCTCTTCTTCTTCACGACCTCTCTATCTCTCAATCTTTTTATTCTTCTCAACTCATGCTCTATCTTTTTCTCTTTTTCTTCTGCAACTTCTCTGCCCTTTCTGCTTCAGCTCTTCTTCTTTCGATCACTCTTTTTCTTCTGTCTTTCATTCACTTCATGACCAGTCTTCTCCAGATGGAGGAGGCTTCGTATTTATAGCAACAGCAATTAGGGAGTTATCCTCGGATCACGTGCCAGGTGCCAACCTCGGATCATGTGCCCTTCATAGCCTTCACGAACAGTACCTGTCACACAGTCATAAGAAAATAATCAGAAGGATGTACAGACTTGCTGGGTAACTGAAGACCACCGTGTACAGACTTAGTGTAAAGGATAGAATGTATAGACTTAGAAATAAGGAGTGTACAGACTTTAGCTTGAAGAACGTTCAGCCTTTGAGTGCTGAAGATTGTACATACTTGCTGAAGAGTGTTCAACCTTTGAGTGCTGAAGTGTGTACAGACTTGCTGAAGAGTGTTCAGCCTTTGAGTGCTGAAGTGTGTACAGACTTGTTTGATCGTGCATGCTACAATGTGTAGACTTAGTGTTTGTGCAGAAGACAATGTATAGACTTATGAACTGATGCAGACACAGGCTGTGTATAGAAAGTGAATGCAATGCAGACACACAAGAGTCTATAGACTTGAAGTGTGAATGTGCAAGCTAGAAGCAATGTATGGACTTGCAGAGCATGCAGGACATGCAGTGTATAGACTTGAAAGCTTGAAAAGGATTGTATAGACTTCGTCTTGAAGAGAGATGCACAAACAGAATGAAAGTATGCACATTGAATGCATGAGATGCTCAGACAAGCTGTCAACGAATGTACAGACTTGTCTTAGTGTTTATGCATGAGTCTATCAACGAATGTACAGACTTTCTATGTTGCATGCACAAGACGCTAAGAGAGACGCTGTATAGACTTGCTGAACAATGCAACAGAATGTATAGACTTTGTTGTACTGTGCAAACGATGTGCAGACTTGTAGCATACAGTGAAGCAATGTACAGACTTAGAGTGAAGCACAAACAAATGCAATGTATAGACTTTGTTCTGAACGTAGGTAAAGATGAGGAGTGTATAGACTTTGTGCCCAAAGGCAATGTATAGACTTGCACAGTTCAGCTGCCAATGTATAAAATTTGATGCCCAAAGGCAATGTATAGACTTGCAACTGTGAGACGCTGAAAGAGACGGTGGATGTACAGACTTGGGCTGTACAGACTTGTAGTGTGCAATGCATGCGATGTATAGACTTTACCTTAGAGACGCTGCATAAGACGATGTATTGTATAGACTTAGCGATGCAATGTTCACACTCACTTAGACGCTGAGTGGGACGCTGGACAATGTACAGACTTTATGTGAAAGCCCAATGTACAGACTTGAACGCATGCTGTGCCATGCGATGTATAGACTTCCCAGTAGCAAGGCTTTGCTATGAATGTGCAGACTTGATCAAATGAGGCATGTACAGACTTGAACTCTTGCAATTGAAGGCTGTACAGACTTGGTCGTGTATGCGAGACAAGGCAGACGCTGTACAGACTTGGTTATGCATGGCGAGACAAGGCAGATGCTGTATAGACTTGAACGATTAATCATCAGATGAGTGTATAGACTTCAGCTATAAAGCTTCAGGCAGGCTGTCTAAGGATGTATAGACTGTGCAGAGAGAGTGATACACTGGCTGTGCAGACAACACCTGTTGTACAGACTTAACCTGACAGTGCAGACAACACCCGTTGTACAGACTTGACCTGAGTAGATATGAAATGCATGAGTCTAAGTCTAGACATTCATAGAAACAAGGTAATGAAATGCAGACATTCATTGACTTATGGCAGTTATGAAATGCACCAATGCGCATAGCCTGTTCGATGTAATGATACTCAAATAAGATGTTCATTGAAACATGCACATATGCAACAAATAAGATGTTCATTGAAACATTCACATATGCAACACAAACAGATCCATTTGCAGACACAACAGATGATGACTTATAGTGTTTGCTATCATCAAAATCACAGGGACACAACAAACAGTAGGCACTCGAGAATGTCTGGGTGCTATGCGTACCGGGCCCGACTGTACGGATGCGGCTGCCGAAGGGGCTCACAGCCGCTTGACTCCCCCTTTCCTTCTTCCTCCGGAGCATTAGCTTCTTCCCCAGTGCTACTAGTACCTTGAAATGTGAAACATACAGTCAGAACGCAGTGATGTGATCGCCAGGGAATTTTACCTGATTCCCACTGGATGGATCATCGTGCGAAAGTGTCTCTGGGAGGGAGTTTGCGGGGACCCGAATTCTCCATGCTCGGCCGGCCAAGAACGGAGAGCCCTACGAAGTCTAGAATGCCAAAAGTCTTCTGGGCAATATCAAACTCAGGAAAACAAAGTAAAATGCTGATTAGAACTGTGAAGTGTAATAAATGTTCGAAGCAATATGAGAGTGCAGAATACTGGTGGCGAGATTACCTGGAGGGTGGTTGGGAAGGGGGGATGGCCAAGGCTTTCAACCACTCGCCTTCCAGATTGTTTAGATTTAAATCCTCTATGATAAGGGTTCTACGAGAGTTTCTTAATATGCAATGAACAATGTAGATGCATGCAGGTGTATGTAAACGAAAATCAAAGATTAGTAAGAGGATCAAACTAGGAGGCGGCTAATGTGTTGGCTGCCCAGAAGCTTAGACGGCCTGGTTGATGGCCGCCTACCCTTCTAGTGAACACGAGCTTGGAAAATCACGAAGACACCAAAAGAATGAAGAGCCAATGGGCCGGTCCTCTGTCTCACCCTGGGGAACCTCTTTAGCTCTCGATCCTCAAGGGAACTTCCTCCTCGATCCTTCCTCCTCATCCCCTATCCCTCTGTACCTCTACTCAGTTCATTTTTCCTTTTATCTTCTGATGGTCGTTCCTCTGCTCCGTTCATTTCTTCCCTTCCTTTCTCTCCTGTTGGCCATTCCTGGGAGTTTTTGTCTCTAGGTCTGCCTTCTAAGAGCTTCCAGCTTTGTGCCCGGAACGTGGGCAACTGGGCCGGAAGTTGGGGATCGAACGGGGCATGTTTGAAACGTGGATGTTGACGTGGGGCGTGAGTGTTTGACCAACTGTTATAGCGAGGTGGCTAGGTCACTGGCCGTTCACAAGTAGAAGGCGGCCAGGTGATTGGCCGCCCAACCAGACCTGGGTGGCAATCGACCTGGCCACCCAGCCCATGGGCTTTTCAACCCCTATTCCTTCGATCAAGGCCCAATAGGGTAAGGTGGGTTGGACTTTAAACACGGGATATCGATCAATCCGAGGAAAACGATAGCGTTACCGATATGATAGTCTAACTGGGGGTCTGCAGGATGTCCAAAATTAGGCATTTACAAATGCCCCTCCAGAACGCTCATTTTGGAAGGGAGCCCGTCGGACTGATAAATGAGTGTTTCGGTAAAGAAACATGCCTAATTTGGACATCCCGCTGAAGGAGATTCTTGAGAAAAAATTGAGCTTTGCATAAGAACAGATACGCATAATGCGATAAGATAGGTCATTCAAAAGGAGAGGAAGGAAAATCTAATCTAAGAGGGCATGTATCAGTAGTCCAAGGGACCCGCCCGACAATCGCACGTGAGACTTGGGCACACTCCGAGATGCATAGCAATCCTGTCCAAGGAGATACAAGACACCTAAAACAAGAGTAAGTAAGTTAATCAGGATAGAAGAAAATGACCTTCAAATCTCAGAATACTCATGACGATCATATATAAAACATGCTTTCGACTTGTTGAATCGGAGTGGAATCACGTAGACTCGTTCATACAAGTTCAGCGGAATCGAGAAATGCGGATGATCGACACGGGGAAGAGAAACCATGGGGGAGGTCAACGGTACCCATGATGCCTCCCCAGTTTTGTTTGCGTGATACCTGAGTGTCATGCATGAATTTTTTTTGGTTTTTTGGTCATTTAGGACTAGAAAGGATCTACATGATACATGCTGGGTTTAAATGGAAAAAACCTATCTAATGCATGACCCGGGGATTTATTTGCCTGACTCCGGGATTGTTTGGTCTAGAGTTTGAGAAGTCTATCATCCTTGCTTAGCAACAAACGTAGTCTAGAATCTTATGGAGATCTGTCGTCCTACATTCGTCACTGGGCATGGTCGAGAGTTCGGGAAGTCCATCATCCCGATCTAGGCGACAGGCAGCCATCAAATAACTTAAGGAGCATAAACTCTTCATGATTTTTTTTAAGGAGGAACTCGGAGTTTATGCGCTCGGAGTTATTAGCCTCTGGGGTTGTGTCTATCTAGAAATGCAATTAAAGTTGGTGACGATGTTGCATGATTCTTTGTTTGTTGATGTTGTCATCTGTAGCTACATCAACACACATTAGCTAAGTTCAGGCAGAAACAACAATCTAGGAAGTAGCACATTGAACGTAAATGTCAATTTGAACTTAGATTATATCAAACATGGCTCCTTAAAAAGTTCAGGAAGGCGGCTAGGGTGACCACCATTTTTAATTGGTGGGTGGCCAAGCAAGTGGCTATTTTACCCTGGTGGGCGGCCAGGCTAATGGCCGCCTACCCTACCGAAGGCGGCTAGTGATCTGGCCGCCTACCTGTTTAGGTTCTGAAAGTGTAGAAACCTAAACAGAGTAGGACTCTTTGGGCTTATCGGGTGAGAGGGATCGGTGCCCCTTAGTAGAAAGCTACAAGTTTCGAAGGAGACGATGACTACCATCGAGGAGAGAGTTCAAGATGGCCTCCTCTTCTTCCTCTCAACCCTTGAGAAGTGCTGAGCCCGACGTCCTTTCTGACATTAGGGGACACCTTATCCAACTTGTAAAGGATGGTCAGGTGAGTTAGAAGAACACATGTGCATTGTGATATAGGGGATACAACTGGCGACTGACCTACTCTTCTTTCCTTTTCAGCCCACTCCGATTTTCCCGGGAGCCAGGCACACTCGGCGTTATGGGTGGCTACTCGACCTAATGGCGGCAATCATGCCCGACATGAGAGTCTTCATGCATCATCGACATCTGACGCGCCTAGTCGTCATGGCAAAGAGATTCGTCAGCATGAGGTGGAACTGGGAGGCGTTAGGTACATTGTAGGAGCTGTGGCATCCGGGGACCCACACTTTTGTGTTCCCTGAGTTCGAATCCTTAGTGTTGGTGGAGGAGATTGACTTTCTCTTCTAGTGGGGTAACAAGGACACTGGAGACCTGTTGGACCTCCCTCCTTGGGAGGAAGTTTTGGCCGAGATTGTTTGTGATAAGCGAGAGGTTCGGCGGATGACAGACCATTGAAGGGTCTTGATCGATCGCCTTGCCACATGGCTGCTGGGCCAGATCAAGGATAGGTCAGCTGATGTAGATAGGCTGATGCAGGGATTGATGCTGTGTCTCGGCGGGGTGTTGCTCTTCTCCACGTCAGGGGACGTGCTGACATGAGAGAACATCAGACCGCTCACTCCCTTGTGGGAAGGACGCTCCTTATCCTAGGCCATGCTTGCTCATTTTTACTATGGGTTGACGCAGATGAGGTTGGGTAGGAGTGCCATGGGTAGCCTTTACTTGCTGTATGTGTGGATAGAGGTCCACGTGTGCTTTGACTTTGACGACACAATGACGACTACCTCTCGAATCTTCGAGAAGAGCACCCTCTACCCTGCTAGGGCCATCTTTGGTCCTGAAGATCAGGTGATGTGCAAGACTATGCACTTGAAGACCAGAGATGACTGGCATGACTATTTGAACTTCCTTCTTGAGGATCGGTTCTTGTTTGTACCGATGATGCACCGAGCTTGGAGTTTTGAGTCTGCAACTCACCGGATCCGGAGCTTTGGCTCATCGGGGCTCAAGATTTAGTGTTGTACTAGGCCCATCATTGTCATCGCCAGGTGGGTTTGCCTAGGCGGGTTCCAAGGGTCACCACGAGGGGAGCTTTGTTCACGAGATGCCTCTTGGGAACCGAGGATGATAGGAGGCAACTTCGATAAATTCAGCGAGTGTGGAGACACCATGTCGCCACATTAAAAGAACAGATCGATGTAGTGGAGGATAAAGATGAGCTAAAAGATTATGTGGGTTATCTACAAGGCATCCGACCAGTTGTTAATGAATTCTTCATGAGGCACCGAACTTGATGGAATTAATAGCTTGTACCTGTTCAAAGTTATTTGGAAAAGAAATAGAACTTTTTTTTTGGTTTGTTTTGAATGCTGAATAATTGAGTGAAATAAAAGACCTCTTATATTTTGTTGTGTTTTTGGATATTTTTTTGTATACATTTTTTTTTTGAACAGGATGACGAACCCATGGGAAAAAGGGTGTAGGGAGGTGAAGGCGGCCAGGGTAGTGGCCACCTCCCACTCAGGAGGGCAGCCACTGCCTTGGCCACCTCCCTTCATGGGGGCATAAAAGGGATGGGGGTTTCAAATGGGACAACCACTCTCAAAGCCACCTCCCCTTCACACCAAGGGCGTCCATAAAGCTTCCCTCTCAAAGCCTTCTTCTTGCTCGACCTTGCAGCCATCCTATGCACGTCCTTGGGTGCTATGGGGGCGGTGATGGGCTGTGTTGGAGCGAGGGGATGCGAACTCATCCTCGAGTAAGGCCGAGTCAGTGGAGGCTTCATCTAGCCGGTCGATTTCTCCACCATCCCTTGCTGTGGAGGAGTTGACAGATTGTGGCAATGGGAACTCAGCCGCGAGCTCGGAGAGTGAACGGTCTAGCCCAGAGAGGGAGGACCATGAGGATTCTGAAGGCGAGGAGGAGGTACCACGGGGGAGGTCGATGAGGAGAGGTATGATGTCCCATGCCCAGAGGTGAGTTTAGTTAATTTTAATCATTTTTATTTGTATTTTTAAGGTGGGGAACGGAGCTGGAGATGAGTTGGGGGGAGAAGCGGGAGGCAGCTAGGGTCCTCGCCATCTCTGGGGGCAAGGCAGCCAAGGACCTGGCTGCCCAAGAGAAGTAGGCGGCCAGCAGCCTGGCCACCCAACAAGCCAGACGGCCAGTGACCTGGCCGCCTAAGCTTCAAGGCTGGGATTAAAGATTTGATGGATTTGATTAATATGGTGGTGTTTTGTGATGTTTGCAGGGTCTACGGAGGATCCTCGCTCGAGTTTCGTGGGATTTAGCGTGGGCATGGTACCAAGACGCTACCTTTTGACGGCCCTCTGAGAGCGGTGGGTGGACAACTGCCGAGTGTTTGTGATGCCGTGGGGTCATATGATCCCCACCCTCAAGGACGTGGCCTACCTGACAGGCCTGCCTGTAGCTGGAGTGCCGACACTTGGTTAGGAGTTGAGAGACTACCGACAGGAGGTAGACTAGCTACTTGGTGCGAGATTGGTTCGCACGAATGGACCGATCACCACCATCCCACTTGGTTGGATCAGCTCACTGGCGGGTTTAGCATGCGTGACCCGGGGACAGCTAGAGGATCTGGGAGCATACCTACAGCGAGTGCGGCGGATGATCAGGCTGAGGGAGAGGGCTGAGGGCCACGAGGTCTAGCTCTTCCTCCTCTACTTCTTTGGTCGATTGCTGTTTGTGACATCGTCAAACAATGTCAACTTGAAGTATCTCTTGTTGATCTGAGACCTCGAGCGGGGACCACAGTATGCATGGGGTAGACTGATGCTGGGGCACCTCTTTGCTCATATGGACCTGTTTAGGCCAGGTTCGGGGAGCCTGGGCGGCTTCACCCCCTTCTTACCAGTATGGGGTTACCCTAGAAACCAAATCTATTTGTGATTATGTGTTTATGTGATGGGGGCATCAAAGGCTATTTCATTATACGTGTGGAGTGTATTTGTGTATTATGGCTTGTATTGGCTTGTATTAGTGTGTTTGTTTAGTTTTTTTTCATTTGGGCTCCTTTGTAAGGCTTTTAATAAGCCATTGGGCCACATTCCATGTAGAATCCATCAATGGGTTTCATTTAAGGAGAGTCCATTAAGGGGTATGGTCATATTGGACCATAAGGCTTCATCATAGATCTTTAAGTCACTTAAGGCTCAATTGGACTTCTCCCTCTCATGGGCCACCTAGGTTGGAAGGTCCATAAGCTATCATGGGTTCATGGGCTTGGTGGATGGGCTTGGACCAAACTTGGCCCAAGATTGGCCCATGAAGGGGGCGCCCCCTCTTTTGGATGTATTAGGCTAGTTTGTTTATTTTCTTTTCTTCCTTTGACCACATGTGTAAAAAATGGGATTTGGCCTCCCCTAATTGCCCCTCCCTAACCCTAGATCTGAGGGTATGAAGGGTCATTTGTCTAGGGTGGCCAACTCATATAAAACATTTGTATTTTATTTTTCCATAGAATTAATGAATGAAAAATTATTGAATTGGCCAAAGAGCATCTTGCGCACCCCTCTCTCCACCTTACTGTTCTTCTTCTTCCTCCAGCTCTCCAGGGTGTGAGACCCTCTCCTATCTTCTCCTATGCCCCTCTGAGTTCTCTCTCTGTCGTCGACGCCGCCGTTCGTGCCGCCAACGAGCCACCGCGAGCTTTCTTCCGAGGTGCTATCCTGGGTGCTGTTCTGCTAGGCAAAGGCTTCCTCCGAGATTTTTAGCTCCCAACTCCAAAATCTTTTGGAGCTGAGATTTTCAGGGTAGGTTCCCCACGTGATTCCCCACCTCCAGTAAATTTCCCTCGAAATTAGAACATCATCCAATTTTCTTTTTCATTTAAGTTCCCCAGCTGTCCAGATCTACCTGTGTTATGTTATCTGTCACAACAACCTGGTAGTTCATCCATGAATCCACCTTCCCCATATCTGAACGAGCTATAATTTTTATTGGGGATTCTGTCCACCCAAGCCCTCTTCCATGAATTTTTTGGAGATTTATACATCACGTTTACATTTCTTAAAATCTCTGTCAAATCCCAAATCTATTCTGTGTGCCACTGTCCAGATCCGACCACCGAGTGTTAGAAAATCAGTTTTCCCAGCCAAAACTCCACCATAATTCACACAAAAAATATCATTGTCTTCCTCTATTTCCCCTCTACAACTTTGATGAAGAACTCAACACCCATATCCGAAGTTTGAGTCGTGGTCAACGCCAACTCTCAGGAAAATCTCTTTCTATCCTGAGTTTCTGGAGTCTATCAGACAGCGTGTTCAAAAATAAACCACGAAAAATCCAGAGCTGTCAAAATTTCTTCCACAGTCCTTGGTTGAAGGATTTCAGATCAACTTTCCAACGGTACCTATTTCGTGTCCATCTGACGTCGGGGTAGATCGCAGTAACAGATCTCGCCGGGTTGCGCGCTATAAAACAGAAGCTTCAGATCCGTGGGCAGTTAAGTCAACAAGTGAAGACCGGAGCCGACTCACCTTCCGCAAGGCGAACCAGAGTGCCGCCGTGCCAGGGAGCGCCTCTCCAGGAGCCAACATCACGGCAGTACCTCTCTGGGCCCACTCGGACCCATCGACCAGCACGTGGGCCCCACATTCGTGAGTACGCGTGCCGCCGAAGCTACACAAAATGCTGCCCGTCAACCCGAACCCGCTACTCCCAGGTCCCACCGTGTTGCCCTTTACCTCCCTGCGTGGAGTGGACAGTAATATTCATTGCTGTAATTTAATTATTTACTATTCGGGGAGTACAAGTTCGGCCGGGGTCGTCTTCCCCACGCTCGACGCGTGGAGGTATCGTGTTTGCTCCTTTACTCGGCATTTTACTTTATTTCGTATATATTTCATATACCGCTGCTAGAGAGCATGATAGGTTAATTAGCTCGCTATTTATTGTTATTCACCGCTGTGAGCGAGAGATCGAGACCCGTCCCGTGACCCGATCCGGGTACGAGAGAGAGCCGACCACCCTAGCTCACTGCCGATTTCTCAATCGCGCACGTCTGACGCTTCCCTCGCTTAGGGACAATCATGAGCTTGTTTAGAGTCCAAAGATTGCATATCAACTTGGAGTCGAGTCCGCTGCCCGTCCCGCATCAATTTAGTATCAGAGCGAGTCGAGTCTAGGGTAGTCTTGTTTAAAAACACAAAAAAAGAGTCATCTAAGTCGAGTCTAAGTTTAAGTCGGTCAGAGGTGTTGCATTTGCATACCATTATTTGGTATATAAAAAGGTGTCGCCCGAACGTTAGGTTACGCCTATCGGAGAGGTGATTCACTCGCTGTAGACACACCAAATTTGACATCATTTTGAGCATATCTTCTATCACACTGCGATGCCCCATTTGACTCTCAAATTGACTTATTTGAGTGATTTTCTTCTCTTTTCTTGAATATCCAACTTCCCCCAGCTTTCACACATGTTTTCCTATTTTTCCATATTTTTATGAGATTTTTCTCCATTTTTCCGGGCCTTAAGTCAAATGGTGGCAAGGACCCGGGTGCCATTTAAATAGCGCCCAGGAAGGGGGTGCCCTTCCATTAAATAGCACCCAGACAGAGGGCATCCATTTCCAGCTGAGTCTAATTTGGCCGTTTTCAAAATCTATGAATTAGCGACACTCCGGAAAGTTGCCATTTCTTTAAATAATGACGCCAATTCTTTTATTCATATTTTGAGCCGAATTCAAATTATTTTGGATTTCACGACTTCCTAGAAGGTCGCTATTTCATGAAATAGCGACCGTTCGGAAGGTCGTCAATTTTCTTGCCTTATTTTGAGCATTTAACTCAGTCTAAAATTCGTATTAATTCCTAATTGGTGACTGCTTCATGGGCGTCAATTCTTTTCTAATTTTAGAATATCCTAATCCGTCTTAAAATGCCTCAGAATGGGTGGCACTTCGAGCAGACGCTCTTTTAATTAGCGACCACTGGGTCTGACACCATTTTTTACAGAATTTTGATTTCGAAGAGAATCCTTTCCCTTCCTCCCTTATACTCCTTTTCCACTTGAGAAAGGGTTCCTATGGCTTCCTAATATTGTAAGGACACTTGGAGGAAGGATCCCCCTTTCCAAATCTCACCAAACCTCAATTTTCTAATTTTTATAGAATTAAATCCAAATTTTCTTTCCCTCCCTCACTTAAACTCATTTTCCACCTTGGAAAGGGTTCATATGGCTTCCTAATATTGTAAGGACACTTGGAGGAAGGATCCCCCTTTTCAAATCCCACCAAAACTTAATTTTCTAATTTTTATGGAATTAAACTCCGAATTTCACCTTCCTCCCTCACTTTAACCTCCTTTTCCACTTGGGAAAGGGTTCTTATGACTTTCTAAGGTTGGGAGGACACTTGCCCAATAAATATGTCCCTCTAAATCCCATTAAAACATGATTTTCTAATTTTCTTGGAATTAAACTCCGAATTTCACCCCTATAAATAGGACCCCTCTCTCCCTTGTGTAAAAGACATCAATATCAATCCAAGGAGAGGTGCTACTAGATTGAAGGCTTAAGGAGGAGGCTCCCATGAACCTACAAGTTTCATCCATGGAGTTCTTTTTCCTCCCTTGAAGATCTTGAAGCCAAATTGGAGAAAACCACTAAGCTTTCCCCCTCCTATCTCTTATTTTTTGCTTTAGTTAATTGCATGCATCATATCATATTCTTCTTTTATTTCTTTTTATCTCAATATTGAGATCTTCCCATGTTGTGCACTCTAGCACATCTCCCTTAGTGCAACACTTGCACATCTCCCTCTATTCTTCATCATACATCATCTTTTACCTACCCTTTTGCATAGGGGTTTAAAGGCCAAACACTAATAAGGTGTGTTTATATCCATGATTTCTATGTCCATATTTATATTTGGATTTGATGCTACACATCTTAGTTTCTAATCCATGTTTGTTTATTGGTGTTTGTTAAGTTTGTAAGGGTAATCAAAGTGAAAACTCTCTTTATCGGCCGGCCGATAGAAAGAGAAGGTAACATCTACAATCCCCCGCATCCTTTTGAGGTATTTATTTCACGATCCCTCCTTTGATTCTTCATTGTTATATCTTTGAGGCCCTCGCGTCTCTGACGATCGCATCCCCCTTAGCATCCCTCACATGCTCCCTCTTCTTCTTTTCCCCTTCTTTTATCATCCTCTTATTTTTTTGTATTTCCATATTCTTTTTAAAAGTGGATTTTAAATATATCTACAAATTGGCGATCACGGTAGGACCACTATTATTTTTCTTTGATTACCCTTCCCCTTTTGCACCTACGGTGCAACTCCCTTTGTGCTCCACGTAGCACTTTCCTTTTTTTTTATCACTTGTGCATCGCATGCACATCCCCCTCTCCTTATGTGATTGCTAACTTGTTGGTTTTAGAAAACTCCACTTTCTTATCTCTTCATCTTAAAAAAAAAAATTGGATGCCATGCTTCATGTTATGTTGATTGCCTTGATTTGTATGGCCATGTGAGTATTTTACCTTATCTTTCATTGGTTTGGCTCATATCATTGTTCACACTTTCTTTTCTTTGTCTTTTGCATTGGCACTTTCATATTGCATTTTGCTTGGGAGACCTCCTCTCTCTACACTTTTTAGGATCCATACCCCCCTCTTGGTTAAGGAAGGACCCTCCATTGAGCATTCTGTCTCTTTAGACTGAAAATTCCTAAACCAAGGCCTCCATAAGTCCCCGCACCCGTGGATTCCCTCACGGAAGCTTGGGCAGATTGTACCCTTGAAGTACCCCGGGTTTAGTTGGCCTATGCATGGTGAGAGAGTGTACCTAGTTGGCATTGAAGAAAATTAATATTGAAACTAGGTTCCTACCTTGTGTGAATCATATTAAATCACTTAATTCATCAAGGTTTAACTTTAAAAAAAAGCAAGCGTAAGCATCCCAATTTGTGTGATCTTTGTAAATTGTTTTGATTGAATATTGCTTATTTACATGATGTTTCGCTTTGATAATCAAATAAACATGTTTAATCTTAATTATCATCATGAGGATGCACAACCTAGTACATCTTATGATCCTCAATTTCAACATGTTCATTATAATCCTCACCAAAATTTTTCTAAGGGACCACGTCCTCACTCTTATGGTCTTGCCCGACCCATGGGCGATTTCCAATCTCATGGTCCCTCACATTCATTGCATGCCACTACTCCCTCGGGACCATCTCCTAATGATGAGAAGGTTTCCCAAGTCATCCGTGCATTAGATCATCTCACCCCTCAACTCCAAGCCCTTAAGAATATTGTTGAGGGCACATCTCCTTCTCATCCTCCCTCCAATCTCACACGGATGGCCCATCACCCACCTCCTTCCGTTCATACACGAGTGGCTCGTCATCCTCCCTCCTCTCTTGTTCGCACTCCCATTCAAGGAGCCCACCCTTCTTCAGCACATATTCCTTCCCAGGTAATACATCACCCATCTCCTTCTATTCCTCCTCCTCCATGGCCCCAAGGCCCACACATTCCTTGCAACCCGGTCCGTCCAGGTCCTTCCGTGGGTCAGCCCATTAACCCTCCACCACGGCGTTTACATCAAGGCACCCCTCCAAGGCAATCATGCCGATCTTCCATTGCTCAGGTCACACCCCTCCATCAAACTCTTCTTGATAAAGTCGCTTCATTGGAAGAACAACTTAAGAGGGTCGCAAGCCCACGGCCTGCTCCTCCTTCTCCTTCTCCAATCAATCCCCTTCACGCCGTTCTGAATGATATTACAAAGATGGAGAAAGATTGCAAGGGTAGGAGAGACGACTACGACATCGACAGTTCAGGTAATCAAAAGCCGGCAGATTTCAATGCTCAAGTGGACACCATCAACCCTCCACCCATTCACCCCATTCATTCATATGGCCCTCCGCCTCCGCTTACGTATACACACTCGCACTCACAAAATCATCCGCAATACCATTACATATCACCACCCACATATACGTCTTCACCACGGTTTCCACTTGAGCTTAATAATGAAGAACCGGCAACTGATGAATTCAAGATGGCACGTGACGATGAAGTTCCGAAGGCACCCCTCCCGAGTTTCCTTCATTTTCCTCTCCCTTAATTGCCACCCGATGAACTCCCTACTCAGGATGATGCCACCATCACCAATCTGACCCCCATTTCTGAGACTTATTGGTGCTATGATGATGGGTCGATACTCCAATCACCCACACCGACACATCATGAGTCTTCTCCTACACCTAACACCGCTCGTACCCCTAAAATCTGACGTTTTCAACGTGTCAAACCCTCCATTATCACACCCCCAACTCCTACACCATCAACCCCCACAGCATCGGACTCCGCCGAACCTTCCACTAGACCTCCACCCAATATACCATTAGCCTCCACTCCATCAGCTTCCAACAAACTCACCACCGAACCATCCTCATTTAATCTCCCATTACCGCCACCTCTGCCCTCCATTATACCTTTAACTTATAACCCAGATACCCCTACTCTACCACTTAACCCTTCACCCTTACCCATGGCTAATCCTGAGCAGGATCCACCCCTTTTTGCACTCGAGCCAACTCCGGCTGCTTCCGAGCAAAGGGAGAAGCTCGACATTGTTGACACCCGTTTTATGACCAATAAGTTGGGTCATCTCCTTATTTTTCCATATGATGCTCCGAGTTGTTCACTCTTCATCGAGTCTCCTTGATCAGTTTAAAGCCTGTTTCTTGGGTCTTCTCCTTGGTTGGAGTGTGGTTTATTGTGGCCTTTTATTTGATGAGCTTGTCAAGCTTTGCACCTTTTTTTTCCTCATTGTTAATAACGGTCCTCCCTGGGGCCGTTACTTCCATATAACGCATGATCCTTGGACCGTTACTTATTGAAGAGTCCTAGAGTTTGAGGCCTTTGTTCTAAAAGCTTATCCTCTTGCTTATCCATTGAATCTAACGGTCTGTCGTGCAGTCGTTATTTATTCCAACGCTTCCAGCCTTGGCCGTTACTTTCCTTCGAGAGTCCAACTTGTTTGATCTTCTTCCCGTTGATCTTATCTCTTTTGAGATAAGGTTGAATGTAACGGACGTTCCCTGGCGCATTATTTTCATGTAGCGGTCTGTCGACCAGCCGTTACATCCAACAGAGAGTCATGGCAGTTCCGGCCTTTTCTATGCTACTCCATGGTCGAGATAAGAGCTTGAATTGTTGATTTATCTTCCAAATCTGATCCTCAGAACCTTCTGTTTGTTTCTATGGACTCTTGGTGATATTATCTTCAAGGATTTGCTAAGAGTTATCCTCTTATCTTGCTGGATTATCCTCTGCTCGACCGGAGAGTTTGAGGGTCTATAAATAGCACCCTTAAATTCATGGCCCAAAGAAGGAAGATCTGGAGTTCGCGTCGAAGTGCTGCCGCATTCTGGAGTCACATCTGACCAAGGAGAATTGTCTTTCACGTTCATCTGCTTCACGGTGAAGGGAGTATTCGTTCCATTGGTTTTCAAAGTTCATCATTACATATTGTATTCTTCCTCATCTCCCTTTCATCAAAAGCATTGTCCCTCTTCTTTCTCCACGTTCTCCCTGGTTTTTCATCATCTAAACATCCTCCTATCTTTTTAAAACACCCAGAGGGGTTAAAAAATCAAAACTTCCCCGGTACTTTCCTTTCCTTTTGCATGCTATTGAGTTTATTGAAGAATTGATGCTATATTGTTTAAAGGGCTAATTTGGGTCTGTTTTCTTGTGTTTTCATGTTCTTTGGCAGGTTTACAGGTTCCCCACACGAGGCCCAAGTCTTCTGGCCGACTGGAGGAGTTGGAGTTAAAAGGATCCACAAGCTATTACTGCAGGTTATTTGACGATCTTGTGAAGGCTCGTCAGATTCATATAGCGGTTCATCGAGCGACCGTCACTGCCCAGTGACGCGTGGACTTTTGGCCGTTACATTCCATTGATCTGCAGATTTCCCTGATTTTCTCTCTCCCGTGGGCGGGTGCTTCATCCACCTATTTCCAAGGTATTTTCAAGTCTTTGGCTTGTTTCTACTTTGGTGGCGATCACGTTCTTTCTTAGTATTGGGCATTAACTTTCTCTTTCTCTCTCATATCTCTTATTCTCTTTCCTTGCTCCACCCTTGCGGTGTGTTTTTATTTGCTTTTGCTCCACGCCCCGGCGTGTGTTTTTCTTTATTCCCTTAGTTTAATTTGATGATTGAGATAGCATGCCCATGCTAGAGCTTGTTCTGGTTGCCTAGGTTTATGGTTCGCATGTCCTTGGGTTGATTGAGATCTTTGATTTTTGCCTATCCTCTTTATTGAACATAAAATAAAAAGAAGAAGAGAAGCAAAACAAATCAACAGATAATTTTTTGGCGATCACGGTGGGACAACTTGTGCCAATCGTGTCTTGATCTCTGTTTAAACCTACCATCATTCCCTTATTTGATTGTCCTCGGATCTCCCTCTTACTTCATCTTATTTCTGGTTTTCTGGGTGTTCTGACGGCCCTCTGTCCCTGCGTTACTCCACTCTGACGCAGGGGTATTGGACCATTATACGCCTGATCCTGTGTGCGGGCTTTTCACGGATTTCCCTTTTATTTCTGGTTATTTTTGGCTCTTTGGCTCATCCGACGGTCCTGGTGCTCTGCGTTATATTACTTCTGGCGGTCTGGTCCTCGACCGTTATTATCTTCTGACGTAGGGTCTATAGACTGTTATACTCCAGACAGGTACGCATCCCGAGGTGCAATACTTTTCACAGTTTCTGCTGTGATTTCCTTGCTTGGGTGATATCTGACTTCCTTCCTGATTGTTCTACATATTTACATCATTGTGTGCATAGTTGTTTGCTAGATTCTAGGCTAGATTTTGCATGCACTCCGGTGCACATAGGTTCATTCATACTTTCATACATTAGATTGCATTTTCCTACCTTGGTGTGCGGACCTCTCATCTCCATATTCCTTGGGGCCGACTAGGAAATCACACCAGGGACCTCCATAAGTCCCCGCGAGCCGTGGATTCTCACACGGACGTCGGGCCGGTTGTACCTTTTCCACCCCATGTTTAGGGTTGCATAAGTGAAGGAGTGGTCACACTTAGAGTCAAACCAAGCTTTACATCCATCTCCCGTCAGGAACCTATTGTTGAGAGCTCATATTAATCCATCCACTAAAGTTCCGAAGGAGAAATCATAAGAATCTTGAAGCATCATATTAAACAACTTGGTTGACTTTGAGTGTTTTCATCTCTTGCTACTTACATCTTTGTGATATATCATCTAAGTTTGGTTGCTCATTGTGTGTTTGTGTTGTGTTGTTTGCATCTTGTTAAGGTTGTTTGTTGCATGTGGAGCTGTTTTCGTCAGTTGGAAGCACCTCCTAGGGTCAACTCATTTTCCAAGTGCTACTCAAATCCGCTCTTCGAATCCACCATGGCTTCTTTCAATCCTCCCCGTTCCCAAGAGGATTCTCTTCCTCAAGGGCTTCTTGAAAACCCTGCTAGGGTTACCTCGTTCTCTTCTAGAGAGGGGACGGCCCCTCTTCCGTCCTCTACCTCCATGGAAGGTGGTCAGGCTACCCCTTCCTTTTCTACTCCTTCTGCGGGCTCCATTCTCCAGATGATGGCCCAATTGGATCCGGCCCAACTCCAAACTATCTATCAGGCCATGCAGGGATCCAATATCTCCCCTCCCACGATTATGCAGGGTCAATCCAATCCTCTCATCCAGCCCACTCCAATTAATCTCACTCCGGTCCAACCCCGGACCATCACATTCACCGGCATGGAGACGGGCCAATCTTCCGCTTCGGCCCAGCAATCTTTTGACAAAGGGAAGTCTCCTATCCCTTCTTTCACTCAGATGGATCATCACTTGTCTAGCCCACTTGTTCCACAAGTCCTGCTGGGTCCCTCCAATTTTCTGCACCCTCAGTCAGGGGTGGTCCAAGCCCACTCCAATCTGGGTCAATCTCGGGCCCAATATCCTTCTTATGGACCCCCTACGTCGGCCGTTTATCCTTCGGCTCATTCTTATGGGCTCCCACCTCCTACTGCAATTCACCCCTCTGCTCCTCAACTTCAAGCATCATCTCTTGCTACCCCTGCTCCATCCAGAGAGCAGGAATTACTTGATAAATGGGCCACCATGCAACAACAACTCGACTTCCTCCAGAAGCGGGTTGGCCCACAATCCTTGGCAGATGTTCCAGTTCCCAGTTTCCAGAACATCTGGTTCCCTCCCCAGTCTGAGCTCCCCAATTATAGAAAATATGACGGGAACGGCAATCCCTTTATTCACGTGAGGGATTTCTTATATGAATCGGCCCAATTCCAATATGATGATCACCTTATGGCATATTTATTCCGCCGATCATTGGACGGTGTTGCACTAGAATGGTTTTATTCTCTGCCATTGGAAAAAGCTGAGAGCTTTAAGGTAGTAAAAGACAAGTTTATTCAGCGGTTTCAAGACCGGGTCGGCCCGGAATATTCTTTTATAGATCTGGTGGCCGAAAAGATGAAAACAGATGAGGAGTTTGCCACTTATGCAGATAGGTGGAGGCAGATGGCCGCTAGAGTGCCCAGCCATATTCCGGAGGAAGAGAAGGTCAAGCTACTTATTTCAAATGCTACTCCAACCTTCCGAAACATCCTGGCAATGAACGACATAGCCAACATGCACCAACTATATAGCCGGGCGCGCTTTATTCAGACTCAGTTCAAGGACTCCCCTATCCATTCTCTGTTCGAAAACCAAAAGCCCAAGTACCATAAGAAGCCACAAGGGCCGGTTACAGAAGGGGTCCAAACAAATGAGCAGGTTCAAGCCGTTGCTTTTCCATTCCAAAACGCACCTTTCCGCTTCCCTCAAAACCCCCGCACTCCACAAAATCCCGCTCCACAGAACTTCCAAATCACTCAGCAAAACCCTCCGCCCACCTTCACCATTCCACAAAACACCTTTGCCGCACCACAGCAACCACCACAACCCCCACAATACCACAACGTCCCTCCACCCAACGGCTATAACAACAACCCAAACAACAAGCGCCCGGCTCCCAAGAGGGCACAATATCCTCCACTGCCAGAAACCCTCACGGATATTTTCTCGGCTCTTATGTCGGTTAATGCTATACAGCTTCCTTTGGAACGGCCCAACTGGAATCCGGCCGTTGATCAGACAAACTATTGTATGTTCCACAGGCAACCGAGATATACCATTGAAGGATGTTTTCAATTCCGGGACCTAGTATATGATCTTCATGAAGGACAGAGGATAGATTGGGCCGAAATGCACAGGGCCATTGTTGAGATTAAAGAAAAGAGAAGGCAGCCGCAGAGGCAGCAAGTGCAGCAGCATCAAGCACCGCAGCCGCAGCAGCCGCCACAACAGCAGCAACCACAGCAGGTTCAGGATCTGGGGATCCATCAAAATCCGATGCCAAACCATCCACCCGCTCCACAACCTCAGCCACCGGTGCCGGCACAAGTCAATGTAGTCCAACCCCCGGCTCCTAATGCCGAGTGGTCTTTTGATAATGATGGCACTGCACCACAAGTAATGGCCCTCCACCATAACCACCGCAACCCCCTCACTCCTTCATTTATCCCCCCTACACACCCAACACCCTCTCCGCTTGTCCTTCCATTCACACCCGCACCAGCAAATCCACCACCACCCACAGCGCCATCATACCCACCATTAGTTACCCCCGCTACGGTCATAACCATCCCCTCATCCAATCCTCCACCCGTCACCCTACCTACACTCGTCCTCCCACCATCCGCACCATCCCCCATCATCACCCCACCTTCCGCTCATCCTACGCCACTCATCCAGCCACCATCTCTTGTTAACCCCAACATTACCTACCACCAAATCACCTCTCCTATGCAGTCTATTCCACTCATCCACCCTACCGGGCCAATAATATCATCTCCCGACGCCGCGGCAAATTGCGCCTTAAGAAGCGGGAAGTTGTTCCATCGGAACTACCCTACTACCTCCAATCCCCAGTCTTCCCAGCTAACAGCCGAGCAAGAAGAAGCCGAACCTCTACCAGGAACTCAGTATGACTTGCTACATCATCTGGACCGAGTGCCCGCCAAGATATCAGTTCTGGAACTTATCAAAAGGTCCACCCTGCACCAGGACGCTCTCAGGGATTTCCTACAAAAGGTGATGGTCAGCGAGGACATGGCAGTTGACAGCTTACCAACAGCACTAGCAACTATTTCTAAAGGGCCGGCAATTACATTCTCAGAAACTGAGCTAGCACCTCCAGAAGCTCGGCAAATGTCGCTCTGCATTACAATCATTCTAAACAAAGTCAGCGTCGAGGCAGCACTGGTCGACACAGGGGCTTCAATTAATGTATGCCCGCTCAGTACTCTCCGAGCTTGCAATATATCTGAAGAATTGCTACGACCTACCCCCACCACTATAGCAGCATATGACAACTCGAGGAGAGCATGTCACGGGGTTGTCACTATTCAAGCGGAGCTCGGGCCCCTTACTATGCCCTTGGAGTTCTATGTGCTGGACATTGACCCCATGTGTAAGGCGATCTTGGGTCGTCCATGGATTGATACGCTCGGTGCCGTACCCTCCACCGCACATTAGTGCATCAAATTCCCTTTCCAAGGGAGGGTCGTCAAAGTCAAGAGCTTGTCCACGGTTCAATCGGTTAAGGCCATTTCAGAACATATTCTTCCTACACTTTGGCCAAGCAGCCGACCCGTCATAATAGTGCTGGATTTGAACTTCCCTTGGGCTTATACACCTCCTAGGCCCATCACTACTCCAGTTAACATCAAGATGAAGCCCCAGATCTGAGACTCAAAAGGCTGGAACATTATACTGAAACTGGGCTACCAACCGGGGAAAGGCCTCGGTGCACAATTACAAGGAATGACCAAGCCCATACCCAAGGGAAGAAAGATGGGCAGGAGAGGTCTTGGCTATCGAGAAACCGCATTATCTATGATGGGTGATTCTGGGCCACTCACCTAGGACTACCGTCAACACTTTTTCCGAGGGCCTCTCCAGCACGGCACATTAGCTCTGCAGCCAGCTCCGGCAGGGAGAAATACAGTATGTCCGATTGCCAGTCCACCGCCAGAACTGAAGAGGCCAGAAGATGATATGCTTGATTGTGGTCAGGCCCTTCAGGGGTTGTTTCATGAAGAAGACTACCAGAAGAAGCAAGAGGTTCGGCTCGTGCAATGGAGGCCGAAGAAGCAGCCAGTCGATGATCCAAGGGAGGAGGGGAGCTCGCCGATTGTCTTTTCTTGGTCTCCCTCCCGCTTTCATTCTCTCCTCCAGCAATGGGATTTCTTACCCCGTCTTCCTCCTATCATGGTAAATCCATCCTTCGTTGATCCTCCCGAAATTCTATTTATTCCTTGTCCTTGCGGGCATTGCCCGCCCATTGATCTATCCACTCTATTCACTCCTCCTCCTCCCAACGCCCAACTCCACGAGATGTGGTTCTCATCTTCCGATATCTTTTTTGACTGTATCTTCCCCGAGCTATTCCCTATGCAGCTCCCGCCTCCTCCATCTTGCTGTGTAGTCTCTGCTGATCTCCAAAAAAAAACATCAAATTCGAAATGGAGATTTCAGTGGAAGATTATGCTACCCTGTCTCCATCCTCATCCCAAGGGCACGAGTCCCCTGCTCCTTCCCTTCCACTAGGTCTCCTTTCTCCTAGGTTAGGATTAGGGTCTATCGAGTCTAGGGAAGTAGAATTAGTTAGGTCTAAAGAAGTTGTGTCTTGTTCTAGGTCATCCAACCCTTCCTCCTCTGAGCCGCGCCCGCTTGCGCGTCCTCCCAAATCTGTTCCTGATAGGCTCTTGCAAGACCTAGCTCAGCGTTGTCATGCCCTTTTGAAATGTCCAGAATTTGTTGCTACGGCAATCGTAATTGAAGATGAAGAGGAAATAGAAGGGGTGTGGAGCGATGACGGACTCGGCGTCTATGAAATCCTGGATGAGAAAGATCCGGTTAATGAGGACAACGACGTAGATGACACTGCTGATCTGTACGCACAAGGACTTAAGAAATTCGATGAGCCATCATCAACAGTGGATGAACCTACGAAAGAAATCAATCTGGGAACTGAAGAAGACCCCAGGCCCATCATTATTGCTGCTAACCTCCCTCCACAAGTAGAAGAAGATCTGATCAAGGTTCTAAGGGAGTATAGCGATTCCTTCACCTGGTCTTATGAGGACATGCCAGGTCTTGACCCATCTTTAGTGGAACATCGACTCGTGCTTAAACTAGGGGCAACACCTGTGAAACAACGGTCAAGGAGATTTCACCCCCACATGGCCTTAAGGATTAAAGAAGAAGTTGACAAGTTACATAGGGCCAGATTCATTAGAGTTGTTCTATATCCTCAGTGGGTGGCAAACATAGTCCCTGTCTTCAAGAAGGATGGAAAGGTGCGTATTTGCATCGATTTCAGGGATCTCAATAAAGCATGTCCCAAGGATGATTTCCCGCTGCCTCACATTGATGTCTTGGTCGATAGTACCGCCGGGTACGAATCGTTGTCATTCATGGACGGTTACTCAGGATACAATCAAATCCGTCTCGCTCCAGAAGATGAAGAGAAAACCTCCTTCACCACGCCCTGGGGCACATATTGTTATGTGGTTATGCCATTCGGTCTGAAGAATGCAGGTGCCACCTATTAAAGGGCGATGATGGCCATCTTCCACGACATGATGTATATCTATATGGAAGCTTACGTGGATGACATTTTGGTGAAGTCAAGAACCAAAGAAGAACACCCCTCTATCCTGGCTAAGGTGCTGCAAAGGGCCGGGGAGTACAAGCTTAAAATGAATCCAAAGAAGTGTGTATTTGGAGTTTCCTCAGGGAAACTGTTAGGTTTCATAGTGAGCAAACGGGGGATCCAGATTGATTCTAACAAAGCACAGGCCGTCATGGACATGCCTCCACCTAAGAACATTACGGAACTTCGAGGATTGATCGGTCGATTGCAATTCATTAGAAGATTCATATCCCAACATTCTCAAAGGTGCCATCCATTTTATGAATTGCTTAAGGCATGAGTTAAGTTTGAATGGAATGAAGATTGTCAAAAGATCTACGAGGACTTAAAGGAATATCTATCCAATCCCCCGGTTTTGCAACCTCCTGTCCCTGGGAAACCCCTAATCCTATACATCTCGGTTATCGAAGACTCCCTAGGGGCGGTATTAGCACAAGTAGACGATGAAGGGAAAGAGCGGGCTGCTTATTACCTCTCTCGGTTGTTCAACCCAGCTGAACTGCTATGAAGAAGACTTGTGCCGCCTTAGTGTGGGTAGCTCAGAAGCTTAAACACTATTTCCTTGCCCACCCAGTTAGGTTGATCTCTAGAATGGACCCGATTCGCTATCTCTTAGAAAAGCCCGTCCTTTCTAGTAGGTTAGCTCGCTGGCAGAGCTTCCTCTCTCAATTTGAGATCACATTCGTCATTCAGAAGGCGGTCAAAGGATACGCCATCGCTGAGCATCTTGCCCATCTTCCTATTCCTCACTCTGATTCTATTCAGGGCGATTTCCCGGATGAGCATCTCTCAGTTCTCTCTCACCATCCCTTCTGGTCTCTGCACTTCGATGGTGCACTCAATTCTCAAGGCCGAGGGATCGGCGCTGTTCTGCTTACTCCCAAAGGAGTAATTATTCCCTTTGCTTATCAACTTCGATTTCCTGCTACCAACAACATCGCTGAGTACGAAGCTCTCCTGGCTGGACTGAAGCATGCCTATCTCCTAGGTGCGTGTTATTTAAACATCATCGGAGACTCTCAGCTCATCTTACGGCAAGTTCTGTCCACTTACCGTACTCGTGACCCCAAACTCAAGCCATATCAAGATTTGGCCACGCTTCTTGCTAGGCAATTCCGCAAGCTAATCTACATCCATACTCCCCGTTCTCAGAATATTCTAGCCGATGCTCTAGCATCTCTTGCTTCTTCTCTATCTTTCCCTCTCAGTCGGAACACTGAGACTATCGTCGTTCAGAGATTGGACGCACCCTCTCTTCAGGACCCATGGTTCATCAACCTTAGGAAAGCTGTAGAGGCGAGGGCTGAGAAGGAAGATCTAAAGGAAGTATCTTTAATGGAGCTAGAAGAGATTCTGGATGAAGAAGAATTGCCTTGGTATCACGAAATCGAGTTATTTTGCAAAGAAGGGTCATTCCCAGAAGGGGTAAATGCCGAGCAACGCAAGTCAATAAGAAGAGCTGCCGCAAGGTACACCATTGTTGCAGGAGAACTGTACAGGCGCGCTACCAATGGAATGCTCATGAGATGCTTAGATGATGTTGAAGCTTGGAAAGTGGCTGAAGCAGCCCATTCTAGTGAGTGTGGAGGTCATGTCAATGGCCGGGCTCTAGCGAAGAAAATCCTTAGGCAGGGCTACTACTGGCCCACTCTAGAGGAAGATTGCTCCCTCTATGTCCGGAGGTGTCTTAAGTGCCAACTCCATGCTGATAAAATCCATGCTCCAGCTTCATCTCTTCACCCTCTCTCTGCTCCTTGGCCATTCTCTATGTGGGCTTTCGACGTTGTCGGCCCGCTCGGTGATCCTAATTCTCAGATTAAGCAGAAATCCTTTATCCTTACCGCCACTGAGTACTTCCCCAAATGGGCCGAAGCCGAGGCGTACGCAGAGATCAAAGCTTCAACGGTGTGCCGCTTTATCATGAAAAATATCATCTCGCGGTACGGAGTGCCAAGCAGCATCATCACCGACAACGGACCCCAGTTCGTCTCCCAAGAGCTCAAGGACCTATGTAAGAAGTTCAATATTGCATTGCATCATTCATCTCCATATTATCCTCAAGGCAACGGTCAAGCCGAGGCCACTAATAAAACCCTTCTTAAAATCATCAAGAAAACATGCGAATCTCATAAGTTTTCCGATTGGCCAGAACGATTAGTGGAAGCTCTATGGGCTTACCGCACCTCCGTCCGTACTCCTACGGGACAGACTCCCTATGCTCTTACCTATGGGATGGAGGCTGTGCTCCCATATGAGATCCTGATCCCTTCCCTTAGAGTGCAGCTCGATAAGGAACTTAATCTCGATGAACGTCGAGAGGCGTTGCTGGTCCAGTTGGAACTCTTAGATGAGAAGAGGATGAACGCTGCCGATCACGTTTCTGTTTATCAAAAGAGGGTTTCGCGTTATTTTCAAAAGAAGGTAATCAAACGCAAATTTCAAAAAGGTGATATGGTTTTGAAACGTAAATTCATTCGGTCTGTAGGTCCTAGGTCTAAATTAAAACCTAACTGGGAAGGGCCGTTCGTTGTAAAAGAAGCTTATTCAGGGAATGCTTACCGTTTAGTGAACGCGGAAGGTGAGGAGCTCTCTCACCCATGGAATGGGTTGTACCTTAAGCGTTTCTTTCCTTAAAGTCTAATCAGTGCCACCCCGGGCAACAAGATGTTCCTCCTATTTCTCTAAAAAAGGGTCCTGAGTAAAGGCAATCACACACTACACGACATCCCTGGTCAGGTTTTTCCGCTTTAAAAGACACCATTTCTCCTTGGCCATGCTTTGGGGGAAAGTCTACATCCCTGTCCGTTTCTTCCTTCGGCTGAATCCAGGGGCAAGAAGTAAATAAGGAGGCGGCGACTAATCTAGGCACCTTGACGAGAGGAGGTCTCAAATAGGGGCAGTCCGTTATGACCTAACGCCATGAGAAACAAGAAAAGAAAGCAAAGGAGTAGTCTTTATGACAAAATCAAAAGCATCATCTCAAAAGGTCTATCAAGTATAAATTCCAAAAGCTCCAGAAAGACAAGAAAAAGCTAGGCTTGGCAAGAGTGGCAGTACAGTTCCCCGCAGGACGACTGAGCCCGGTCGCATGCACGCCTAGAGTGGACAAAGGTTCGATGACGGACGCAAAGCCCCGGCGCAACAGACCAAATTTCTAATGGGTTGTCTGGAGAGGAACTCAAGTCCTAAAAACTTCTAAGTCTGGCCTAAGCTTACCCCCGTGTTCTATTTTCCTTTTTTTAGGATTGAAACTAGTACCCTGGGTATGGCCCTGGAAGAAACACCGTCATGAAAAATCTGGGCCTTGGTCAGGGGTGTCACCTCATTGCACGCCAACCTCGGGATTCTCAATACAATACGGAGGGCCCGTGTTGCTAGGGAAAGCACTGGTTTCCAAAATCCAAAAACAACATATATTCCAAAATCCAAAAACAACATATATTTCAAAATCTAAAAACAACATATATTCCAAAATCCAAAAACAACATATATTTCAAAATCCAAAAACAACATATATTTCAAAATCCAAAAACAGCATATATTTCAAAAACCAAAAACAACATATATTTCAAAAACCCAAAAACAACATATATCTCAAAAATCCAAAAACATCAAATATTTCCAAAACTCACAAAAATTCAGATATTCTTTCCAATATCCAAAAAAACCATCATATGCATCGCATGCATCGCATTATTTCTATTATGTTTTTTTCTGCCTATTTAATAAGGCTCCACCCCTTGACCAAATATCAAGAAACGGTCATTATCTAACTCGCTTCGAGACAAGGGGTTGAGTCTAAGAACAGATCTAACTTGCTCCATGTTTTAGTATGTGCAGAACGCAGGACCAAGAACAAAGCTGAAATCTCACAACCATGCAGGTTCAAGGCTGTGACGCGCCAGGTACAGGCCGTCACATTCGTTTAAAGGTCCATGCTAACCCGTTACATCTCTTCAGGCCTTCACTTTGACTCTCTCAGCAGCTGTCTCTCTAACGACCTGGGGCACGACCGTTACTACTCCTAACGGTCCATCGTTGGACCGTTACTTCCTCTAGAGGATTTAGTTCTCAGAGCATACACTATAACGGCCTATCTCCCCACCGTTATCTCCTTGAAACGGCCCTTCTCAGATCCGTTGCCTTCTCCAGAAGCCCGGTTCCGCTGGTCGTTCTAACCAAATCAAGCCACAAGTTCATGTCCATTCAATTAAGGCAATCTCATCTTATTCACATGAATTTAATGCAACATGAGATTGATAAAAATTCCAACTCTGATTGTCAAAATCACATCATTCATAAAAAGAAAATCAAACTACATTCAGCCTCTTATCCGCAAAAGGGCGGATCTTCCTCAACTCTTTCAGGTAGCCACGGCGTGCTTCGTCATTCTCTTCAACTTCTTCTTGCCACGGACGCACCTTGCTGATCTCCCACATGGTCAGCGCGTTCCGTACTACTCTTTCATCTTCCTCGGTCCCCATCTTCCTAGGTAGAAGGGGAGGGTAGTGTGATCGTGCAGAAACTTTGGTTCGAGGAAGCCCGATCTGAAGATGGCACCGGTGTGGGTTGTAGATCGCCATGGTAGTATTTTCCACTAGCTGGAGGTCCAGGCCTTGACGCCGTGGTATTCTAAGAAGAGTGCTCCGAAGGATCCTTGGTCGCATGATGAATTTGTCCTTTGGCAAGGTGTTGAAGAAGAGGCGCCATTCATCCCATGTTTTCTTGTCCGCCGTCTTGCATTCAACCTGAGAAGAGAATCCAGATGCCCCTCCAATGAAGAAGAGAGGGTGGCTCCCGAAGATCCGGCTAGCAGAAGTAATGTCCTCCTTTGATTGGAATTTGATTCTCACTCCCATCCAACACTCAAGGAGTATCATGGAGCCGAACAAAGGTCCTCCTAAGCAAGCCGAGCTGAGTACTTCATAGAGGTATGAGAGGATTGCTTGAGAGATGGACATTCCCCGCCACAACCCACTAATAATGCTGAGATTTTGGGTATCTAAGAGGTGATCGGTAGTAGTGAAAAGGAAAACTCCACATAAGTAAACCGCCACCGCCTTGGCTATGGCTTCATGTCTCTCCCACTTATTTTTACAATGAGACATTATCCATTGGGCTAAAGGTATCAAGTGTATGTGGTGTGGGCTGATCATGGTCCTCACGTCCTTTGGATTATGGATGAAATCACTCAAAATTAAGGACGGGTCGATAGGCTCAATCGTGTAGCAAACTCGGTCTTCATCCCCCACCTTAGTCTTAGGAAGGGCTAGGTAGGTTTCTACCTCCTCTAATAGGACTGTTGCTTCGAAGGAAGGGAAGATGAAGGTGTGTGTTTGTGGATGCCACAACTCTATGAGGGCTGAAATACTAGGCCAATCTAATGTCAATTTCTGGAAATTTTTGCCTAAGACCAAGAGAGGTTGGAGGTGCCATGCTTTGAGAATCGATGTAACCTCTAAAGGGAGTTCCTTTACCATGGGAGCCGCCCACTTCAGATTAGAATAGCATCTTGGACCGGGGAGGGGCTAAGAAAAGAAGAAACTCATGAGAAAGAAGATGAAGTGCAAGAATTTCTGAACTTGGTTAGGTCATGGAAGCTTACCACTCTTTGAGCATTGGAGCTTAGGTGCTTGGGAATTGAGGTCAGCCTTTGTAGCTCTCCGTACTCCTTTCTTGCAGCTTTGGGTCCGGTGAAGACTTTCTCCTCCATAGCTATCACCTCGAAGCTTCTCTTCATCTTATTTCCTGCCCTTAAGAGAGGTTTTTCAGCCCTTCTAGCAGAGAATTCAGAAAGATACGATTTTGGCTAAGTTTTCAAGTTTTAAAGGTTTGGTTTCGGCTTTAAAGAGATAAGATTCGGATTGGAAGGCTTTATCTTAAGTCTGGGAGGAGTCTAGAACGGATTTGAGGCTTCCTATCTCGGGTTTTGCCCCTTGCGGCTCAATCCGTCTCGGAGCACAATTCGTTATCTAACGGTCTGTCGCTAGATCGTCACTTTCCTCTGACGCGCCAGATCTGGGCCGTCACATTTTCTGTGGGTTTAATTTGATCAAACCTGTTCTGTCAAGCTTAACGGTCTAGCATTAGACCATTATATCCTTGTGACGCGTTCTCTCTGAGCCGTTACATTCTCTGCTGATCAGTTTTGGCCTCTGCTTGGTCAATCATTCTCAACGGTCTTGCTCATGGTCGTTATCTGCCTCCGACGCACTGCGCCTGAACCGTCATATTTCCTGCATATTTGGTTAAGTCTATACATCCCCTTCATCATCCCAGTCTGCATTCATTTATCATGTTGAAGTCTGTACATTCGTTTAAGTCCATGCACTTTTTGAAGTCCATACACCGTTGATGAAGTCTGTACGTTCGTTGAAGTCTGTACATCAGCTTCAAGTCCATACATCAGCTTCAAGTCTGCACATCAGCTTCAAGTTCATACATCTTCACCGAAGTCTATACATCCCATTTGTTGAAGTCTATACATTCTTCACCATCATTTTCGAAGTCTATACATCCCCCATTCTTTGAAGTCTATACATGCCATTTGTTGAAGTCTATACATCCCACATTCTTTGAAGTCTATACGTCCCACATTCGTTGAAGTCTATACATCCCATTCACTTTGAAGTCTATACATTCACTGGAGTCCATACATTTGTTGAAGTCTATACATTCCCATACCTTCCCCAAGCCTGTACAGCCTTCGTCCAAAGTCTACACGTCGTTCAAGTCTGTACATTCTTCATCCAAGTGTGCACATTCCCCAAGTCCGTACATTCTTCATCCAAGTGTGTACGTTCCCCAAAGTCTACACGTTCCATGTCTCCCCAAGTCTGTACAGTCTTCATTCAAAGTCCATACATTCTCCAAGTCTGTACAGTCTTCATTCAAAGTCCATACATTCTCCAAGTCTGTACAGTCTTCATCCCAAGTCCATACGTCCGCACCGCTTCAAGTCTGAACATTCTTGATTTAAGTCTATACATTGCCCAACGTGAGCACAAGCCCCAAGTCTGTACATCCCTTGTCCAAGTCCATACATCCTTGCTGCTGTGTTCATGAAGTCTATACATCATCTGGGCGTCTGCACTCGAAGTCTACACATCGCCTTGGCAAGGTCTATACACACTGAGTACAGTCAGTACGTTCGTAGTTCAACATTGCTCTGCCATCTCTAACGGTCTAGCATTTGGCCGTTACTTGTATATAACGCACCATCTCTGATCCGTTACTCTTCCTGCTGCTCAGTTCTGTAAATTGGGCTCTGTCCTCTTTAACGGCCTTCACTTGACGCGTTACTTGGTCCTGACGGTCTGGGCATAGACTGTTACATTATCTGCTGCTGTGACTTGAGCTATTTCGATCTGCCTCTATTTAGACCTGGTGGTCTGACATGTTTTTCATTTTCCTGCCCATCCACACAGTCTCATCCCCATCGTTCACATTTCATCTTCATGCAAACATCCATTCTTTAACATACACTCATTCTCATCCGCTCTTTCACACATCCACAAACATTTCCTGCATTCCAATCATACTCTCACAATACATTTTCTTGCATTTATTCCCATTCATTTTCACATGATCACCTGTTTTCATACACATCCATTCATTCACATAAAAGTTATAACAAATCACAAAAAAAAGATTTGCATTTCCATTTTTTTCATCTCCCATATAAGTCATGTACAAGTAATAAGAATAAGAAAACCAAAAAAAATGCATCACTCGGCCGGCTTATCCGCCGGGCCGCCATCATCATCTCCTCCCTCAGGTCTCCTCGCAGGTGGTGCTATGGAGGTGCTCTCCTCCTGCTGTCCTCTCTCTGCCCTCTCGTTCCTCCGCCGGCCAGAGGAGCTGGCAAGGAAATCCCCTATCGAGCCGCTCGGGGCAGCACTCCTCCGTACTCCACTCTGGGAGGCACTCCGCTCTGGTCCTCGGCCCATCATTCTCACCATCCGCTCCATCATCCGCAGCTCGATCTTCAGCTCGAAGATCTAACGCCGCGTGTCTCGTGCCTCGGTCCGATAACGATCCAAGTCTGCCGTTCTGGCTCGGAGTCTCTCTACCTCAGCTTGTGACCGAGCTAGCTCTGTCTGGAGTTGCTCTGCCTCCGATAGTCCTCGCTCCATCTCTACCTGGAGACGCTCTGCATCCGTTCAAGCCAGCCTTGCCTCGGCCACTGCTGCGGCTAGCTCTCTCGCCTGTAGTTTGCGTTGCATATAGTTAGTCACATGAGCATTTCATTTTTCATAAGCATAGGCATGTAAGCATAAGTATTTAATTTGCATAAAGCATTTAGCATCTTACTCGCTCCGCGAGGGTGGCCTCCGCCTCCTCGGCAAACTCGGCGTCTCGCTCAGCCCTGCCTTCCGCAGGCTGTGAGGATGACGATGGGGCATCCGGTCCCGCTCTTTGGGCTCCCTCGGCCCGCTGCAATTAGAAGTCATGGTCAGTCAATCGCATTTGCATCATTAGCATCATAAAGCATAATTATTTTAAGTCCAAGGTTCTGGGAATCTTACCAGGAGCTCCAAGGCAGTCCGGTACTCGTCCCGCTGCTAGACGGTGGCGTGGAGTAGCCCCTCGAGCTCGGCTATCCTTCCCTCAGGGTCTAGCCGCATTTTAGAAGCATGTGAGACAGTGCATATAGGATAAATTTTTTTATAGAAGGCATTCAAAGTTTTGATTTTAGAATTGCATACCGGTCGTCGGGTACCTCGGTACACCCGGTCCCCGTACAATCGAGCGAAGGCCTTCAAATACGCCTCATCGCTCTCATCCCGCTCTTTCACTGCTCTGCCCCGCTTATTCCAGTCATGGACGTACTTTACTTTTTGGGCGCACCAGTCTATGTCGCCGCTGATTCCTTTCACTGATTTCTCTGGGTGGTCGTCACTGTGGCGTGGGAAAGTCACCTCAGGCTGATGTAGTCCCCGAGTCCTCAGAATCAGCCGATAATGAAGAGGCTCGATGACATGGATGCAATGCAACCATATGTCTCATCCCCGGTACGAAAGGGCTGCCTCCACCCATGGCTATCCCTCGTAACTCTCGCCTCTGTACGGGGTCCACCTCACCTAGAAGCATGATAGTCCATTCATCAGCATGTTAGTCCGGTTATCATCATTTAAGAAGCATATAAAAGCATTTAAATCATTTAGAAAGAATTTTTGAGTTCGGGCTTACCGCCGTGTGCGGGAAGGAATCCAAATCATCCTGGATCGCTCGGGTCAATCTAATGATCGACCCTGGGTCCCTCGCGACCACCCATCGCTTGGCGATCGGGATGCGATCGGCGTGGAGTAGCGTGCCTCTCCCGATGCCCGGGAGGTACATGTAGCTCCAGAACTGCATTTAGAAGTCAAGTCAACAATTTGCATAAACATTTGAATAATCATAATAGAAGCATTTAAATTGCATTTACCTGTAGAAAAGGTGAGAAGCCGCCCAACATCGTTTGTCAGTCTGTCGTGCTGAGGGACTCGAACAGGAAGGCTAGCACTGTCGCTCCCCAGGCGTACTTTCCAACTCTGCCCAAATCCTCGATCATCGGCAGCAGCCTGTAGCTGATCACATCTGCTCGAGTCGCGAACAAGAGCTTCCCGAACAGTAGCATCAAGAACCATCTCAGGGTACGATCTCCCTCCGGTCCCGCCTCTGCCGCCACTCGCGGCGCACCTGGTCTATCACTCTACCCAGATGCTCCTCTGGTAGCTCACCCACAGCTATCGCTGCTCCTCTCAGTCCTAAGCTCTCCTGTAGAACTGATCTCGAGAGCTGGGATGACGTTTGCCCCAGTCTGATCAAATCCAGCCCCAGCAGCTCCTGGGCCATCTCCCGGTAGTTCCTGTAAGTCCATCCTGTCACTGCGGCTCCGTGGACTCGCAGCCCGGCAATCCTCGCCATGTCTTCTAGCGTGGGGATCATGTGACCCCACGGGAAGATAAACGCCCTGCTAATCGGATCCCATCTCTCGTGCAAGGCGTATAGCAGAGGCGTGTCCATCCTGATCACCTCGATGCTCAGCACCTCGGCGAATCCCATCCCGGCCAGTCTCTCTCTCTGGTAATCGGGCAGTGCCTGGTACACCGCTCGGATCTGAAGCCAAGATATCCTCGTCCGTCTCTTTCCCTACATTCATTTAGAGCATAAGTCAGTCAAATGCATCATAAAATTATTGCATAGCATTTATAAAATAAAAATAAAACAAAAATTGAATAACTGAAAACCTAAAAAATAGTTCTAGCCTCTAGCGTATGTAACGGCCCTGGTAAGGGGCGTCACATGTCTCTAACGCATCTAGGGTGACGCGTTAGATATGTGACGGTCACTGGAAGGGCCGTCACATTCCCTGCTAGGGGGCGTTTTTCCTTTGCATTCTGTGGCTCTCCCACTTTGGCCAAAAGGCCTACACATAATCCTAATGGGTTCATGGACCCATTTTCTACCCCCATTCCCACATGCATTCATACTAAAACACAAAAATTAAAAATTTTGAAAATTTAGGGCGGAGGCCTACCTCATGATCTTGGCCCCTCTTCCTCTTCTTCTCCGGTCTCCGGTTCCTTGGGTTCTCCCTCATCCAGGGGAACCTCCCCTTGGTCTTCTTCCACCCTTGGAGCTCTCCTTCTCGCCGTTTCTTCTTCCACGGGCGGCGAGACGATTTCCCATGCTATCCGGCGGTGGAGGCGGCGTATGGCCTTCTTCTTCCCTCTCTCCCTCTTCTTCGGTAGCTGTGGGGCCTCGTCACTGGCCATTTCTTTGGCTGGAGGACGGTGGTTGCCGGTGGCTCTCGTTGGGGTTTTTTGAGAGCGTTTGGTGTTTTGGTTGCTTGAGTGTTGAATGAATGAGGCCGTGGGCCGTTCGGTTTAATTTTTTTTTTTTTGAACGCTCAGGAAATGTGACGATCTGTTGTCTGACCGTTACACTCTCTGACGCATACTATTCGGACCGTTACATAGATTTTAATTGTTTCATTAAAGAATGTGAACCGCTTAGTTTATAACGGCCCAGGGATGGTCCGTTACTTTATGTGACGCCCTCTAAGTAGACCGTTAAAGACTTGCAAGTTTCTTGATGAATGAAATAATCTATTTGATGTTTAAATGATTGCATTTTCTGCCATAATGTTCATTATTGATGATTATCACACGTACGAATGGTTATGCCTTATTTCATGCTCATGTTATTATTGGCTAACCTCTTTCTCCTGAATGAAGTTATGAATAACAACACGCTTTGCCGTTCGTCAGGCAGGTAAGTCAGGTATTGTATCTCTTTCCCTTAATCCATTAATGCATTACTATATATCTATGATATATTATCTCGAGAACCGGCTGGTCATTCGTGTGTTCTAGGATCTGATGTTCCCCTTAAACAAAAATGATGATGATCTAAGTTCATATGTTTAATCGTTGGATAGGCCGTTAGGTTGGAAAAATTTGGGGACGATGGTTCTGTCTTGCACGCCGTGGTTGCAGATGATGTCCTGACCCTGGTTTCTCCAGCTTAGCAATATTATTCTTGAGTATCTTGATATTTTATCTTTCTTTGCATTCGTTTTAAAGATTTCTATTTCTTTAGCCCAGCATGCATCATACGCATCTTTTGAGCATTCATGTGCTTCATCTGTTCAAGGTATCTCGATGTTGGTGAATAGCTGTATTCTTGATCTCGAATGAGGAGAATTATTCCACTCTGAATTAGAAGGTTTCCTTTGATCTCGTCGCTTGATTTGGTTGGCTGAAGATTCCTGTCTGGAGCTTAGTCAGTTCTCTTTCCTTTCCGTTGCCTCCGTCGGCTAGCAGTGTTTCCTTTCCTTAGTTGTTAGTTCCTCCAGATATGCATCCTTTGGTTGGCTATTTCCTTGTGATCAGTTCGAAGTTTTCCAGAAAGTTCCTATCGCCTGTTGGTAAAGAACGGGTGTCGTGTACCTTAACGCCCACTTTTTCGCTTCACTCCGCTTCATTTCCACTTCATCTCCATGTTCTATTTCATTTCCGCTTCACCTCCACTCGCTCCCCTGCAAAGAGGGCGTTAAGGAGGGGCATCTGTTGACACCCGTTTTATGACCAATAAGTTGGGTCATCTCCTTGTTTTTCCATATGATGCTCCGAGTTGTTCACTCTTCATCGAGTCTCCTTGATCAGTTTGAAGCCTGTTTCTTGGGTCTTCTCCTTGGTTGGAGTGTGGTTTATTGTGGCCTTTTATTTGATGAGCTTGGCAAGCTTTGCACCTTCTTTCCCCTCATTGTTAATAACGGTCCTCCCTGGGGGCGTTACTTCCATATAACGCATGATCCCTGGACCGTTACTTATTGAAGAGTCCTAGAGTTTGAGGCCTTTGTTCTAAAAGCTTATCCTCTTGCTTATCCATTGAATCTAACGGTCTGTCATGCAGCCGTTATTTATTCCAACGCGTCCAGCCTTGGCCGTTACTTTCCTTCGAGAGTCCAACTTGTTTGATCTTCTTCCCGTTGATCTTATCTCTTTTGAGAGAAGGTTGAATGTAACGGACTTTCCCTGGCGCGTTATTTTCATGTAGCAGTCTGTCGACCAGCCGTTACATCCAACAGAGAGTCCTGACAGTTCAGGCCTTTTCTATGCTACTCCGTGGTCGAGATAAGAGCTTGAATTGTTGATTTCTCTTCCAAATCTGATCCTCAGAACCTTCTGTTTGTTTCTATGGACTCTTGGTGATATTATCTTCAAGGATTTGCTAAGAGTTATCCTCTTATCTTGCTGGATTATCCTATGCTCGACCGGAGAGTTTGAGGGTCATAAATAGCACCCTTAACTTCATGGCCCGAAGAAGGAAGATCTGGAGTTCGCGTCGAAGTGCTGCCACATTCTGGAGTCACATCTGACCAAGGAGAATTGTCTTTCACGTTCATCTGCTTCATGGTGAAGGGAGTATTCGTTCCATTGGTTTTCAAAGTTCATCATTACATATTGTGTTCTTCCTCATCTCCCTTTCATCAAAAGCATTGTCCCTCTTCTTTCTCCACGTTCTCCCTGGTTTTTCATCATCTAAACATCCTCCTATCTTTTTAAAACGCCCAGAGGGGTTAAAAAACTAAAACTTCCCCGGTACTTTCCTTTCCTTTTGTATGCTATTGAGTTTATTGAAGAATTGATGCTATATTGTTTAAAGGGCTAATTTGGGTATGTTTTCTTGTGTTTTCATGTTCTTTGGCAGGTTTACAGGTTCCCCACACGAGGCCCAAGTCTTCTGGCCGGCTGGAGGAGTTGGAGTTAAAAGGATCCACAAGCTATTACTACAGGTTATTTGACGGTCTTGTGAAGGCGCGTCAGATTCATATAGAGGTTCATCGAGCGACCGTCACTTCCCAGTGACGCGTGGACTTTCGGCCGTTACATTCCGTTGATATGCTGATTTCCCTGATTTTCTCTCTCCCGTGGGCGGGTGCTTCATCCACCTATTTCCAAGATATTTTCAAGTCTTTGGCTTGTTTCTACTTTGGTGGCGATCACATTCTTTCTTAGTATTGGGCATTAACTTTCTCTTTCTCTCTCATATCTCTTATTCTCTTTCCTTGCTCCACCCTTGCGGTGTGTTTTTATTTACTTTTGCTCCACGCCCCGGCGTGTGTTTTTCTTTATTCCTTAGTTTAATTTGTTGATTGAGATAGCATGCCCATGCTAGAGCTTGTTCTGGTTGCCTAGGTTCATGGTTCGCATGTCCTTGGGTTGATTGAGATCTTTGATTTTTGCCTATCCTCTTTATTGCACATAAAACAAAAAGAAGAAGAGAAGCAAAACAAATCAACAGACATGTTTGAACCTCTGTTTTCACTCACCCTTTCTTCAACACCTTCCATTACACCTTCACCATCCATGGAGCCTTCCGCCTCCGCTTCACCTCCCTTTACCACTCGGAATGGGCATCCTTCTACAAGTACATGTGCCAAAGATGATCAAGAGCTGGATAAGAATGATTTGAATATGGCTATGCTGTTCAAGATGCAAGAATTCGTTTGCCGGATGCCCATCCACGTTTTTGTGCCGAGCATGGTTGAAGAGGCCAAGTCCCCACCGCTGCTCACTAAAAGAGATTGTCAAAAGATCATGCCGTATAAGTCTATGCCCAAGGGCCGGGCATGGCACCCCTTGTTCCAACTTTCCAATCTTGAACCCATTCTCCATACAAGGGGCGAATGCCTATTTTGTTCAACACTCCTTATATGCCACAATACCTAGGCGACACGTTGCTTCACGTTCCAACTTTTCAACTCTCTTGCATCATTGCTCTTCACTCTCCGAGAGAGTTGTCATTTATTATTGAAGCTTCATCATGGGCTTGTACTTTATCCAGTGGGCCAATCGGCTATATACTCTTATTGCTGTGGAGGGGCAGACATTCTTCTGCCAGGGGGCGTCCTCCATCCTATCCATCTTTTACTCAACTCCACCGTCGTTTATCATCAATTCTTCATAGGCCACTCCAGGGGTAAGAAGGAGGATCTCATCTTCTCGCCCTTCATATTCTTTGCATCTCATGCATTCTGTTGCATCCATGCCTTCATCGCATCCATTCTATTGCATTCGCATGCATTTGCATTCCTTTTTCTCGGGGTTTCTAGACCCGTATTTTCCCCGTCTTCCGGAACCTCCGGATCATCCGCATTCCCCATCTTGTTCATCCTCATCCTCGGGATCTTCGGGTCCCCTTACACTTCCTGGGCATCGCGCTCCCTCCAATCTTCTTTCAGGGCATCGCGCCCTTTTCCAACTCTCGCATCCGGACCCTCCGGATTTCTCTTCTTTCCCTCCAGGGCATCGCGCCCTTTTCTATCTTCTTCCTCCGGAACCTCCAGATTCTCTTTCCTTCTCCTTAGGGCATCGCGTCCCTTCTGATTCCATCCCTCTGGAACCTCCGGACATTCTACCCCTAGGGCATCGCGCCCTTTTCTATCTTCCTCCTCTGGAACCTCCGGATCTTTCAGGGCACTGTGTCCCTTCCCATCTTATTCCTCCGGAACCTTCGAACCCTCCATCATTCTTCCAATTCCTCCTCCTGCTCCTGCAGAACATCACGTCCTTCATTCTCTTTTTCCTTTTTCATCACCTTTTTTCATACCTTTTCCTAAGGCATCGCGTCCCTCAGGATTTTCCTCCTCCGAAACCTCCGGATGATTCCTACCCGCATCATGATTCTCCTCGTCTCTTGCTTCCAGAACCTTCAGATCCGCCTCTTTCCATCTATCAATTTCTTCTTCTAATTCCTCCCAATCACGGGTCCGACCCAACTTCTTACATGTCAGCTGCTTTGGGCATCTGCCCATTCTCCCACTATTTTCGAGGCTTTAGCCCGCACTCCACTTCTTGATTTTCCTCTCGTTTTGTAGACCATTCATGTGATCAGGGTCTCCGCACCTTAGTGAGGGAGTTCTAGCCCTCGCCTCTTTTCCTTTTATCCTTGTTCGTCTAAGTATGGTCTTGGTACTACTCTTTCTTGTTAAGCCACTTCAAACCTTGGCTTCCAATCCTTTTATCTGCCACTTAAGGACAAATCCCATGTTCATCAAGATCGCCCCCAGCAGCTGCTGCTTCTACAAGGTTGCAAGGTAATGTTTTGCATTTGATTTGATTTCATCATTCTTCACGCACGGTTTTTTAAAATGAAGTGCTTCTTAACATGATCAAGAGTATTATTCTAGATCTTTATCTTAGGCCTTTTCATTAAGTCAATTTCAGAAAAGAGTCTTTAGGCTTGCTATGCAGCACTTCGGTCATAAGAACCCCGCGCTGGGAGTTCGACATTCTCTCCCCGCTTGTTAAGAGTAACCCTTAGCGGGGCACTTCACACACTTCACGGCGCCCTTTAGCCGTCTCCTTTGGTTAAACACCGTTGCTGCTTTGGCCATGTCATGAGTATACCTGAAAGTCTTTTCTCTTCTTTACTCGGCCGAATGTAGGTGCAAGAGGTTGACGGATGAGATGACCAACCTAGGTACTCCCAAATACGAGAGAAGTCTCAAATAGGGGCAGTCTTGACCCAAATTAAAGTGAATTTTTGTGATACATCTAGCCAAAAAGGGCTATTATGAAAATCAAGTCAAAATTTCAATAAATGCAAAATTATGAGATTAAGACATGTCAAGAGAGGCAAAGTCCCCGCATGAAAAACCCTGGTCGTATGCATGTCAAGGGTCTAAAAATCAAAGGCACAAAGCCCCGGCGCAACAGACTACCTCTTTGAGGGGTAATACCTTGGAAGGATTTCAAGTCCCGATATCTCCCATCTCGCATAAAGCTTATCTCCAATTGTTCTTCTCTTCTCCCTCCAAGACTGAATGTTTCTCAGGTATGGCCTTGGTAGAAGCACCGTTAACCAAGGGTAGCCGGTCATAGGGCGCCACCTTTAAATGCACGCCCGGCTTTGGGCAATTTTTAACGAAAGGGGAAGGAATAAGGACCCTTAGCTAGTTGTTTAAACATCCTTTGATGCTGCTTTAGCAATGTCTAAATAAAAATATAAAAAAGTTAAATATTTCTTATGAAAAATCTAAAAAATTTGAATATTTCCTAAGCAAAAATCTAATAAAAATTGAATATTTTTAAAATCCATAATAAAATTCAGATATTTTCTAAAAATCCACATAAAGATTTGAATACTTTTCAAAACCCATAAAAATTTGCATATTTCAAAATCCAAAAAAAATATTATTTTTTGTTGATGGTGCTTTTGCAGGGACAACAGCTCTCACAGGACCAAGAGCACAGGATGAGTCCTCTCCATTCGTTGCTATCTATCTTTCGATTCTTCCCTATGTTGTTTGATATCTTCAAGATATGCCACGTTGGGCATCAATTAATCATATCTTGATGATTTGCTATGCATTACTCCGATTATTCATCTCCAAATCTTTTTAATCAACTCCTGCTGATCTTCCAATTACTCCTGCCATTGGGCATCATTATTCTGATCAAGATTCTTTCAACTTCAATCTTCATGATTCGCTAAAGTTGTCATCCTCGTGATAAACAACAAACAATGATGCTATGCTATCTATGCTTTAATGATGCTATCTATGTTAAATGCTATTCATGCCTTTCACGCTATACACGCTTGAATGCTATTCATGATATGATACATACATGTTATTAATGCTTTGATACATGCTATATTTTCATGTTATTCAATGCTTTCATGCTTGGATTCTATCCCTTCTATGGTTACAATACTTTAATGCCTTATTCATTGCTTGTTATCTTTTATATCTTGGCTAATGAATTTTTGAGCGCAGGAAAGAAGCTCTTGGTCCCACCATCTCAGGCCCCACGATGCTTGCACTGCATATCTCAATTCCCTCATGCTTATTGCTATCACCATCTTCCCCCTGTATGCATTTTACTATATGTTACCTACACTGCTAGATCATATCAAGGACCTTGTGACTTTGATAAATTTGGAATCTGAGTTCCCCTTCATAAAAAATGATGACGATTTCAGAGGCGTCTTAGTCATATGGATAAGCCGTTGAGCCGTCCGAGTCTAGGGACGATGGTTCCCTTTTGTGAGTTGGTGCGCGGATAAACGGGCTTCGGCTTAGTATCAGCTCACGAATGGGTTTCTTGACCCAGTCTCGACAGTTTAACAATATTATCCTTGATTATCTTATATTGTCATTTGTTTTACTTTTCCCTTTAAACCCAGTATGCATTCATATAGGAATTTGAATTAACTTTGAAAAACCCTTCTGATAAGCTGATTTTGAAGGTAAAGATAATTCTGATTGTCCATGATAAGAGATATTCCATGTCGAATTGTGTCCTCAGTTCGCCTTGCTGCCATTTTGGGCCGCTTCCCTGAAAACTCCTTTGTTTGGATTTCTATCTCTCGTTCAATTCCTCTTCCTTTGATCCACCTTGGCTGCAGCACGTCAACATTGGCTGGTAACTGCTCTCCAATGGTGAAACCTACAGGTTTGTGACCTGGGATACTTCCACTGCGTTGGAAGTTGATCACTCTTTTTATCTCCTTCGTGCTCTCGTGCACACTCCTCCTTTATCCAAACAATTGTTACTTTTCATTGAATCTCCTCAAGATTGCTTCATCTCGAGCTTTTGATTCAATTCTAAACAAGTGATGTTGATTGCGTGTCTCATCACACCTTGGCATCTAATTTTCAGTTCGCTCCCACTTCATTCCACTTTATTCCGCTACATTCCATTTCATTCGACTCCACTCCATTCTATTCCATTCCATTCCGTGTCACTCCCTTGCAAAGTAGACGCCAAGGCGGGACAGCTGTAGAGACTCCAAATTTGACATCCTTTTGAGCATATCTCCTATCACACTGCGATGCCCCATTTGACCCTCAAATTGACTTATTTGAGTGGTTTTCCTCTCTTTTCTTGAATATCCAACTTCCCCAACTTTCACACATGTTTTCCTATTTTTCCAAATTTTTCTGAGATTTTTCTCTATTTTTTCGGGCCTTAAGTCAAATGGTGGTAGGGACCCAGGTGCCATTTAAATAGCGCCCAGGCAGGGGGCGCCCTTCCAAGAAATAGCGCCCAGGCAGGGGGCGCCCTTCCATTAAATAGCACCCAGACAGGGGGCGTCCATTTCCAGCTGAGTCCAGTTTGGCCGTTTTTGAAATCTATGAATTAGCGACACTGCAGAAAGTCGCCATTTCTTTAAATAACGACGCCAATTCTTTTATTCATATTTTGAGCCAAATTCGAATTATTTTGGATTTCACGACTTCCTGGAAGGTCGCTATTTCATGAAATAGCGACCATTTGGAAGGTCGTCAATTTCCTTGCCTTATTTTGAGCATTTAACTAATTCTAAAATTCGTATTAATTCCTAATTGGCGACTGCTTCATGGGCGTTAATTCTTTTCTAATGTTAGAATATCCTAATCCGTCTTAAAATGCCTCAGAATGGGCGGCACTTTGAGCAGGCGCTCTTTTAATTAGCGACCACTGGGTCTGACGTCATTTCTTACAGAATTTTGATTTTGAAGAGAATCCTTTCCCTTCCTCCCTTAAACTCCTTTTCCACTTGGGAAAGGGTTCCTATGACTTCCTAATATTGTAAGGACACTTGGAGGAAGGATCCCCCTTTCCAAATCTCACAAAACTTAATTTTCTAATTTTTATGGAATTAAATCCGAATTTCCTCCCCCCCTCACTTAAACTCATTTTCCACTTGGGAAAGGGTTCCTATGGCTTCCTAATATTGTAAGGACACTTGGAGGAAGGATCCCCCTTTCCAAATCCCACCAAAACTTAATTTTCTAATTTTTATGGAATTAAACTCTAAATTTCACTTCTCTCCCTCACTTTAACCTCCTTTTCCACTTGGGAAAGGGTTCCTATGACTTTCTAAGGTTGGGAGGACACTTGCCCAATAAATATCTCCCTCCAAATCCCATTAAAACATGATTTTCTAATTTTCTTAGAATTAAACTTTGAATTTCACCCCTATAAATAGGACCCCTCTCTCCCTTGTGTAAAAGGCATCAATATCAATCCAAGGAAAGGTGCTACTAGATTGAAGGCTCAAGGAGGAGGCTCCATGAACCTACAAGTTTCATCCATGGAGTTCTTCTTCCTCCCTTGAAGATCTTGAAGCCAAATTGGAGAAAATCACTAAGCTTTCTCCCTCCTATCTCTTATTTTTTGCTTTAGTTAATTGCATACATCATATCATATTCTTCTTTTATTTCTTTTTATCTCAATATTGAGATCTTCCCATGTTGTGCACTCTAGCACATCTCCCTTAGTGCAACACTTGCACATCTCCCTCTATTCTTCATCATATATCATCTTTTACCTAGCCTTTTGCATAGGGGTTTAAAGGCCAAACACCAATAAGGTGTGTTCATATCCATGCTTTCTATGTCCATATTTATATTTGGATTTGATGCTACACATCTTGGTTTCTAATCCATGTTTGTTTATTGGTGTTTGTTAATTTTACAAGGGTAATCAAAGTGAAAACTCTCTTTATCGGCCGGCCGATAGAAAGAGAAGGTAACATCCACAATCCCCCGCATCCTTTTGAGGTATTTATTTCGCGATACCTCCTTTGATTCTTCATTGTTATATCTTTGAGACCCTCGCGTCTCTGGCGATCACATCCCCTTTAGCATCCCTCGCATGCTCCCTCTTCTTATTTTCCCCTTCTTTTGTCATCCTCTTATTTTTTTATATTTCCATATTCTTTTTAAAAGTGGATTTTAAATAAATCTACACTCGCATGAGAGGATCTTCGGATCCCCAGACTCCGCCAAGTACCGGATATTGGTTAAGTCTAGGTTCATCACTTCACCTTTGGTCGGTGCATCTCCACCCCGTGTCCATTGCATGCCCATTCGTAGGGGTACCCAATACTCACCCCCAGCACCACCTATGGCGGATCCCCGAGTCCCTAGTCTTGATGCGTCAGCGGTGATCGAAATGTTCCAAGCTATTATGGGAAAAATGGATGGGTTGAGTGATCGAATGGACGAGTTGAGTACTCGAGTTGATAAAATGGAAGGAGTGAGTACGCGGGTGGATGGCCTTGGCACACGCCTAGAAGGGAGGTTGAAGGCCTTAGAGGATAAGGCCGTAGAGTCAGACCAGTCCTTTCACGGTCTGGTAGGGAGGGTAGCCATCCTCGAGAGACCCCGGTTGAGGCGCACCCTGCGCTGACAAATGGCCAACCGGAGCCGATTCAGCCACCAGTTGCCCCAGTTGCTCCAAGGGTTCAAGGAGTAGAGGATAGGAGATGCCAAGTCCCCGAGGTGGTTGACTATGGGTCCGAGAATGAAAATGGGGGATATGGTCTTGACCGTCGTGTTCAACGACGGAACCGTGATTTGGATGAGGATGAGCAGACCCTTAGGATCGTTCGTGTATACCCTCCCACTTTTGATAGATCCTTGGACCCAAAGGTCTATCTTGATTGGGAGGTCAGCATGGATCGATATTTTGAGTGATTTGAGATGTCGGACCAACGGAAGGTCAAGTTCGCCAAGATGAAACAATTAAGGCATGCCCAAACCTTTTGGAGAAACATGGAGAACCTGCTATTTCACCGTCATGAACCCCAAGTAAAGACGTGGGAAGAGATGAGGTCCAAAGTTAGGAAGAAGTACCTCCCTACCACTTACCGCCAGCGTCTCATAGACAGGTGGCAGAGTCTCACCCAAGGAGATCGGTCCATCTCCGATTACATCGCCGAGTTCGATGAATATTTTCTACGATGCGATGCCACGGAAGAGAGCTCCCTCACGGTTTCCTGATTTCGGTGTGGTCTACGACCGCACCTACAGTATGAGCTTTTCTGCCGCAAGGTGGATAAGTTGGAGGATGCATACCATGTTGCTCTCGAGATGGAGCAGTTCGAGGGAGAGTTTGAGTCTATCCAACGGTCGAGCCCCATTCCCCTCCGTAGTGTCGAGCCCTGTAGTTCCTTAGGACCACATCCGAGGGCCCTCATGGCTCAACCTCAAGAGCCCGCCCGTCAGGAGCACTTCGCTTCCAGGCCTCGTCCTCCCCCGCCACGGGATCTACCTCCACCCCAACCACCGGCACCCATTGCTCGCCCCCCGGCAACCATTGCCCATCCTCTGGCACCTGCACCCCCACCCCTGTTGCCTACGACACCTACACCTCCACCCCTATTGCCCACACCCCCTGTCCGTCGGGAGGACAAGGGTAAGGGACCACTCATCGGAGAGAGTAGTAGGTCTCAACTGCAGTGTTATCACTATCATGGGTTTGGCCACATTGCCAACCAATGTCTCGCTCGTGCCACACTGGCCCTAGGGGTCGGAGAAACCTCGCCTTCTAGGATTGTGTCTGTTAGCTATGAGGCCGATCCGGCACTAGCTGATGAGTTCTATGAGGTAGACCCGGAAGACCCCACCGATACCCAGGATGCATCACTCGGATGATGATCACCTAGTGGGGTGATGTCACCACCTTAATCCTAGGGTCATGAATGAGTCTATTTTCTTCTTTGTGTGGTTTGTTTGTGGTTTGTCAGGAGTCTATGCATACATTTGTCAGTGCATGATGAGTCTGCTTGTGTCTTGTGCAAGCTCGTGGATGTCCGCCCCTTGCGAGTGTGAGGCAAGTCGGCCCTATTGCGTATGTTGTAGCCTTACCGGAGTATGGGATCAGCTCTGCATCCATGTCCCGGATCTAGTCACCTACAAGGACCCGGCGGTGATTCCTAATGAGTCTTTGAGCCGCCTCCTTCCCTTTGAGAGTGACCCGACCCCGAGTGTCCACCAGTAGCCTCGTTTCCACAGTAGCTGTGCATATCGAGTGTATACGGAATCAGCAGGTGACGACTACTTGGAGTGGAGCGTACCCACGCTACTTAGTACGGTGACGGATCTGCCAGAGCTACTCGAGCAACCGCACCCCTTACTCGATGGGGTCGAGTTCCTCCCACCCGGGGAGAATTGATGGGGGCATCAAAGGCTATTTCATTATACGTGTGGAGTGTATTTGTGTATTATGGCTTGTATTGGCTTGTATTAGTGTGTTTGTTTGATTTTTTTTCATTTGGGCTCCTTTGTAAGGCTTTTAATAAGCCATTGGGCCACATTCCATGTAGAATCCATCAATGGGTTTCATTTAAGGAGAGTCCATTAAGGGGTATGGTCATATTGGACCATAAGGCTTCCTCATGGATCTTTAAGTCACTTAAGGCCCAATTGGGCTTCTCCCTCTCATGGGCCACCTAGGATGGAAGGTCCATAAGCTATCATGGGTTCATGGGCTTGTTGGATGGCCTTGGACCAAACTTGGCCCAAGATTGGCCCATGAAGGGGGCGCCCCCTCTTTTGGATGTATTACGCGAGTTTGTTTATTTTCTTTTCTTCCTTTGACCACATGTGTAAAAAATGGGATTTGGCCTCCCCTAATTGCCCCTCCCTAACCCTAGATCTGAGGGTATGAAGGGTCATTTGTCTAGGGTGGCCAACTCATATAAAACCTTAGTATTTTATTTTTTCATAGAATTAATGAATGAAAAATTGTTGAATTGGCCAAAGAGCATCTTGCGCACCCCTCTCCCCCCCTTACTGTTCCTCTTCTTCCTCCAGCTCTCCGGGGTGTGAGACACTCTCTTATCTTCTCCTCTGCCCCTCTGAGTTCTCTCTCTACCGCCGCCGCCGCCGTTCGTGCCGCCGACAAGCCACCGCGAGCTTTCTTCCGAGGTGCTGTCCTGGGTGCTGTTCTACTCGACAGAGGTTTACTCCGAGAATTTTAGCTCCCAACTCCAAAATATTTTGGAGCTGAGATTTTCAGGGTAGGTTCCCCACGTGATTCCCCACCTCTAGTAAATTTCCCTCAAAATTAGAACATCATCCAATTTTCTTTTTCATTTAAGTTCCCCAGCTGTCCAGATCTACATGTGTTATGTTATCTGTCACAACAACCTGGTAGTTCATCCATAAATCCACCTTCCCCATATCTGAACGAGCTATAATTTTTATTGGGGATTCTTTCCACCCAAGCCCTCTTCCATGAATTCTTTGGAGATTTATAGATCACGTTTACATTTTCTTAAAATCTCTGTCAAATCCCAAATCTGTTCTGTGTGCCACTGTCTAGATCCGACCACCCAGTGTTAGAAAATCAGTTTTTCTAGCCAAAACTCCACCATAATTCACACAAAAAATATCCATATCTTCCTCTATTTCCCCTCTACAACTTTGATGAAGGACTCAACACTCAGATCCGAAGTTTGAGTCGTGGTCAACGCCAACTCTCAGGAAAATCTCTTTCTATCCTGAGTTTCTGGAGTCTGTCAGACAGCGTGTTCAAAAATAAACCACGAAAAATCCAGAGCTGTCAAAATTCCTTCCACAGTCCTTGGTTGAAAAATTTCAGATCAGCTTTCCAACGGTACCTATTTCGTGTCCATCTGACGTCGGGGTAGATCGCAGCAACAGATCTCGTCGGGTTGCGCGCTATAAAACAGAAGCTTCAGATCCGTGGGCAGTTAAGTCAACAAGTGAAGACCGGAGCCGACTCGCCTTCCGCAAGGCGAACCAGCGTGCCGCTGTCCCAGGGAGTGCCTCTCCAGGAGCTAATGTCATTGCAGTACCACTGCGGGCCCACTCGGACCCTCCGACCAGCACGTCAACCCGAACCCGAACCCGCTACTCCCGGGTCCCACCGTGTAGCCCTTTATCTCCCTGCGTGGAGTGGGCAGTAATATTCATTGCTGTAATTTAATTATTTACTGTTCCGGGAGTACAAGTTCGGCCGTGGTCGTCTTCCCCACGCCCGGCGCGTGGAGGTATCGTGTTCGCTCTTTTACTCAGCATTTTACTTTATTTCGTATATATTTCATATGCCGCTGCTAGAGAGCATGATAGGTTAATTAGCTCACTATTTATTGTTATTCACTGTTGCAAGCGAGGGATCGAGACCTGTCCCGTGACCCGATCTGGGCACGAGAGAGAGCCGACCACCCTAGCTCACTGCCGGTTTCTCAACCGCGCACATCCGACGCTTCCCTCGCTTAGGGATGATCGCGAGCTTGTTTAGAGTCCAAAGATTGCATATCAACTTGGAGTCGAGTCCGCTGCCCGTCCCGCATCATTATGACTTCTTTTTACTTCCATGTTGTCAGATTTTGGGGTATACCCGATTTCCCTTAGGCCAGGGCACCATTCCTTGCTAGAGAGCCCTGGTGGTCCCACTCATGGCCAGGTGGGAGGTGTTACGAGATTGGCACTTGGTGGCCGCTTAGATTTTTGACCTTTGGATAGCGTTGGATGAGTTCCCACACCACCGGGTGAGTGTTCGGTTTAATTAGCTCTCCTATTGTTATTCATTTGTTGTATGAGCTTGTCTAACAGAGTTCTTTATTTGCATTTTTTCGGTGGTGCGGACACCCTATGCAGGTGAGGACGACATCGCCTAGGCCTGGGTAGTAAGCGGGCGAGCTTGGTTCTGCAGAGACACGGTGCTGTTCTGTGTCAACCTGAGGGAGCCTCTCCAGTTGAGGTTGGTTCAGCGGACTCTCGGGTGGCATCAGCTGCCTGTGCTGATCTTGGCGGAGCACGGGTAAGACCGGGGACGACGGTGACCTCGATGAGCGACTAGGACTGGGCGTCGCTCTATCGAGCAGAGGTGGAGGCGCTGCAGGAGGGTGCTTCCCTAGAGAGAGATCCTGAGCTGTGGGATAGCGAGGTGTATTTGGCCGACTATAGGTGCCGATATGCTGGATGACTTCCCCTCGACACATAGGCGGTGAGTCTCCTTTATCTTTTGCATTTTATTTTCATTACATATTTTGGCATTTAATCTATTGGTGGGAGTTACTGTAGATGCCGGAGACAGAGGCCATTTGTATCCTCCAGGACCGGATCGAGACTTTGGATCGGTCGAATGTGGATTTGAGGCACCAAATCTGCGAGCTGGTAAGCCAAGATGAATTGATAGATAATTTGTTTTTGGTTTGACTAACCACTTGCCCCTTCCTTGTAGCGAGGCGAGCAAGACTTTGTTCGGATGAGGGCCAGCATGGCTGTGGAGGCTGGACATTCATCCCAGGCAATGGGGACAGAGGACCTGGAGGCCCGCCTAGAGGCAACACTTGAGAGAGCTGAGGCGCGGGAGGCAGAGCTTGCAGAGACGGTATGACCTATGCACCCTTATTTTTGAAATAGAAATTTTTCCTCATCTTCCTTTGAAGAGTATGTGCTTGCTACATCTTATCTTTGCAGCGGAGGGAGTTGGAGGCTAGCCTAGCTTCCCGATGAGAGTTAGAGACACAATTGGGCAAGGCCACTTCCTGCATTGACGACTTGACACGCCGCTTAGGCGAGGTGGAGACCGATGTGCTATTACGAGGTCGCCTCACTGAGGCGAAGGATGGGAGACTGAGGCTCATGCTCGGGAGATGGAGGTGGTGGTTCGAGAGTGACGAGCTCTCGAGTAGCTTGAGACCTTGTGCCGGCGGGTACTAAGGAAGTGCCAGGGCAGGGTGACCCCAGGTGAGGTTGTGGGAGGACGCGCTACCCCTTCAGAGTCGGTGTAGGCTGGAGGGCCTTTAGCCTTCTCTTTAAGGGAGCTACTGGGACTCGATCTTTCTCCTTCTGAGGCGCAACGGCCAGTTCATCCAGTAGCCTCGGGGGCCTCCCGACCTTCGAGGTCAAGAGCGAGACGTGACTGAGATGACGACGAGGTGAGCAAGAGGCGCAGCCGACCTTGTCCCGATGTAGAGCGGGAAGGTGGAGGAGAGCGAGGGGATTAGCCAGATGACTTGTACACTGGGGGTATGCCCCTAGAGATATTTTGTAAACAATGAAATGTAATGGGCACTTTTTGGAATGCAATAAATGATCTTCAATGTACTTGCTTACTTGAGATGGCGTCGTCTTGATTCCCTTTCTACCTGTTTCAACCAAACTAAAGGGAAAAGGTTAGTGTAGTTTTGATTTAGCCCCTTGCCTGAAAGAAATTCATACCTTCCTCGATGAAAGGTCAGGGGGCTCAATCTTATTAACCGGATTGCGACAAAAGGTAAACATGAATGTGAAATGCGCAGGCATGCAAGCAGGATGCAAGTAGGAAATAAAACGTGATCATGCGATGCACAAACGAATGCATTGCTTTTTTTTGTTTTTGTTTTGGGTTTGTGATTTTTTTGATTTTTTTTTTATTTCATTTTTTGTGATTTTGGAGACTTTTGGATTTTTATTTTTTGGACTTTTTATTTTTTTGTTTTTTGTTTGGACTCGAGACTCACTCTTTTTACTGCCAATGCCTGGTGACCATCTGGTGCGGACACCCGCGCGATCGAGAAACATGATACGCCGAGCCACAGGTACCGTACGCGGAGCACCACATGAGCCACTTCGGCGTCCATCTGGCTCGGAGACAGTTTGGAGACTCCCCCCCGAGTCTTGGAATTTATCACATTTACTGGGACTTTATTTGTGTGTAATGTGTTTTTATTTATCTTTATTTCGGTTTGTAATTTGGCTTGTAAGAGGGGATTATTTGCAAGTTGGATCCCTTGGGTCCCACGGGCCCCCCAGACCCCCTCCCATTGATCCACCTCCTCCCCAGGGCCCATGTGGGGACAGTCAACCTGTCAAATGTGGGCTTCTAGAAGGGTGGGTCAAGTGGGAGACAATTGGCCTTAAAGGTCAAGGTTGGCCACCAACCTTGCCTACAAAGTCTAGGGGGCGCCCCCCTCTCACCATCACCCCTTTTATTTTTTTGTAAAGTGGTATTAGAACTAATTAGTTCTATCCCATTTGTTTATTCCCCAAACCCTAGGTCTAAGAGTATTTTGTGTCTTTTAGTCTTTCATATAAATACCATGTATTTCTCCATTTAGTAGAATTAATGCATTCAATTGGAAGAAAATCTTGGAGCAATGCCTTGGCCACCCCCTTCTCTCTCTCCCCTCTCCCCCCTTTGCTGCTGGGAAGGCTGTATTCTAGAGGTGTGAAGCCTCCCCTATCAGTTCCGGTGATCGCCGTCGCCGCCACGTGCCGCCATCGCTCCACCACGGTTGCTGCCGGTGTTCTGTTCATCCAAGATAGAGGTGCCTTCCACGAATTTCTGCTCTCCACTCCGACGTCTTCTTGAGCTGGGATTTTTAAGGTGTGTTCCAGAGATGTTCCCCACCTTCCAAAAAAATTGGTTGGTCATCTAGATTCTATTTCATATTTTTACATTTTCGTCCACCTGTTTCTTCCAGATATGTCTATTTTCAGTCCAGATCCATAGCCACCCTGAGTTTTCTATCTCTGGCCCACCTTTTGATTTTTTCTGGAGCGCCGAAATTTACTGGGACTTCTGTCCACCTTCCTCTACATCCACAATTTTTCATGGAATTTCTAAAGGCCTCCACCTATTTTCTAAAAATCATCTTCAGATCCATCTACAGTTCTGTCAGCCAGTGTCTAGATCCGACCACCAGTCACTGTAAAATCCATATCAAATCGAGGCCTCCACCAATCCCTTCACAAGACCTATTGCCGTTTTCCGCTCTCCCCCCACCATAACCTTCATGAATAGGTTGACGTCTGAATCGGAGGTTTGGTTTACGGTCAAAGGCAGTTCTCAGGAAACTGCTCTACTGTTCTGAGAGTTCGGGTACTATGCAACAGAAACTTCAAAAATAGTTTAAGGCCAGATCCGTGCAGATCCAGTTCATCTCTCTGGGCCTAGATTGAAGGACTTCGAGAGAGCTTTCCAGCGGTACCTCATGTGCTTCGATCCGACATCAGGATTGGTCGCAGCGCCCGATCTCGCCGGAGCGCGCGCTGAAAAATAGAAGCTTCAGTCCGTGGACAGCAATTCCACAACTTGGCGATCGGAGCCGATCGTTCTCCGACCGATACTTCCGACCGACCGCCGTCCAGGGAAGCGCACCACCAGGGGTCCCCATCACAGCGGGCCCCACCCCACCAGAGCCGGAGGTTGGAGCGGTCCGTGGGCCCCACGGACCCATAGATCACGCCGTCTGGACAACACCACAAACGCGTGTTCGGCATCGCCGGGCGACATCAAGATGCTGCCCGTCAACCCAATTGTCGTGATTCCCGGGCCCCACATGTGACCTTTTACCTCCTTGCGTGGAGTGGGTCAAATTATTATACTGCTGTAATAATTGTTAACCGGGAGTCCAAGATTGGCCGGGGTTGTCTTCCCCACGCCGGGAGCGTAGAGGTAACGATCGCAACTTCTTGGCATTTACTTGCTTAGCTAGTATACGGTCATATGCTGCTGCCGAGTGCGATAGGTACTAGCCCGTGAGTCCATGTCACCGCTGTGAGTGTGAGAGTGACCCATCCCGTGACTCGATCCGAGTCCGGAAGTGAGTCGACTACCCTTAACTCTGCCGGTTCTTCAACCGCGCATGATCCGCGTTTCCCTCGCTTGGGACGATGAGTGAGCTTGCGTTTCTGTTAGCGATGTATAGCCCATAGGAACTCATAGTGTCGGGCCGAAGTCTCTCCAATTTGTGTGTTGCTGGTCACATCTCCATCTAGACTTTGAGGTCCGCATCATATAGAGTCGGTCTCCCGTTTCCGTCCCACATCAGTTTTGTATCAGAGCGGGTTGAGTCTAGGGTAGTCATTGCATAAGTCTTGCATGCATCATGGTCTAAGTCGAGTCTAGGACCATCATTATTTTCAAAAAAAAAGTGGGTTTTAAAATTGCATTTCATCCCGATAATTCGGTATATTAAAAGGTGTTGTCTGAACGTTAGGCTACGCCTATCGGGAAGGCCGCACACTTGCGGGAGTGATCTTCAGATCGATTAACTCCGCCAAGTACCGTCTATTGCTATCTAGGTGTAGTCGAGTCTCATTCCAACCTTGCATTGTCTAGTGTTTGTCACCACGTGTCGGCATGTCCAACATGCAGTTCCCCCAATTTCCCATGGATTCCCAATCACCCGGGCAATATGGCCGTTGGTCTACCCATGGGCTTGGCAACCATCCTCTCCCCTTCCGTAGGCCCAAAGCCTCGGATTTTTATGGCTCTAATGACCCGGGCGACTACCTCAAGTGGGAGGCCGCCATGGACAACTATTTTGAATGTTACACCATGTCCGATGCCATGCAAGTAAGTTTTGCCCAAGAGAGGTTTGTCCACAAAGCCGCCTGAAAATGGGAGAGCATTGAGCGCATGAGAGAGGTTAGGAGGCAAAGGCCCATCGAGTCGTGGCATGAGATGAAGGGTGAACTTAGGAAGGTCTACCTACCCGACCCATTCACCTCCAACCGACCCCACCCAATCACCTCCACCCAAGTGGGCCATAATCGGAGGCAACGCGCCGCGCATGTAGAAGAGCCTAGGTCCACGACTAAGTCGAATTCATATGGGAGAGTCCATCACCTCTCTCCTACTCCAAACCCCACCATTGCCGAACTCTTCCAAATTATTTTGGATAGAGTGGATAGGAGGTGTGCTGATATCGAGTCCTTGGTTTCCCCTTGCCTACCCCCTAGACAGAATGGAACCAAGCACGAGCCTAAGGAGGTAGCAACCGGTAGCCCCAACCCGATGCCATCTAAGGTGCCATCCCAAAGCCCTCTCCCCATCATGATGGATCCTCTTCCCCCACCCACGAGAGCCCCATTGCCTGCACCCCCTGTCCGTCAGGAGGGTAAGGGTAAGGACACACTTATCAAGGAGCGTAGTGGATCGCGACAGCAGTGTTATCACTGCCAGGGGTTTGGCCACTTTGCCGGACAGTGTCCCACTCGGACATCTCTAGCCCTAGGGGACAAAAGGGTTGGAGAAGCCTCACTCTCCGATCTTTATTTGGAGCCACCTTAGCCACAGCTACCCGTGTTTCTAACGGGAAAGCTACTTATAGCCGAGCCACTCTTTAGCTAGCTTAAAAATGACCTGGTCCCATCTCCCCTCCCATCTATGGACCCTATCCTACCTCTGGTGCCAATCAATTCATTTCACATCACTTTCTGGTCTAGTCACTATGTGGATACGTTGGATGACCTTCTTAAAGGGTTAGACCGGCAATTGACATTTACGCACTTGTTGGCTCCAGGCTTCGACCGACCCACAGGTCGTAGTTTCACTCATCCCGCTTTAGGGTCCATCACCCCCGTGTACACCGTGGGTCATGTTACCACGGATGTTCTTCTACTCCTCCTTATGCCAGCCGAGCCCGACTTCATTCCCATTTGCCCAAGGGAGGAATCTTACTTTCTACCTATGACTGTCATCCCACCTCTCACAATGAATGAAGGTGATCATTTACACCTCCAAGATTTCCAAATGTGGCACAGTGATTTGTGGAAGCTTAGTCCGAGGGGTCATACCTTCTTTGATCCATTCGACCCATTCTCTTGTGGACCCCGTGACCCACCATATTTACTCCACCTTTTCGAGAGAGTCCACCATCATACCCCTTCCCCACGGGCCGATCCATCTACAACCTCCAAACCCGTTCATAATACTCCTACATATCGGGGTGATGTAGAAGATGGCCCGCCCAAACCTCCCAAATCTAAAAGGCCATCCGTGCATGAATGGATCACTTTAGGATGCCTTCCACATTCTATCAACTTCCGGTTGCCTCTAGTGTATGCATGGCACACATTCGGATGTCCTGGACCACCTTGCATATGATTGGGTCGGACTAACATTAGGTTTGTGTAGGGTTGTGTGTGCATCCGTGTGTTTTTTTCTTTTGCTAAGCATGTTAGGAGTCTGCATGATGACGTCCGTCGTCACATTGAGGCCAGCAATGCATGGTATAAGGAGTTAGCCGATGCCCATCGACACCACCGAGAGTTCCAAGAGGGCGAATATGTCATGATCAGGGTAAGACCTGAACGGTTTCCCTCTGGAACCGTTAAGAAACTGCTAGCTCACGGAGCCGGTCCATTTAGAGTGTTGAAACGTGTTGGATCCAATGCGTATGTTGTGGACCTGCCCGAGGGATATGGTATAAGCTCTACTTTTAATGTATCGGATCTAGTTGCATATAGGGACCCAGAGGTGATCCCTAGTGAGCCTTTCGAGCCATCCCCTCCCATTGCGAGTGATCCCACACCTGAGTGTCCACCTCCAGCCCCCTTTTCACGGCAGCGAGAGCATATAGATCATATACTGGATGAGCAGGTGACAGTTACCAGGAGTGGATCTCACCCGCCCTACCTAGTGCGATGGAGAGGACGGCCCGCCACCGATGATACATGGATCACCCATGGAGAGTTGCAGCGGATTCATCCGGAACTACTGGAGCGGTACCATAGTGATGCAGACCCTTACTCGACAGGGTCGAGTTTCTCCCACCTGGGGAGAATTGGTGCGGACACCCGCGCGATCGAGAAGCATGATACGCCGAGCCACCGGTACCATACGCGGAGCACCACACGAGCCACTTCGGAGTCCATCTAGCTCGGAGACAGTCTGGAGACTCCCCCCTGAGTCTCGGAATTTATCACATTTACTGGGACTTTATTTGTGTGTAATGTGTTTTTATTTATCTTTATTTCGGTTTGTAATTTGGCTTGTAAGAGGGGCTTATTTGCAAATTGGATCCCTTGGGTCCTACGGGCCCCCCAGACCCCCTCCCATTGATCCACCTCCTCTCCAGGGCTCATGTGGGGACAGTCAACATGTCAAATGTGGGCTTCTAGAAGGGTGGGCCAAGTGGGAGACAATTGGCCTTAAAGGTCAAGGTTGGCCACCAACCTTGCCTACAAAGTCTAGGGGGCGCCCCCCTCTCACCATCACCCCTTTTATTTTTTTGTAAAATGGTATTAGAACTAATTAGTTCTATCCCATTTGTTTATTCCCCAAACCCTAGGTCTAAGGGTATTTTGTGTCTTTTGGTCTTTCATATAAATACCATGTATTTCTCAATTTAGTAGAATTAATGCATTCAATTGGAAGAAAATCTTGGAGCAAGGCCTTGGCCGCCCCCTTCTCTCTCTCCCCTCTCCCCCCTTTGCAGCTGGGAAGGCTGTATTCTGGAGGTGTGAAGCCTCCCCTATCAGTTCCGGTGATCGCCGCCATCGCTCCACCACGGTTGCTGCCGGTGTTCTGTCCATCCAGGACAGAGGTGCCTTCCACGAATTTCTGCTCTCCACCCCGACGTCTTGTTGAGCTGGGATTTTTAGGGTGTGTTCCAGAGGTGTTCCCCACATTCCAAAAAAATTGGTTGATCATCTAGATTCCATTTCATATTTTTACATTTTCGTCCACCTGTTTCTTTCAGATCTGTCTGTTTTCAGTCCAGATCCATAGCCACCTTGAGTTTTCTATCTCTGACACACCTTTTGATTTTTTCTGGAGCGCCCAAATTTACTGAGAGTTCTGTCCACCTTCCTCTACATCCCCAATGTTTCGTGGAATTTCTAAAGGCCTCCACCTATTTTCTAAAAATCATCTTCAGATCCATCTACAGTTCTGTCAGCCAGTGTCCAGATCCGACCACCAGTCACTGTAAAATCCATATCAAATCGAGGCCTCCACCAATCCCTTCACAAGACCTATTGCCGTTTTCCTATCTCCCCCCTACATAACCTTCATGAATAGGTTGACGTCTGAATCGGAGGTTTGGTTTACGGTCAAAGGCAGTTCTCAGGAAACTGCTCTGCTGTTCTGAGAGTTCGGGTACTATGCAACAGAAACTTCAAAAATAGTTTAAGGCCAGATCCGTGCAGATCCAGTTCATCTCTCTGGGTCTAGATTGAAGGACATTGAGAGAGCTTTCCAGCGGTACCTCATGTGCTTCGATCCGACATCAGGATTGGTCGCAGCGCCCGATCTCGCCGGAGCACGCGCTGAAAAATAGAAGCTTCAGTCCGTGGACATCAATTCCACAACTTGGCGATCGGAGCCGATCGGCCTCCGACCGATACTTCCGGCCGACCTTCGTCCAGGGAAGTGCGCCACCAGGGGTCCCCATCACAGTGGGCCCCACCCCACCAGAGTTGGAGGTTGGAGCGGTCCGTGGGCCCCACGGAGCCGTAGATCGAGCCGTCCGGACAGCACCACAAATGCGTGTTCGGCTCCGCCGGGCGACATCAAGATGCTACCCGTCAACCCAATTGTCGTGATTCCCGGGCCCCACATGTGACCTTTTATCTCCCTGCGTGGAGTGGGTCAAATTATTGTACTGCTATAATAATTGTTACCGGGAGTCCAAGATTGGCCGGGGTTGTCTTCCCCACGCCGGGAGCGTGGAGGTAACGATCGCAACTTCTTGGCATTTACTTGCTTAGCTAGTATACGGTCATATGCCACTGTCGAGTGCGATAGGTACTAGGCCGTGAGTCCATGTCACCACTGTGAGTGTGAGAGTGACCCGTCCCGTGACTCGATCTGAGTTCGGAAGTGAGTCGACTACCCTTAACTCTGCCGGTTCTTCAACCGCGCACGATCCGCGTTTCCCTCACTTGGGACGACGAGTGAGCTTGCATTTCTGTTAGCGACGTATAGCCCATAGGAACTCATAGTGTCGGGCCAAAGTCTCTCCAATTTGTGTGTTGCTGGTCGCATCTCCATCTAGACTCTGAGGTCCGCATCATATAGAGTCGGTCTCTCGTGTCCGTCCCGCATCACCATCCCTATGGCATCCGACCTAAATGAGGATAGGGATCTCCTAATAACCTCCCAAGTATCCTAAGCACGTATTTATGTTGATTTGGGCATCTAGACTCCTCGAATGATAGTCCCACCGGTTAAGACTTACCATGATGACAAAACCATCATGCCACCCTTAGGCTCCTAGTTGCTTCCGACCGTAGGGATACACCCAAAAAGCGTTCGAGGTAAAAGATTTACCCGACCCGGGTCTATTTTCTCACAACCTTAGATGATATTAGATGGAACACCTTGGAACCCTAACGATCAACCGCATGACGCTGACCTAGAATCAGACGTCGTAGCACCCATAGGTGACACGCTTGCATTGACCTAAGCCCGAGGTTAACGGGAGAAAACATTAAAGCAGTAGATGAGGGCCTTGGCCTACTAGAAATGCTGAGACCTATTCACGGCGATAGCTTGTGCCTTTTAAAGTAGACAACTATAGGTGTGTTTTGCCAAAAAGGGGTTGCGAGACGAGATTGGGATTCCCCCTTCAGAGCTTCTGTCGGGCTTTCATCTTCAAGGGAGAGGGAAGAAAATGGGGGATAAACCTTCCAAGAGGACTGGCAAAGACGTTAACTCGGTGAGCGAACATGTGAGCTTACTCTACTTCTCCCTTTTGGGTGACTTCGGATCATGTCTTGAGGGTTTTGACATTTATTGCATTGCCCCTTTTTTAGGGATATTTGCTTTGCATTTGTTGACTATAGGGCTATGCTTGTTTGTATCAGGCACGGTCACATCCATGCTCTTTTTTCTTTCCTTTTTTTTTCGAGAGAGTTCCAATTTGACGTTTTGATTCTCGGATCCCTCTTGCATGCCTGTGGGGACACTGCCCTCTTCACGTGCTCTGACAATACTAAAGGTATGAATCCTACTCTCACCCTAAGGGTGTTGTGTTTCAGCTGCCTTGCTCAGCGCTTCAAGGGTGCCGACTATCTTTGTCGGTCGACTAAGAAGAGAGAGAAGATTACAACCCTTCGAAAGCCTTCAAAATGAAGACCCGTCCATAGGTGATACCATCAATTTTTAGAAAAACATGTGTGTGTGTGCATGTTGTCTTCCTTTTAATGAGCATAGGCTGTCATGGCTGGACAGGGGTCTCACCGATTCAGGTAGACCAAGACCCATGGCCTACCGGTGCCTTAATGTGCCCTAACCTATCATGTAGGGGTGGATGCATGACCTACAACTACGTGATGGGCACCAGGTGATAGGCATAGTTTTTGGACCATTTTTCACGTTTTTTTGATTTTTGATTTTTTGCCTTTGCTATGTACAAGGTCTCACGGATAAAACTTCTTTAGGTAGACTCCATTCTAGGGGTACGGCAATTCTGCCCCATCGGCGTCCACTAGCTTGTAAGTATTTCTCGAAAAGGCTTCTTTGAAGACGTAGGGACCCTCCCAATTCTCTTGCAGTTTTCCCTCAGGACTAGTGGTTTTAGTAAGTTTCCTCTTTAAAATCGGTTTGCCTTCCTTAAATTTTCTCTCAAGGACCTTTTTTGCGTAGAAATGTGCAATTCTCTGACGGTAAACTTGTGCGTGATCGGCCGCGATCATTCATTTTTCATCTAATAGTTCCAGCTGGGCCAACAAATTCTCTCGGTGCTGCTCGGGGTCGAGCTCCGGATCTAGCTACACTCTTAGTGAAGGAATGAATATTTCATATGGGAGTACCGCTTCTATCCCGAAGGCTAATGCATAAGGGGTATGACCCATGGGAGTTCGGACAGAAGTGCGATAAGCCCAAAGGACCTCGACGAGGCGATCCGGACAATCAGAGTAATGATGAGATTTGCATGTTTTCTTAATTATCTTGATAAGAGTTTTGTTTGTAGCTTTGTCTTGACCATTACCTCGTGGATAATATGGGGATGCATGATGTAGATTAATACCATACTTACCACACATGTCGCGAAGCTGTTGGAAGTGAATTGAGGCCCGTTGTCGGTGACGATGTCACTTGGGACGCTGAGCCTAGCGAAGATGTTGCACTTGATAAACTTCACCACTGTTGATGCCTTGACTTCTGTGAATGCTTCAGCTTCCGCCCATTTCATGAAGTACTCTGCAACGGTGAGGATGAAGACTTCCTTCGGACATCTCTGGTTCTATCCTCCAGAGGACCGACTACGTCGAATGCCCACATGGCGAAGGGCCAAGGAGCTATGAGAGGGTGAAGCGAAGATGAAGGAGCATGAACCTTGTCTGCATGGAATTGACACTTGGCGCAATGACGGACAAAGCGGGAACAATCCTCCTCCATGGTAGGCCAGTAATAGTGCCTGAGGATTTTTTGGGGTAGCATGCAACCATTAATGTGGGCACCACATTCATTGGAATGTGCAGCCTCAACGACTGCATGAGATTCAATCTCATCTAGGCATTGGAGGTACACTCTAGTAAGGGATCTTCGGTGCAAGCCACCGCCTATGATTGCAAAGCATTCCATGGCGCGGCAAATAGCTCACATGTTAGGGGCGGTAGGATATTTAGGAAAGGATCCATCACGAAGGTAGTTCTCAATGTCAAAGAACCACGGGTTGCCGTCATCGAGGTCGATTTCCAGCTCATGAGAAAGAGCATGGATCTGAGGGGAAGGCTCTAGGAATTGCTGAAACCAGGGATCAGAGTGCGAAAGAGTGTGCATCCTTTGCACAACGATAGTGGCTGAGGGTCTTTCGAACGGAATTGTGAGGGAGGAGGACAGGGAGGCTAGAGAATCAGAAAAGATATTTTAGGCTCTAGGGGTGTGCACTAGGGTGAGATTCCTAAACCACTGGACTACCTTGCTGACCAATTTTTGGTATGGCTTTAGCTTCAGGTCCTGGGTAGGGCTGTCAATGGGCTGGGCCCAGGCCGGGCTTAGGTCGGCCCAGCCCGGCTAATCTCGACCCGGGCCCGACTTATCAATATTAAAGCCCGAGCCCGAGCCTGAGCTATGTCGAGCCAGCCCGAGCTGGGCTCGATACTATTAAAAAATTATAAAGCCCGACTAAGGCCCGGTCCGACCCGAAAACTTAAATAAAAAATAAAAAATAATGAAAATTAATACATTTAATAATATAAAACTTATAATATCACTAAATTAACTAAAGTTTTGATATTAATTACATAATTTGTATGAAAATAGAGTTTTAAAATATTCTAATTAAGTAAAATAATATAATTTTAACTAAATAATTTTTAAAATTTAAAGGAAGGAAAAAATAAGAGAACGGGCCGGGCCGGCCCGCGGGCCGAATTTAAAGCCCGAGCCTAGCCCGTGAGCCTAGTCGAGCCGGGCTTTTAGGCCCAGTTAAGATCCCACGGGGGGGGGGGGGGGGGGAAGGCCTTGCGGCCCGGCCCAAAATCAGGCCAGGCCCGCGGGCCTGTTGGGCCAACCTGACCCATTGACAGCCCTAGTCCCGGGTTTGATACTTGCTAAAAGATTGTTGAAGTATAAGCTATGAATCCCTGATTATCCGGAGCTCTTTGACTCCTAGGGCCAGTGCCATTTTCAAGCCTGTGAGGAGTGCCTCGTACTCAGCCATGTTATTCATGGTGGGGAAGGATAACTGGCAGGCACGGGTAATGATCACACCTTCCGGAGAGTGAAGAACAGCTCCAATACCACAACCTTTGGAGTTGAGTGCACCATTAAAGTAGAGAACCCATGAAGGTCTACCATCAATAATGGCTCCTAACTCTTTGTCCAAGAAATCCTCATCGATGGGAGAGTATGTAGGAAGTGGATGATGGGCATGGTGCTCGGTAATAGCGTGCCCTTTGATAGCTTTTTGATTGACATAGGTGATATCAAACTGGTTAAGAAAGCTTTGCCATCTCACCAAATGGTCAGTCAATACGGGCTTCTCTAGCAAGTATTTGATTGGGTCCATTCGCGCCAAAAGCTTCACCTCGTGGGCTAGGAAGTAGTGCTTCAACTTTTGGGTGACCCAGACGACAGCCATGAAAGTTCTTTCCATAGTAGTGTACCTTTTCTCCGCTTCGTTAAACAACTTTGATAGGTAGTAGACTGCTCGTTCTTTCTTCACTTTGTCATATTGAGCCAAGACTGCTCCAACGGATTCTTCCATGGTGGACACATAGAGCAATAGAGGCCGACCCGGGACCGGGGGTGCCAGAACGGGAGGATTAAGGATCTAGCTCTTCAGGTCTTCAAAGGCCACTTGACATTTATCCTTCCATTCAAACTTAGCCTCTCCCCTGAGCATGTCATAAAAGGGCTTGCATCGCTGAGAATGATGAGATATGAATCTCCTGATAAATTGAAAACGCCCAATTAGACCTTGAACTTCCCTGATACTCTTGGGAGGAGGCATATCGGTGATTGCCTTCACCTTGTTAGGGTCTATTTCAATTCCTCTTTTGCTGACCATGAACCCTAGAAGTTTTCCTGAAGAAACCCCGAACACACACTTTTTGGGGTTCATCTTGAGTTGATGCTCCCGAGACCTTTGGAGAACCTCACGGAGGACCCTTGCATGGCCGCTCTTGGTTTTGGACTTTACCAGGATGTCATCCACGTATACTTCCTTGTGAATGTGCATCATGTCATGGAAAATGGCCATCATAGCCCTTTGATATGTAGCTCTCCCATTTTTTAGTCCAAAGGGCATAACAACATAACAATAGGTCCCCCACGGAGTGGTGAATGATGTCTTCTCTTGGACTTCCTCCGCTAGGCGGATTTTGTTATGCCCCGAAAAGCCATCCATAAAGGACAACATCTCATAGCCGGTGGTATTGTCTACAAGGACATCTATGTGAGGAAGAGGTAAATCGTCCTTAGGACAGGCGCGATTTAGATCACGGAAGTCTAAGCAGATCAGGACCCTACCATCCTTCTTCATGATAGGGATGATGTTAGCTATCCACTGCGGATATAAAACTGCCATGATGAACTTAGCCTTATGAGCTTGTCAACTTCTTCCTTGACCTTGAGATCGAGCTTCGGGTGAAGCCGCCTTAGCTTTTGTTTGACAGCACTCGCCTCAGGCTTTAAAACAAGGCGATGTTCCACTAATGAGGGATCCAAGCCCGGCATGTCCTCATAGGACCAAGCAAAGGCATCGGGAAACACATTAAGCACTGCAACAATGGAATCTTCCTCTTCTTTCTTTAAATTGGCACTTATCAGAATAATTTTTAGGTTATCCTTAGTGCCTAGGTTGACTTCATTGGTTGATTCGTCGATAGACACACTAGGCTCATCAAACCTTCTAGTCCCGTCGACAAAGGGAGTTATGTGTTGGCCCAGAGAGATGGCGGAACAAGAAGAGGGGTTGAATTGTCCCCTTGCCGAGATGGCGGATTTTAAAAACTTTCTTAACTAAACACAATGGAATTAAAATAAACTGTGTTGATTAACTAATACTCAAGTGAGATTAAAGATATTCTCTCAAGCTTTCCAATCTCACTCGAATAGTTAAATAAACTATCAAGAGAATTACGCTCAACACAGATAACGGAGGTAGCAGTGTGTGACAGTGTAGTGAATTAAAAACCTATATAGTGTTCCTGTGAAGGGAGATAGAAGAAATGACAATCACACAGGCAATCACATATGACACAAGGATTTTAAGGTGGTTCGGGACCATGATGGGCTCCCTACGTCCACCCCTCACCCAACCGGGTGAGGCTTCACTACACGCTACCGAAGTAGCAACACGGGGACAAACCCCAACCACACACGCTGCTTCCGCAGCAATGTCCACACATGGGGACAAGCCCCAACACGCTGCCACCGCAGCACACACACACACACGTTCGGGGATCACACCCCGGACACTTAGACCACGCGGAGACACAGCTCCACCCACACACAATGATGTATCAAGTTTATCATGGCACAAAGGATATTCAATAAACACAACAAGATTGATCTATGATCAAATGAGGAGAGTAGAAATGAATGACTAAAGATTCTCCCTCAAATCTTCAATGAACCCCTTAGAGAGCATAGACGGGTGCACTGAACGCTTTTGTTCACGAAGTGGAAGCTGGCTGAAACCGCAGGAGCCGCTCTGGTAAAATGGGTGACAGTGGAACGAGTCTTATTGATGGTGTCCTCCTTGTCTTCCTCTTTCTTCAAGGTACACAACACCTCCTCCTTGTTCACAAAGTCCCTTGCAAAAGGATGGAGTACATTAGCTTTTATCTATTCCAAAAGATGAAAATCACAGCAATATAAGGAGCACAAAACTGATAAACAAAGGACCAAGGTAGGATCTCAAGTGCATCTAGATTAAGGATAGAGCATGGCAAATATCGCAAATGATTAAGGGATAGATATAGAAGTCTTCCCTTTTGTAGACTCCTCAAACCTCCAAGTCGATGTCGACGGTTGCTCGCAATATTGACATCTTCAGATTCCTCTCTTCATTCCGCTTGCTATCTCCTTCATCACCGAGCTCCAAATCTTGACGAGAAGAGATCAGATCTGGCTTGAAATCCTCTTGAGCTCCTCTCTTTTCCTCCTGCACAAGAAAGAATGATTTAACCAAATGAGATCCAAATAAAACCCCAAATTCGCATCATACATATAGGGCAGCAAATAGAGGCACAAAAGACTATAAACCCCATGCATATTCCCTCTCAAAACCACACCCAACCAAGGGTAGAAACCCTAGGGGTAATGGGGTAAAAGATCACCCCATTCGGACCTTTAAACTCGGAGTTCGAAATCAATCCGGCAAACCCGATCCGGACATAGCAGACAAAGTGTCGACCTCTAGGGTCGACACTCGTATCAACGAGTTCTGCCAAAAAAAAATGAAATCCAGAACTTAGACAAAAGTGTCGACCCATGGGGTCGACCTTTTTTTCACGAGATTCTGTCCTGAGATTAAATTAGGACCCATGGTAAAAAGTGTCGACCCATGGGGTCGACCTTTTTTACCGGAGGTTCTGTTTTAGATAAAACAGCATAACCCAACATAAAGTGTCGACCTCTAGGGTCGACACTTTTTGTCAGCATATCAGAAATCAATGCAAACAGCATACCGTGAAATAAGTGTCGACTCCATGAGTCGACACTTTTACTGACATAAGTGAAAACTTAATTAGACTCAATTGAAATCTTACAAAACCTCTCCCAAACATTAAAAACAAATTACCATGCATTGAAAACAAGGTAATGGAAGAATTAATTCACATTCCACCACAAGTCAATGAACGTGTTAAACACCTTGAATTTCAAACCACTTCTAGAATTAATAACACTCTCAAACCCCCTCTTATGAAAACATGATATAAACCAAATATCCCACAATGAAATGCATTCAAAATTGAATTCTTACCATGATCTCAAAGATAGAAGGCGATATATAACTCAATCCTTCACTTTCTAGTTTCCACAACCAATTCACTCAAATCAAACTTACCTTTGGCATTAATGCGAACACTTGGACTTTTATCCTTCCTGTCCTGAACCATAGATAGCAATAACAAGTTAAGGAGTTGGATGAATGCTAAAAGAGCAGCTAACACCAACCTTCAGCCTGCATTATTAATCCTAAACCACAGTTGATGTATACATGCTAAACAAGCATGATCTTTGTAAACTCCATGTAGAGAACCATTTGAAGAGTTGGTTAAATTAGACATTCACAATGCAATTCAAGTATGCCATTGTCCTGAGTTTCACCATGATCAACATGAGCTTATAGAAAGGTTCAATCCTCTGAAAGGATAGAAGTTTAAACAAACGAAATGCTTGAACAACTTTCATGAAATCTTCAGTATCAAAATGCGTGAGGATACTTGAAAACCCAATTTTTCAAGGACAAGCAAAAACCAGCTTTGCCAAGCAGTATGAGTATGCCACATGACAATTTTTCATCATGATCAAACTTGAGCAAATATCATGCATGAAACAGCACCAGCAGAAGTGTCGACACTCTTCACTGCCTGGACTGTCTGTTGTGCAGACAGCCCATGGCCTAGGGAGGGTCGACCCAAGGGGTCGACACCTTACCTGTCAGATCTGAAGAGTGGATGATTACCACCTTAAGCACCAAGGGTCCATGGAATATGATAGACTACTCAACAAGAACTTGAAAAAAGAAATGGCTATGCATATACACAAAGCCAGGCAATCATGAACTATATACATGAAATTCCATCCAGCAAACCATTGAAGACCAGCAGGAATTCCTCAAGAGCTAAACGAGTATACTGGACATCCATTTCAAACTAGTGAGAATAATTCATGAAGCATGAGTAGCAGAGTTGATCATTTTAGTAACATGCTTTATCAAGCCAATGTAAAATCGATAGACATCAATTCAAGAGCATTTAAAATCTCATGCAGAGTCAAGTAAAGAGCATCCTATTGGGATCTGTACAATGAGAGCAAGGAGGCCCAAGAAAAGATAGAATCACATATCAGAACTTGACATTCAATTCAGCAAAATTGAGACTGTAATAGCAAGATTCACCAAGAGTCATGGGTATCACAAGAAAACTCCAAACCCTCAAGGAGCTAGAGGTTGACCCATGGGGTCGACCCTTGCAAAGCTAAGTAGAAAAATTGATTCCACGAAGCATGTCAAACCTGCAAAGGAAGATATCATCATATTAACTTGTTTATCGTGTGGGTGCCATTTAAGCATAAAACACACAAGATTTTCACTTAGAGTAAACACAAAACACACAATATATTGGAATCATCAAAACCATTGTCAAAGACAACGAGGGGCCACACTGAACCCAACAATCTCCCCCTTTTTGATGATGGCAATATATTATGACTATTCAAAGTTCTCTCCCCCTTTGGCATTATCAAAAAATAATGGGGGTCAAGAGGCAACAGTGAAGATTCCAAACATGAAGGAGACATGCGCACACGAACCCAACAATTAACCTCCCATGAAGGGAAGGTTTATAAACTATGAAGCAAGCAACAGTTTGGAATTTGATGTACAATCAGCAGATGTGTGAGATATGTGCAAATGCTTAATTTTTGTAATTTTTGGTATATGTATAACTAAATATGCACAAGTAGTGTAAGGAATCTATATGCAAAATCTGAAAACTAAGTTATGCACAAGGTGTATTATGCTTGAAAAGCACATTATTCTCCCCCAATTGTCAAGAACAAAAACTAACAGACAATGGGTTATTTAACATGTTATCTACATGTATAACCTATAGATGCATGTAAATGAAATGAAGCATGATATGAACAGACAGATCAAGCATTCAGGCACTCAAGTATGCGTAGTTAAGTATAGACTCATGCAAGTCCCTTCGGGACGAGTGTAAGGATGATGCAATTGATTGTTGAAAATGATGTGCATGAACAATACTAAGAAGGTCGTGCTTACATAAATAAAGTACTACATTAACCATGAAAGTTGACTGATTCATAAGCGACATTCAAACAATCAAACCCAGTGTGTATAAGTGAAGATTGAGCAATGAAGTTCAAGTCAATATGGAAAATCAGATTGTCTAAAGAACACTGAAAAGAACTTCTCATCCATACACTTTCATACACATTGCTCGAGTATTGGTAGCTACGTATGACCCCAATTTTTAATTACTAAAAATGGTGTGACTAACTTTTGACACGAGTCATGCCCTTTATTTCAGGGGTAATTCCCGGTTGCTCAGTTTCGTCACTTTTTATGATATGGATGAGACACTTTTCGACGCGAGTTGTACCCTTTGTCTCAGGGGCACTTCCTGACTACTCGGTGGCAAATCACACTTATTTTCATATGGATTAGTTTCTCCTTTCGACGCGAGTTTCCTCCTTTATTTCAGGGGGGATTCCCGGCTACTCGGATCCACGTTCCACTTATACAAATTTTGAAGGGGTAAACAGCTTTTTCCTCACGAGACATGTGATTTCTATGTAGAGAATCAATAGTCCTCTAAAGTGTAGAATAGAAAATAGTAATCCTTATTACATTGAATCATTATCTCAAAAAGGTGCATTTTGTGTGGGTGGTTATTGAATGTAAAAGATGAATTAGTCTTATCATAGTAATGTCTCCCCCAAAATGTATGCACGGTTATAAAAAAATCTCTCCCTTAATATATGCCATGTAGCAAACATGTCTAAATCAATGTAATTTCATTTAGCAATGGATGAGTCATAGAAGGAGTCAAAAAAATGTTGTATATTATATACATTCAAACAAGCACTGAACTGAAATTTTCAAGCAAGTTGATTATCGGTACTTAGCGGAGAACGTAGGTCCGAAGACCACCTCACGCGTAGTGAAAACTTCCGACTGAACATAATTCAACCTACCACTAACACCATTTTATATGAATAATCATGGCATTCAAGCACAGAAGTATAAAGTATATGCAAGTATATGCATGTACCTTGAAAAGATGATTGAAAAATCATTCCTATTCACAAGTATGCAAAGATGTGTGTATGATATATGCAATGTATCATGCAAGTAAGCATATAAAGTGAATTTGCAAAAGTGAATCATTATTTGTAGGATGTGATTAGAAGAGTGAAAGATTTTATCCACAGACCAAAGCTTTCAAACCTAAACTGTTATTTGCAAGAAGCGAAGTAAGAGGTGTATATGAAAGAAAAGTCATGTATGTCAAAGATGAAGCATTCAAGAACAGAATTTATTCACAAAATGTGAAACAGAAACAGTTCAAATGGAGGTACCAAGTGTTTCTCAAGATTCAAGCTCTTACCAAGGTTAAGTAATCCAATAGGAAACAGTATACCAAATTCATTACCTGATAAGCTCATCATTTCCTTGCCTTGAAGGATCATTATTTGTCATTGGTTTCTTCCTTCTCAAGGCACCCCTGTAAGATAGATTCTCATTTTGGAGTTTTGGGTACCCAAGCCATCTTGGGTCCCGAGGGATTAGTTCTTACATGAACAAAAGTTTTCTTTTTATTTCTCCTCTCATACCATTCATCATCGGCCCTCATCGTGGTACAATCGTCCATAGAATGTCCATTCAGGCCACAATTAAAACAATGAGAAGATTTTCTTCTCATGGACAGCTTTTCATCATTTTCCATTAAAGGGCAATTGTTCATCTTATGTCCAAAGCCACCACAGTAATAACAAGAGAAATTTTTCCTGAAAGACCACTCATCATCATTTCTCTTCATGAAACAATTTTCAAAAACATGACCATACATCCCACAATAAAAGCAGTGAGTGTTCTGAGTTTTCTTCGTGGGTTTCTCATGGTTTTTAGAATCAACATTCATTTTCATTCTTGATTTTGAAGTTTCATCATCATTAAACTCCATTAAGAAGCAATCGTACATGTCGTGACCAAATTGTCCACAATAGTAACATGAAATATTTCTTCTTTTACTTGGTACATGATTGTGTTTGACAGATAAAGTTTTCTCATGCACACAAGAGGATTCAACAACATGTTTTTGTTTTTCAATTCGTTTATCACATAATTGCAAAGATTCATTTAAACTCTTGATTTCATTTTGTAGATTCAAGATTTGCAAGTTAGAGTTAGCAACCTCTTGTTCATATGAAGTAATCTTCTCATTCAACAAGAGATTAACAGTTTTGTGACTTTCAATTTCTTGTTCAAGAATATACAGTTTGTCACAATCATCATCAATCACACATTTTCCTTTTTAAATTTTTTAAGACTTTTCAATTCTCCTTCAAGCAGAGAAATTTGAATCAACAGAGCACTGTTTTCATTTTGGAGCTTTTCAAATGAATTTTTGTTCATGGAAGTGTGTTCAAGTTCTTTCATTTGAAAACTCACGTTATCATTAACAATTTCATTCATGGCTTTGTTGGATTCAAATTTATCATTCAAATTCCTAAAGCTTTCTATTTCCTTCCTTAATTCCTTCAGCTTTTCAGATTTATCAATAGACAAGGATTTCTCTTTTTCAAGAGTAAGCAGTTTTTCAGACATGGCTGTGTTCAACATTTTTAGCTTCTCATTATCTTCTCTTATTTGTTGGAGTTCTGAAATTTTAGCCAATAGAGTTTTATTTTCAGCTTTTAAACATGAAGTGGTTTCTTTATGCCTATCGACTTCAAGCAACAGACTTTCAGTCAACTTCCTAAGCTCAGAACATTCAGTACATGGTGAGTTAATGTCACAAGCATTTTCAATTTCAAAGCACTTTACACATGAAGAGTTAACATGTGAAACATTATCAAGTTTCATTTTCATTTTTCTATTTTTAGATTTTAGTGCTTTGTATATATCAACTAGTTCATCGTAAGTATTTAGCAATTCATCATAACTCAATTCATCTTCTTCTTCCTCGGAATCAGAGTTAGAATTTACCTTCGAACTCTCCTCGCTTTGACGCTCAATTTCATTGTTTGCAACGAAGCAGTCATCGTCGTTGCAAATTTCTTTTTGGACTTCCTTTAGCCCGTCCCAAATTTCTTTGGCAGATCTGCATTTAGAAACAAACGAAAATTTGTCAATACATATTGCAGCTTTAAGAACATTCAAAACATAAAAATTTTCAGAATTCATTCTTTTATGCTCGTCGGTCCATTTTAGTTCATTTTTGGGT